>CAMXCT020004001.1:849062-1044531 GCA_947184155.2 Cladocopium goreaui | reverse complement strand
TATATATATATTTAAATATTTTTTTTTTTTGCCTTAATTCTTTATTTTTTTCTCTGTTTTCCATTATTTTTCCTTCCTATTATTTTTTTGTGTTTTTCCTTTATTTCCTTTCTTTTGCTATTTTTTATTCCGCGAATTCATATAATAATAATTTTTATAAGGGTTTGATTTTTAATATAAATAGATTTCCCAATTATTTTTTTTTAAAATTTTGTAAGGATATTTTTTGAATAATTATTATAAAATATCATAAATATCCATAAATCAAATCTTATTGTTACATCCGAATGAACATATTATTTCAACGAGATACCAGGATATCATAGCAAAATTAATCCGATTCAAATATAAAAAGATACAAAAAGGTCGTCAATCAAAAATATGATCGCCCATTGTCTTCATGGGGAAGGTTCTTATATGTTCTTATAATCATGATTAATTATGGTTCATGGTTCATATTGGAGTAACCTCAAAGTTGGCTGCTGCCGCGCGCGACGGTGCAGCTTCGACTTCGACGGAGTAACCTCAAATATGTTTTGTTTTCTGCTTCAAACTGCAATCAAAAAGGCAAATCGGTAATCAACTGGCCGTCAATTTGCCTGTTGGATGGCCAAACTGGGTTGCGCACGCGCCAGCCACGACACCAGAATGGGATTGGCATGTCCAAAGAAATTCAAGTGTCTCAACTTGGCACCAATAAGAATTGCAAATAACACATCACAGCAAGAAAGATGAAACACAAAAAAGGACTGATTGTTGAGTCGGCCACATCTTTCAAAACAAAGGTAAATATGGCTCCGATTGAACCACTTCCCAAGCAAGGAACAACACCTATAGCCTATAGAGATTGCAAGAATAAATGGGGTACATGTGATGAAGCAGCTTTGAACCGTCCACAAATGCCAGTTGTCATGGGCATACTATGTACAAACATACGCATGAATAAATGACAACCAGAAATCATATCTACATCATGTAGTCTACATCTACATCATTCTACATCTATAGATCTAGGACATTTAGGCACATGCACATATCATCACCTTGCAGGCTACTCGCGCAACCCGGTCACATAGGAACTCATCGGCCAATCCGCAGCATCTCACTTCTTCAACATCCGCGCGATCACCACACAGACGACCACTGCACCTCTCTGCGCTTGGGCTGCGTATCTAAGTGCTTGAAGGACGGGGACGATCTGGGACGATCCATATTAAATTACTTGCTTCCTTCAATGTACACTTTTGATCACTGTGGCATTTTTTTGAAGCATTTGGTTGCAATTAGTAGCCCTCTACCTCAAAAATCAATCGATTTTTTCCATCTCAGAACCAGGCCATTTCCCCCCGCCATGGCAAACCCGACCTCCGCAAGGGATGACGACGGACATCAAGCCCGAGTCAGCGCTGAAAGGCACATCTTTCCACATGGTCCATCCTTGTCCTTACATGCCGCCAGAAATGAATGGCGATTCAGGGGAGCCACAAAATCAGGGGTTTCACATGGTTTAACGATCAAAAACTCCCGCAATGAGCATGGTGTATTGGCAGCATTCATGGATCAACAGTCAACAATTGAGGGCAGTTTATGCACTTGAATCAGTGATTTTCTAACGGGCATATCATGCCATAGAAACCTTTGGGGTAGTCAGAGATGCTGCAATCAAGTTCTATATAAGATGGTAATAAGAAACCGTTTCTTTACACACAATTTTGATTTCTATATGATATACATATTTAGAGACGGTATATTATAATATATTATAGATCACTTCAAACTGGAAAGTCCGCATGTTGATTTGGGAATACAAATCCCACATAGGAAGATCTTCCCATGACCCCTCCGGCCGCCCAGCGGCCCGTGTTGGAGTTATACGTCACCTGGCACAGTGTGTCCCTGGAAAGTCCCCCATGGAAACCCCATTTTTGATGGGAGTTTCCATGCCATGTTTTACCGAAGGGTGATGTTTAGTGGCAAACCACACTTGAAATTACTAGAATCATCCGGAAGTGGGACATTTCTCGAGGCTTTTCAATGTGCTCTTGCTGCGGGCATCATGTTTTGACCTGGTAAGAGGTGCCGCTAAATCTCGTTGGCCAAATCAAGTGGTCGGCTGGGAGGGATCATACACACGACTCTTCAGCCACAAACAAACAGGCCACAAACGTATTTAGGCCCAACAAAAAGGACGCTAAAATAGACCACCCTTGTGCGGCCTAAAGTTTTCATAAGTTTTCCACATGCCTGGGTAATCCTGGATAATTTACAAGAAATCTAGACTGAAAAAAGAAATAAGGCCATTAAGGGATGATTCTCTTAATTCTAAGCATCAGTACAGTGAGGTCGCTACTTGAGGTCATGATCTAACTTATCCAAATGAATGGCTAACAACCCCATTAACATTCATTCATATCCATATTGTGTGTGTTATAACTTACTTATAACTATGTATCCCATTAATACCCAACAAAATCCTATAAAATCCATAGCATACTATATCAAATATCATATCACCGACAAATCCATTGCATCCATTACTAGCCATATCCATGTATATCCATGTATCATCATTACCCTGCCCCAGACAGACATAGACCTTGAAGAAAAAACCAGGGTCTAAGATTAGTTAGCTCATGTAGTTTCCACCAAAGGCCATGTTCGTGATTTATTATGCCTCTTGTAATCTAGCTTGGCAATTGGAAAGCTCATGAAAATCTACCATGAACCTACCATTGTTAGATCCATTTAGATGATTTCCTCAATTTTTTTGATCCATGGCTGGTTAGATGATTTCATCCATCAAAAAAAGCATGAACATGATACTTTTTTTGAAAAATACCATGAAAATCCTATCCCCATTTTTTTGATGAGGATGTTCCAGCCATGTTGGATTCCCGGGGAATCCATCGAATCCATCGTGCCTTGGATGACACCGGGAGCGGCACCCCCTTGCTGTGCGCCACCACCCGCGCCACCACGTTGCTCACAGAGTTCACCTTGGCCAACTCCTGCACTCCCTCGTGGTTCCTTGGGGCGCCACGGCATGCCACGGTGTTGACCAATGATGGCCTATTCCCATGGTCCCATGGTCACCCTTAGAAGATTGGAATGGGAAGCGACCATGGGTCATGATGGGAATAGGGCCCTAGAAATTCCATGGAAGCTGAGGTGCAATGGAAAGTCTTTTGGCAATCATCAGTCATGGATGGAAACGTTGGAAACCTGGAGAAGTTATAGGGGAAACACAGGGAAACATACTCTTGGAACATCATGGGAAAAGTTTTTTCTTTTGGGGGGGTCTATAAGGGAAAATCTACAGGAAAGACCTACCCATCCCAGCTTTCTCCAGCTTTCGCCTTTCCACCCCACCAGCGCCAAGCTGTGCCAAGGTGTGCCAAGCTTCATATCGTCGAATGGTGCGCAGAAGCCAAGCTCGGGGGCTCACTTCGTCAAAGCGAGGTGCGGATGGACTCGTCCCAGCACTGTGAACTAAAAAAAAGTGGACCGGGAATCACGAATCAAAAACCTGGCAACCTGGACTTCATATCGAAATAACTGATATAACGAGATAGCTGGATGCTTCATCCTCCGAATCATCTTCATCTTGAAAACTTATGGCCTCTTGTAGCTACTGTTTTGACCCATCCCCGTTTTTTGTGGCAGATTTGGGGTCGCCCAAAACACCGGATATAACATGATATAACTCGAAACCATGCGAAACAAAGATTTGGGTCACTACCAACAAGTATCCAAAAGTAAAAACACCAACTTTACTGGATTATCCAATTGCTTGATGCCAAGAAATTGCTGACAGTTGATGACCTAAAACCTCACCTGGGCTGCGACCTTCCATTTCTAGTTCCCAGTTGGTGCTCATGGATGTGAATATGTTCAAAAAAAAACGAATGCCACCCCGGCCACCCCATTTCCTTTACTTTGTTTAGGCCATGAGCAAAGCAAGATCCTTTTTGAACCTCAGCACGCAGGGGATGGCAATGTCTCCGCAAAGCATTGGGGTTCAACGCCAAACATGCAATCAGAAAGCCACGCTCAGATTGCAAGTCTGGCTACGCATAACCTAGGCGCAACACCGAAATGCTGGTATGATTACAGTGTGTATTATATATATATATTATTATTATTATTACTAATTATTATTATTATTACTAACTATTATTATTACTAATTATTATTATTAATTATTATTACTAATTATTAATTATTAGTATTATTAATTATTATTATTATTGTTATTATTATTTTTATTGTTATTACTATAATTATTGTTTATTATTATAATATATATATAATAATTATATAATATATAGATATGTATGTGATTGTATGTGTGTGTATGTGTGTGCGCGCGCAGGGCTGTAAACACATTTACATTATACACTCCACATCACTCCAACACAGGTGCAACCTGGAGCCCATACTGAGCGATAGCAACCCCTTTGGGGCTTGCTATATCGGGAAAAAAGGTCCCAAAAAACACGTCAATAAGTTATGACTAGCCTCAGCAACAACCGGGGCCAAGAGCATCCAGCTGCGGCCAATCGTTCACTTCGCCCCGACCAATCTGCTGATTGCTCGGCGAGATGAAGTTGATCCACTTCAAGCACTCCTGACCAAAGGAGTCTGAGGATATGCTAGCTACTTGGCGAGCATGTGCAACTTTCAAAGGAAATTCGTGCAGTTGCCACTGTCATAGTCATCACAGCTGCATCCAGCTCCGTTTTTTCTGCATTTGGTCAGCTGCAAAGGCCCAGTGTCCTGGGCCTGTCGTGACGTGTATCTCTACATGTTGTTTGGTGGCCCTTTAAGGAGAGTTCGTGCACCCCCAGGCGCAAACTCCCCGGCGTCACAAAACAGCAAGTTTTCATTTTTGTACAAATGCCACATGGGGGGTTCTGAAAATGGGGGATCCCTAAAACTATAGGTTTCAATCTAAAATAGTCTTATCTAATGACTTGGATGATTTGGAGGTATCCCAATTTTAGGAAACCTCCAAATCGTTTAAAACACCAAAGCTTTCGTGAGAGACAGCTTTTGGAAGAGGCTGATGTTTTTGCAGTCCGACGGCTTCTTGTATGCAGGGTCTTCCACGTCCTGCAAACAGTTGCATGTCACCCTGACAGCACATCGAAGTGTACGGAAATATCACATATCAGTATCCCTCTTAGGTGGGTGAGAACTATAATATCAACTTATTTTTTACAAGAGCTTTGAACCCATTTGTCCCAGTGTTCACATATCGTTCATGATGCTTCTGGACAAGCACATATTATATATATTTATATACTGGACATTATCGGACAACATGCTACGTCTCGCTGGCAAAATTATACACCCTTGTTGATGACTTGATGGGCCCTTGATACATTGGAGGCATATCTCAATTCCATGTGAAGTATGATCCATTATGATCCAACAGTTCTCTCTGGCCATTGATACACCTTGTGACTTTCCTGTTGAACGTTAGGGAATGCCCGCATGGATTTGGTCAAAATTGCAGACCCCAGAATTTGGCTGATGAAAATCAATATACATATTAAAGTACACTGGGTACTATAGATATACACATTTAACTAATATATAAAATGGTATAAATACAGTAGGTACTATATATGTATACATATATATATATATATGCATATATATATATACATATACATACAATAGATACTTAACATGTCGACGCATTCCCAGTTTACCATCCCAACGGCCGCAGTTCAACTCAGCTGACAAGCACACATCCCACTGCATGGATCCTGCACCGTGTAGCTTCCTTCTCGCACTACACCTGGCAGCGTATAGATCAAAGCCCCGGTACATTGGTGTAAAAACACCTAGCAAGCTGATTGGATGTTCATCCCCCACGTGAATCATATTGCTATGGACAAGAGACAACTATAATGGGTGTCCCCCATTTCCTATAGATTTCTGTCCAACGGAGTCCAACGAAATCTGCAATTCTCAAGGGGCTCGACTTTTCTGAGGACTCCAACTAAAAATCTTGCAAGGGACCCCTGTATGGGACGACCCGCCTTTGACGCTATCCACCACCTTCCAGCTGGCCATGCTGCTACAAAGCTGTGGAAAGGAAGGGAATGCACCAACCCAGCATAGCGTGCATTCGCCCTCCTGCATTTGTGTCCGCGCACATTGGCATACTTCAAATTCTTCAGAAATGCGGGACATCTAATGGTGGAGAATCTTTACACACCCGGATGTCATGACAGGAGTCAAAGGTTAAGGACATGACCAGGTCAATGACTAGGTCAATTCTAGGGTGCTTGACCCCCATATCTCTATGATATGACCGCATATATGTCCAAAAATTTGGATTTCCAAAACAGAACGATCTCAAACTCACATACCATGGATAGAGAAAATCTTGCACCAGTTGGTATCTATTGGTAACGCCAACACTGCAAAATGGATACACAAACCATCTTCCAACTGGTGCAGAATTTCTACCCAATAGCTGGATGGTTTAAAGATAATCCCACTAAAATGGATGATTTGGGGTTACCCCTATTTTATTCCACAGTATCTCCACATCTTCAGCCTTGAAATCTTCCCACAAGATCAGCTGAAGATGCTGAACTTTCCTCGAAGCCACACACGTTGCCCAGTTCTCGCACCAAGGCTAAATTGCTAAGGCCGTCGAAGCGGAGATGCGCACACAGCGCATCGAAGACCTTAAGGGGGCTGAATCTATCATATAATAGGGATGAAAAGGGGGATATGATATGATATAATGGGAAGAAAGGATATCCCAAAACAAAAGTGACTCTTTCAGGAATTTGACTTTGGGCAACAGATTCAAGCTCAAGCCGAATTCATTGGAATCCTAGAGCGGTTCGCAATTGAAAGAAGCCACTAGCAACATATAGCAACGCATATCAAAATTGCATAAAATTGCCATGTCCATGTCGCGCACAAGAAACTGCGCTTCATGTGATTCAACCCCTAAGGGGCCCTAAGGGGCGCTCTTCGTCAAAATAATTTGACTGCACCCATTCCCAAGTCTGAGTGCAACGCCGCGACAGAGTGCAACATGGTGTACGACTCCTGGTTGCATTCAATTGAAACTAAGCAGCCAAAGTGTTTAAGTCTTGGAGATTCAGTTGGAAACATGATTTGGGGCCTTTCTCGAACTCTTTCAGAAATATTTCACGTCTCCTCGTTGCCCATGACCTGACTGTAGGTCAATGGAAGCAGCATCCGATGCGGCATATTCCACAACCAGAAGTAGGCCATCGACGAATGGAATCCACGCCTTGGTCGCATCCCAAGTTACGAGTTCCAGGGCCTAAGAAATAAACGGCTCATAATGACCCATAAATAACCGTGGCCAAGTAGGGATATTAATATCCCATTTATTATATATACTGCATATATGTGCGTAAATGCATAGTTATTTTCACACACACACACACTTATATATATATATAAGTTAAAGGATATAATTATAAATAATTGCAGTATATACCTGGTGTATGTCATTGAGTCATTTTCCACTTCCCAAATTGTTTTGGAGCCCGGGCCCCATCCCGTCCCGTCGTATGTCCCAGTGGCCACTCTCCCATCCATCCGGGCGCGGCCCCCTTCACCACATGGCAGCCGCTATGTGCCACGACCTCGAAGCACCACGTGGCTTTTCCATGGTGTTTTTTAATGCATAACGGTTACCCTCTGGTAAACTAACGTAACTATGGAAAATCACAATTTTTTATGGTTAAATCAACTATAAATGGCCATGACATAATGGTTAACCATCACTAATTTATTAACATTTATAGTGGATGACTACCCATTAATAGCATGGTGATTTTCCATAGCAAACTGTTAGTTTACCAGAGGGTAATGGTTAACCATCACTAATTTATCACTAATAACTGCATCACTAATTTATAATACATTTATCACTAATAACATCTAATAACCATGCCCAATGATGAAATTAATCATTTTTATGGGTGGCATAGAGCATCCCCAAATGGTGTAGTTCTTCATGGCATGGGTTTTGCCACCAGCTGGGCTGTCTTGCCACCGTTCACATGGCTTTAATTTATACGCAATGATACGCACCATTAAAACACCCAAAAAAGATAGAACAAATTATCCTACCACAGGATTTTTTGGTAAAAAGTGTACACATTTTCTGGATTTCAGTTAGCCATACCATTACCCTCTGGTAAACTAACATAACTATGGAAAATCACCATTTTTGGATAAATAAACTATTTCTATGGCCATTTTCAATAGCTATGATAGTTTACCAGAGGGTAACCATCCCCATCTATCCTTTTTGTTGTTTTTTTCTCCAATGTCACATGATCTCAGCCCCTCAGCACGGCCTTCCGGAGCTTCGCGGCGGCGCTGTGCTTCACCAACAACGTGCCCGTGGCGAAATTGCCGGCAGCGTGGCGGTGAGCCACCACAAACGGAACCTCAGCGTGGATGGTGACCTCTCCAGCTCCAATAATGTGTGACTTTATTGAAGGTTCATTGGAGGCTGATGAATGACATTTTTCATGACCAACAACCACTAAAATCAACCACGACTCAATTTTATAGGGCTCATTGAAGATCTATGAATTTTACATAATTTTACTATCTAATCTATTATTAGGGTCACTCTTGATTTCATGATGCTCACTGACAACTGTCGGAAACATGAGGGATGATGGTGTGGAAGGAGTGCCCATCCCAAGAATGGCCATGCCCATCGTCTCAATGCTTTACCCTAGACTCTAGACAATAGTGCCTCAGTGAGGCTACTGGGACTTGCAAAATGAAAGTGACATGAGAGCGCGCATTTTTTTCCAAGCTCCCTTATTTGAAGTTGAAATGAATGGTTCAAGGGGCTAAAGTTTGGCCACTGCTTAAGATCGTTTAAGACATTAATGCTTGACATCAGTGATGTCAAGACGCAACAAGCTACCTACTCAATACTGACTTTCTAAGTAAAATGATGACACAAAGAATCAAACATCCTATCAAGCTCAGCTAGCCCCTGAATATGTTAACAAATATATGTATATATATAAATTTTCACGATGGACATTGACAATATAGATAGATATATATAGATATGATATATATGTGTATATATATATAGTACCTATAGAATGCAAACAAGAAAGCGTTTCCTAACTTGCAGCCAGGTCTCATGGGTCGGGACCAAATTCCCATAGATGCTGTAGGAAACATGGGCAAGCAGAACCGCAATGATCACAGGGTGCATCTGAGGGAGTTGGCTCCACTGGAAACCCATTGCCTCGCCTGGCAGAGGCAGCAGCTTATTTTCATGATACATCCAGCAGCTTAGATGCTCAGATCATCATCTATGACTCAGAAATGAAACTAACTAATTATCATGATATATCATTTTATACATCAACAAGATACAACAAGTCGATGCGATGAAAACAGTTGCCCCGTTAAACGAACGGCCCAGATAAACAGATTCCACCTGAGGCCACCGGGGTTTCCTGATAAACAGACCGCTAAAAAATGGAACGCTGCCAGGGAGGCCTTTTGGCTCCCGACTATGTGTTTGCTAAGAGAAACTATAGTAATGCCAAGTCAGGATTAATCAACACCCCGTTATTAATCAACCTCCTCCTCCATTTTTTTTGCAATTTAAAAACAGGTGGTCCCCCAGGATTAATAAACCGTTTGGCTAGGACATGATTAATCAACCCCCTTTGCTGAAATCCATGTTTTTATCCAACAAATTTTATTTCCGATTCTATTTATTTCCAATTGTTTTTACTTTTTTTAATCATCATTGTTATACTGTTATACTTAAGGTTTAAGTTGATCATTGAAAATTTCAAAAAACAACTATTCCCCAAATCATCGATTTCTAATTGGAATCTTTATAAAAATCATCAGTTTGGATAGCTCCCAAAGGGTACCCCCCATGAGCCCATGTCCCCCATTGATAATAACCACGGTTTGCCCCTGATTAATCAACCACCTTTCTGATCCATAAGATTTTAACAAATCCACTGGAATTCTATTAAGATCTAATTGACGTAAGCTATATCCAAAGTTTTATGGTTAAGAGTTGCTAAGGTAGAGTTCTGACCTTCTGGGGGGGTTATTAATCCGGTGTTGGCATTATACTGTATACTATATATTTATATACTTATGTATACTATATTTGTATACTTAACATTGCTGAACTACAGTAGTTGTGTTAAGAAGCTGGCACGCAGACCATCAAACCGCGCCTACTGAGGGCCCATAGAGTCCGAAGATGTAACAATACATCAAAGCATCCACAAAGTTCCAAGTGAACACCTCGTTTGATTCAAACGAATCAAGTGGGACAACAGTTTGGGTTAACACGCATCTTTGGACCATTTCTTGTTGCACAATTTGGGTGTCACCTAGAGGAACCACAGGAACCAAGAAAAACTCCTCAAGTCGAGGCTACATCAATAATCAGGGTCGAGATAATGTAGAGGTGCATCGCGCAAATGAAGAAAATGCCGCATTGAACAATGATGGGATCGTTGGAGAGCACCAACAATGCTCCCAGGGTTTCACAGAAAGCACACAGCACTGAGAAGACTTTGGCAGCTCGCGTCAGGCTATAATCAGCATCTGCACTTTTGTATCCTGCGCGGCAAGAAAACATGCAGCATACATGCAGCTAGAGACGCCGACACCTATTGTTTCAAAGGCATTGGTTACGTGTTCGAACATTTATATGAACACCCACAAATGCCTTAATGAACACTGTCAATGAAGTAAGGTGACTAGCACAGATTGGAACTGAAAGGCCTTGAATTTTGAATGGAAACATAATACGAGAGGCGGACAAAATTACTCATTACCCGCAATGGACATGGCCAAAGTGCGTGTTTGTACTTCCATGCTATGTGTAAACATAGGGTATCGGTAAGTGGGTGGCCCCCTATCGGTTGTGAATATTTTCGCACAACTTTGAACATCGTCCGCTCCCCACTACTTTAGTCTTCCGCTAATTTTGTCTGTTACTCAAATAATGTGGTATGTGAAGGTTGGTATCAAATTGCTAACACAAAAAAACGATGGTATGCACAACCTTGTCTTTTGGCTGTACTTCTTAGACTGATCCCTAGAAGGTACCAAACACGTACAACTGGTGAAAAGATGTGAAAAGAATCACTGCAAACGACGCTGTCCCGTCCTTTGTACATAGTTCTTCGAAACCAGTCTGACCACGGTACACTCACCATGAACTTTGCAGACCACAAGTTGCTCACATTCAAATACTTGAACCAAGGTCCAATCTTGCACCTGGCAAGAGTCTGCTAGCAGCTCAGTCTCTGATGGCAATCAACTACTGAAGAAATTGCACTCTGCTACTGCGGCGATCACCATTGAAGGAGCGACAATCAAATGGCCTTCACATGGAAATGCTATTGGCCAATCTTTTACGTGTTTCAGTCATCCGTGGTAGGATGTAGCTATGGAAGGTTTTTAGACTGCATAAACCGTACCAGGTCCAGAAAATCCCAATCTGAACTGGCGTTCCTTTTCCAAGCTGCTCCCCTGAGTGTCTCACCATCCAGAGCAAACGTAGAACCTTGCCATAGGAAGCACTAAAATATACCAAAATACAAGTCCAACTTCCACGATCATCTGGGCGGTAAACGACTGATATTATATACGTCACCCCAACTTGAGTGGTTCAAAATGATTCTGCCCATGTTTGATCATATTTGCATATATCATCATATATACGTATATATAATTAAAATCATGAGTGCCTGTGTTTTTTATGTTTTCTCGTGTTTTCTCCATGGGAATGCATGGAAATCAAGCTTCAGCTGAGACACAAACATGCCGCCAAGGGTTGTATCAGCTCTGGCGTCACTTCTTGCGCCCAAAGGACACGGATGGTCAGGGCATACATCAGGAAACCCTCGACAAAGATATCCAGGTAGTTCCTAAACGCTGGATGAGGTGATCTCCATGTGATTTGTTGATGATTGAAATCGTGTTGGCCATTTCATGAAGAACTATATGCATGTATCATCATGTATCTGCCTATGCTGTGAAAGAAAACCATGTAATTGGACCGTGAAACAACATTCAACAAAAGTTCGGCATAGAGATTCATCCAACTGCTTTAACTTATGCGCAGCTGGTGGGTGATTCTATGCACAGCTTTGGGAGTGCTCGAGTGTCAGTCATGTAACCCATCCAAACCTAACCCAAGGAAAATGACATCGTTGTGCATGTGAACCCCGCTGAAACAACACCAAGGCACCGTTTCATTGGCAAACAAGGCATGAATGGAGCATTGTACTTCATGGACCCAACTGTAAATCGATACCACCAGTCCTTCAACAGGCCGCTTGGGAAATGAACATGTCCGTTAACACTTCACTCTAGCGGGGCGCGCAAGGAAAAAACAGCGGCAAAATGGCACTCCTTCCAGGATGGTTTTGTCAATGTCAGGTTTAGTGCAACCAAACAGGCACAACACAGAGACCACTATGCTCCACGAACTCTATTCCACACTGCTTACCTGAAAGGGGTAAACTACATCCCAATGAAAAATGAGTTCAACAAGTTTCTTGGGGTGTCACCATGTTCCAAAGTGGCCGTCGAAAACTTCAGATTTCGTCCTGGAATGGTGGATTCACTTTGGCGCTCAGCGGCCCAGACTTGACACCCAGCCAAAAAGCTTCCCAGAGATTCCACAAAACGATGAGCTTCTGAAACAGCGTCAACCTTAAGTGCGGTCACAGCGTGGCTATGAAACTCAGAGGTGTGTTCTACAAGATGTGTGGCTTAAAATGAAACTGTTGAAACATGACGAAACCCTAGACCTAAGAGATTCAAAGAAAGTCTTAGCTGTGTGCATTGAAAATCACCCTCTGAGCAAAAAAACATGAAAAACAACTTCTCATAGCACAGTTGGTGCAGCTTTGAATCCACCATGGGATGGACCCAAATCGAAGGTTGAATTGGCGATACCATATCCACTGCTACCAGTCCTATCAGCCCTGGTGTCCTGGGTGAATCTTGATAAACATTAAAAGGCAACAACGACACCACAAACATCTCAACATCCAACCATCGCTTGGCAAGTCACCATGGGATGTTGGACTTTTCCTCCATAGGAGTGGTCCAGAAGGTCAAAACGAAGTAAGTCAGCAAAAAGACCAAGACCATGGTCCAGTGCCTGAGCGAAACTCAGCTCGGATATGAGTCAACAGCCTGTTGCTCTTCTGTTCACCCCAACATTGCCGGGATTTATTGATTCTCACCCCGCAAACAGTGAATAATGAACGCGCCTTGGAACAAAACAAATGGCAGTTTAATGACAGTTGACACAGTTCATTCAGATGGGCGTATCTCAAGCAATAGAATCCCAACAATGGTCAACCGTTCCACTTTCCACGCAAACTGCCATTTTAATCCGATCTTAATAACGAGATATTATGGGTAATTATGCCCCTGTTTCAGACACACTCATATCCAATCATCATTATTCATAATTATTCTCTGTTTTCCGAGAATTGAAATGGATAATATCCATTACAGTAACACTATTCTCTATTTAAATCATTCAATTATTCATTAACACCAAATAACAACCACATTTTGATGGTTTTTGACCTCCATTTTTGGTTGCGAAAAACCACGTGTTTCATCCAAGCCGCCACGCCAGGATGGCCCAGTTAATTCCAAGTCCCGTGCTGGGATCCAAAATGTGTTCCACACCCACATCCTCGCTGGAATTTCTCCAGGAGATGGATGGAACATGGCCGAAAAAACCAGGAACAAATCTGAAATTCCATGGGTTTACCTTCTGCTAATATCTAACCGGCTGCGAAGTGGAAAACCACATCAACCACCATTTCAAATATATACATTTACATATAAAATCATCTACGAACAGGCCATGTTCCATGGATTTCCATAGCTGTTCAATGACCGCAGGTTTCATAATTGGCATCATCAAATATGATACCCATTATTTTTCCCTCTTCAGTCCCATCTTTTCCATGTTTAAAACTCTTAGATGACCAGAAGGCATCTAACATAACCATACATAACCATACATAACCAATCAAAACTGAATCATAAGCCTAAAATCCTAAAGCTAACCATGCATCTGTCTTGGATGGCAAGTCCTTGCCCTGCACTTTGGCTTCCTCCGGTGGGCTTCGGGCGCCTGTTTTCACCGTGTAAATGGACGAAATGTCGAAGGAACTGCCCAGGCTTTTCCAGGTCATTGCAGCTGGACTCTGAAGCGACAAAGGGATGAATCACCCTGGTTTGTAGATAAAATATGATACTATGGTTACTATGGGATGTTCAAACATACCGTATTCGCATTTTAGTGAGTTTTTTCCGGAATTTCTGTATACTACCCACTCCAGGATGACGATAATTGTCTCATGATTATTAGGAGCTGGTATGATAGCTATAAATACTGGCCTGCTACAATGGGATATCAATTGCAGCTTGTTATTGGCAAAACTGAACATGTATGAAACAATAATTTGGCAATAATATTAAAGATAAAGTCAGTTCAGTTGTGTACCACAGTATTCATAGTTGCATCTACCATAACATAGTTGTATACCACCATGGTTAATATAATATAAGTTATGTAATAATCAATAACAGTTGTTTGCAGTTGACTGTTGCAGCGAAGTT
The DNA here is from genome assembly GCA_947184155.2 of Cladocopium goreaui. NCBI lineage: Eukaryota > Dinophyceae > Suessiales > Symbiodiniaceae > Cladocopium > Cladocopium goreaui. The sequence continues at coordinate 1,029,843 of CAMXCT020004001.1, read as the reverse complement.
GATTTGAAATCAGGTCCTGGCAGGTCCGCAGCCCTTACAATGGGCCAGTTATGTTTACATAGGGAGTTGCAGGGATTCCCAATGTTCACAATTCCCAATATACCATCTGGTTATTTAACAGTTCGCCATGGAAAATCACCATGCTATTAATAGGTAAACCATCTATTTCTATGGGCCATCTATACCATGGCTATGTCAGTCATAACCAGAGGGTAAGTCGGATAGTATCATCCCCTACAATCATCAACCAACAGGGATTCTGAACGCTGCCTACCTGTAGTGAGAAAGAAGTAGTTATGAATGCCACGGCTCGTCTTTGAGCCATGAAACGTCGCCAGCGATGATCAGCTCGGATAGTTTACAACATGTTTAAACGGCCTCCCAAAAAATCCCAGATACACCCCCCCTCACCAGTTATACACACACACCTATTTTTGCTTGGCTTCTCTCTTCCTTCAGAAATTTGGTCCAGACTATGGTCTTTCCACGTCTTTTAAATGGTGCAGCCATCCCAACTTGACCCTTTCCCAGTCCTCCAAAACATCAAGATGTCAAGGCCATCTGCCTCATCGGGAAAAACAGATCTCAGTCTCCCACCTTGACAAGGAAACATGATACAAAATCCTCAGCTTCACGTTGGAAACATTTGGAAACCCTATCCCACCCAAAAACTCCAGGCAACTTCAAACATCAAATTAAATGTGTCCCTACGCCTCGAACTAGGGGATACCACAAAATTGGCAATTTTGATGGAGAAAAACAGGATACCCTGCAGTAGTTTAACAGGTGGAACATCTAGTATATTTGTGGATCATTTTCCCAAGGCTTCTTCATTCTTTTTCCACATATATCTTAATATGCCAGAGGGATCCAGAGGGTAAATCCTGTCGTTTTTCTCAACCCATACATACCCATACCAACATTACCCAGCTGCCTGCCCAAGCGCAGCCGGACGATCTCATGCTCCTGCAAGGGCACATCTTCCGTTGCGGCGTCAGCGGTTTCAGATCTCAAAAAGTGGGCGCTGTCTGAAAATATCCTACCCCCAAGCCCCCGTGTTTCTCTCATCACTTTCCCCATTCAGGTTTTTAGATGTTTTTTTAAGGGTATACTCTAACCATTTTTCGGACACCCCCAGGGCTGAGTTGCGCTGTAGCCACAGACCCGCCTAAAAGGTGCAAGGAAGCCGATGCCCGAGGCGAACTCACCATGGTTAGCTGGGATATGCTGGGACACAGGATAGAAATGGATAAAAGACATGGCCCACATGGCCCCAAAAGTTACCACATGGAGTGTGCTTTTGATCGTTTCGTGTGGTTCAATTTGCTGTCCAACTTGCGCAACTTGCGATGCTATATGGACTATGGGGATCTGTCGTGACTGTGAGTCAAAAAAAAACGCCGGACCGGTATTCCCTTGAGCTTTGGCAAATACATCTTCGCGCAATGGCGAGCCACATCAAAAAGTGGAGTAGATTCGACACTATGATGTTCACATACATTTATTTTGGGCATTATCTGGCTTTGATCCATTTCAGTACCAATGTGCCTAAGCCTATGCTGTTACGAAACGAACCCCAAATCGTAAAACTAGGATCCATTCCCAACTTTTGTGCTGATTGTTTTTGTTGTCTTGGCAATGCGTTTTTCAATTGTGGCAATTGAAAAGCAATAGGAGACAGAATACCCAAACATGTGATTTAGCGCCCTAATAGTATATAAATGTATATAATATCTAGTCTACTCTGGGGGTGCTTATATTTTTTGGTCCGCCTTTGAAATCAGACAAAAATAATTTATTAGTTATATTTTGTTTGATGCTTGATTTTATATGGGGAGAACACTTCGAAATCCACGTTTCGGCGGTATTTGGATTTGAATTGATTTTTATTAGGTATTTTATGGATCTTGAAAGCGAAAAACATAGTCTTCTTCTTATATAAGGTGTTGATTTCATGTTGATATCAGGAAAGCATCGAAATACAATGTTTTTTAATAATTGACATAGATTTGCATAATCAGTCTTATGGAGTTTGAAATCAGCAATTTTAGTATATTTAGTAAGGTGTTGACTTTATTGTTAGGGGAAAGCTTGGAAATCAATTGTTGGCAATACTTTATATAGCTTTTCACAAGGAATACAATGCAAAAAACTGAACACATTTTAATACTAATGCCCAAAAAACCTCAAAATATGAAAGCTTTGAAACCCTAATGCAAAATACCACCCGATAATAGGTTATTAGCGGGAGGGGATTGGTAGAATCCTTGAAATCAACAATTTTCATAAAGCTGCGTCACTTTCCGCAGTTAGTCAGTGACTCTGGCGATACGGTGATACCCCAGCAAACATCTTTCTCCATCCATGGGTGTGCGGACATTTGCACCAGCAGTCCACGCCACACTTTCCAAATCCTAAAACTGATGGTTGTCATATATAGTCACCATATATAGTCACCATTCCCTCAGATTCTGTCGTGACTGAAACGCAATGCCCTTTTTCAGCCTCACCACGCAGGGGATGGCAATGCTGTCTCCGTAACATGTGACTTTGCCGCAGCCTGGAAAGCCACGTCCATGCGCATCGTGGCAGGGACGAAATGCAAGGCATTGGGGTTCAACGCTAAACATTCAATCAGGAAGCCACGCTCAGATTGCAAGTCTGGATGAGCATAACCTAGGGGCAGCGCCAAAATGGGAATAGTTCAAGGGCAATCCAAAAAAAAGGAGGTGCGGCTGAGATGGAGAAGGAGAAAAAATGGGTCCGCAAAGGTCAGCGCTTGTTGGCCAAGTTGGGCGCAGCTTGTATTTCAGAAAAAGGAAACGGTAGGCCGGTAGGCCTCATGGACTTGCATTTAATGTGGAAACCCAATGATAAACCTACCATTTGGGGATGGTTTCTACCAGCCATTTATGGTGATATTTCTCTCTCTCTCTCTATCTCTCTCTCTCTCTCCATCCATCGCCATATTGATATTGGAATTGTTTATTATTGGGTTTACCACATTGTTTCTTTGCATTTTTTGCCTCAGGGTGATATCAAACAGTATGCTTAGGCACCTACCGCCGGCCAGAAAACAATGGGTTAAAAAAAAGTTGTCTAATTGATCGGCACAAGTGGGGACAGTTATTATCAACCATTCAACTGTCCTCAAATTTGAGGGTACCCGGGTAGCTTGTTTTCAGACCCAAATTGCAATTGTTCAAGCTGGTCCTCTTGACATAGCACTTTGAACTCTAGAACAGAACAACAGTTTTCCCTCTTGGAATTGCATTGTTGATCATTTTTGCGGTTCCAGGGTGGACAATTTTCAAATCAATTGCTATGGGCAGAAATTGAGGTACGCCTCAAACTTGAGACTTAGAATCAACCGGTCCTGTGCTCTCTGATGTGAAATGCGACGTCATTCAATGCTATCATGCCCAATCTGAATTTGACATGTGAAATCGACCCTGAAAAATCAAAATCATCCCAGAAACCGATATTGTTATGTCATCAACCCAGTACAGAATGATGGCAAATGACGCACCATCGAGACATTTTTTGGACCTCCAAACACATGTCCCCAAATCATAACCAAAAATCCTCCGAACATTCTCAAAAAACATGGAACGCATGTCCCTTAGAGAAAAAATCCTCCCACAATCATGTTGCATCCCACACTATCCCCGTGATATCCTCCATTATCTCCAATGTTGGCGAGTTATAGCACCATGCAGCTGGTTGACGATACCCAAAAATCCTCCAAGCAGAGCCAAAATCCCTCCAAACCCAAAATTATATATCCCATGGTTGGATCAATGTTGGATCATTTTCCCATCCTTATCCCCTTGTATCATCATTTAAGAAGTACTTTCCCATGTCATGTCCCAAAATTATTCAGCAATCAAATCTACATTTTGGACCATTTTGGCTTATATAAATCCCATAAGATCCCATTCAATAGAAGAACGCAATTGCTCCGTAACTTGTCACACCAAATTAATAATGTTAATATATTAATAAGCACCCGTGAATTACAGTAATCAACACCCACATTCCAAAAAAAAAACAATACTAATTGCTTTGGGTTGGTCCCTCCCTATTGGTCAACATGGGTGGTCGCCCCCTATTAAACAACACCCTTCACTGGAAAAATCCAATTTTTGGCTTCAAAAACGAAAGGAACAGCAATGGAAAACAAATCTCTCTACACAGCATTTCTCATACTAAATCCATCTAAATCCCATGAATCCCATTGAACAACCAATGGATTAGCATTTCTCATACTGAATCTCATGAATCCCATGTTTGGTTTTGCCGCTCATTATTTGGGGTTGAACACCTTCTCATGGATGTGGACGATTTGGACCCTCTGGGGTGGCTGATTTTTTCGAACTTGGCATTGCTTCATACCGTACGATTCTGGTAAACTAACAGTTTGCTATAGAAAATCACCATTTATAGGTAAATCCACTATTTCAATGGCCATTTTCAATAGCTTTTTGTATGTTTACCAGAGGGTAACAGAGCCCAAACATCCCTAAACCGAGGGCCCGGTAGCACAGGCATTCGGCATTGCGTTCGAAGGCCGCACGCACAAAGGCCCGGTTCTGACGCAGCGCGTCCACCGCGTGCTGCAGCGCACAGGCGTGGAGTTCGCAGGCATCGAGGACGAAGCTCGGCTGGGACCAGAGAGAGTCCTGCAATGGCGAAGAATGGAGGTTTAACCAATAATACATGGGGATAGATGGGGATTCCTCTGGTAATTTGTCACATAGCTATTGAAAATGGTCGTAGAAATAGTTGATTTACCGTAATACCCAGTAAAAATGGTGATTTTCCATAGTTATGTAAACGTTTACCAGAGGGTAATACATGGGGATTTATGGGGATTTAAGTAGCCTACAGTGGGAGAGATTTACGAAGTATGATAAGAGATTATATGAGTTGATGTTCACATGGCTGACAATGGCTATCATGGGGATATAGTAGGATTTAGATGGATATAGACATTACATATATATAATATATATTATAATATGACATACTGGATATGATATAATGGGTACAACACCAATGATGATCCGGTTGGTGGTTTGAACCGTATTGATTTTTCGTCCCACGAATGGGATTATCCCCATTTTGCCTAAGACGTAGATGGTTGGTGACTTCCCCGCTTGAAAATGCTTGAAACATATGCTCGTCATTGGGCCTCATCATCCCAAATATGGTGGCACAATAATATTTGAATGGCAATATACATATGTATTATTGGGATCATCCTATAATATAATAATATGGCAATACTATAATATATTGGGATCATCATCATCCCAAATACATAGGTTTGAAACCACCAACTAGACAGTGGCAATTGAAGGCGGCGCCAAGGTTTTTTTAATCAACCAGCTAGCTGGTCGTTTCCGAGGTCCTCCACATGGACCAAGGGCTCCGGCGAAGATTTGATGGCAGCAAGGACAACCTGGCAAAAGATCCTCGATGACTTTCCACAGCAACTGGGTAAATGACCATATTTCAAGATATTTCGACTAATTTTGATGGGATTTTAATGGCCTTTAATGGGAGTTCATGGGATTTCACAATCAACAATAGGGGCTTCTAATCCAATTATCCTCTGGTAACGTGGCAATTGAAAATCCACCATCTATTAAACCCCCCATCAATGGTTTTTATATGTTTTTAATAGCAGTTTAAAACCAATCCCGTGGGAGATCATCAGCTGGGCGGTATGTTGATTCCTTGCTAAAAGTTCAATTGTCAGTGGGGAGAGTTTGCGGGAATGAAATCTAATCCCCATTTTTAAAAGGGCAAACAAAAGGGCAAAGCATCAATTGAAATTTAAGTCTCCCATGGCCGGAATATGGATACCCATCGCTCCTTGGCTGCTGGATAGCTTCCCGAGCCCACGGATTCTTTCAGTGCTTAAAAAACCTATAGGCCCAGCTGGTATAAGTTCCCATGTATACATGGGTTATAACTGTGGTTGTCCCATTTATCCCATCTAAAACTGGTTTATGACTGTGGTTCTCCCGTGTGTAAATGGGTTACAACGACTATGACTACGGTGATCTCACACCATTTCTTCACGTTCGGACAGCCTCGGGGTCTCCACGAAGCTTTGGTGAAGCAAACTCCAGGCACCTCAGTGACGGCACCTGGTGACCCTGCTGTTTTCTGATTTTTTTGGGGGCCTAAATTGCCTAAAGCTGGTGGTATAGCAAATCATCTCATAATTCTACACAGTAATTAATCACTGTTTCACAGCAAGAGATTACAAGCTGAGCGATTCACATAGGCATTAGGCATGGCCCGAATCCACCCAAATCTCTGGGATTAGTTGCTGTAAGTCCGTTCGGTGTTGATGGTCACATCAGGTTTTTGGTAATAAAATGAAGGAGAGTTGGATAGTTAGACCCAAATCTGGGATAGTCAAACCGTCAATCCCAAATGCTGGGGATGGTAACTTTCCTATTTTTGATAGTTTCCATCTGGCTATTTAACATAGCTATGGAAAATCCATTATAAATGGAGGTTTCAATGGGAAAATCATCTGTAAATGGGCAATTTTCCATAGCTATGTTAAATAACCAGAGGGTACATCCAAAGTTCTTGATCGTGAAATCCAACTCTGACATCCATGTCCAACTTGTGGATGGTCAAATCCAAAATTGAAGGTGAACTCCCCAGATTTGGAGGGTGAAATTCAGATGTGAACTCCAAAAATCACATTTTTTTGGGGGTCAAAACCTAAAATCCCATATTTTTTTGGATGACGATCCATTTACCAACTATGTTGACGTTAGACCAGGGCACCAGCGTGAAAAAAGTGGTTTGATCCCAACTTGTGGGGTTTTTTGTGACGGTTATAACCATGGTGATACCATCGAAGTTCTACCATGGTAATGATTAATGGTTATAGATGTCACTAATTATGGAATACTATATATATATGATATATATATATGGCAAAACTATCCGGTTGTATTACAACTATATGGCTACAATGAAACTATATAATTCCGTCTAATATATATATATGGTATCACTATACTATATTAATATATGGTTATAGTTATATTATATTAACCTCAAGTACCATATATTAATTATATAGTATATTCACTATAACCATATATAGTTATATGGTATAACATCAACTGCACCCCCAAGTACCTCAGTAACCATCAAGACGCTGTCCCTGCCGTCGTACCGCTGCCAGGACGACCTCCCGATCCGCGCGCAACTCGTCGGGGGTTCCTGGGTGGATGAGTTCATGGGAGTTGAAGCACCAAAAATAGGAAAATCATATGGAAACCATATGGAAAACATGTCTAGTTTTCTCGGATTCGAATTTAAGAACCTAAATTCCGGGGAAAATGGTAGTTTCATTGGGATTCCAGGGGGTTTGAAGCACCTAACATGGGATTTTTGGTGGTTTTTAGTGGGATTTTGCACTTGGATTCAGCGAATTTCACCAGCAAACAGTGGAGAAATGTTGATCGGGGATTCCACCATAAAGCTTTGGCATCCCACGAATCTACGTCGGTTACATGGGATGAACCACCGCCCCTGGGGTCAATTCATATAGATATGGACGATATGGACAACCTAGATCCAGCAACTATATATATATGTGTGTGTGTGTATGTAAAATATATCATATATATATGTATATGATATATCATATATATGTATATGATCTATACATATGTATATATATATATCACATATATTATTTATATATACATAGTTGCCATCACCCATATCTATGTGACTTAATTTTAATGTACCAACCTTATCGCAACTTGGGTCATCGTTGCGGATCTACTCAGCCCAAGCCGCCAGTCAAGTTTTGGCCAAATACAGCCTTTAATCAATCATCCTCAACCATCCTTAACTTAACCAAATAAACCAAGTAATTAATAAAGCACCACATTACTTCAATTCGAGGAACATGTACATAGATCCCCCTTTTATTCCCAGATTGCCCGGCCCCGGTGACCCCGGGTTCGGCCCCGGCTCCAATCAAGGCATATCCATTGAGCTTCACCGCCTGCAGAACGAAGCTCTTCCTCTGCCGCAGCTCCTCCGCGGCGAAGCCCAACACGAAGCCGCTGTGGGGAATGGCCGCCAGCACCAGGCTGGGATCTGAACGCATCTCCTCGGATCTGGATGAGTAGATTCTGTATACCCGGCCTGGTAAACATACCAAAAACTATGGAAAGATCCACCCATGCTATTAATGGGTAAATCCACTATTTCAATGGCCATTTTCAATAGCGAACTGTTGGTTTACCAGAGGGTAGTGTGTGTGTGTGTGTCAACCATAAAACTATAACTGGTTGGTGGCTTCAACCTACCCCTCTGAAAAATATGAAAGTCAATGGGAAGGATGACATCCCATATATTATGGAAAATAAAAAATGTTTGAAACCACCAACCAGATAAACAAGGTCAAGAGGTTCATGACCGGCACGGTTTGCTCATTTGCCAACTGACCGTTACGATCCTCAATTCTGACCACTTGTTCTTATGACGTAGCATCAACTCAAGCGAAGTTCTTATGACGTAGCATCAAGTAAATCTAAATATAAATATATATATATTTATTGATTTACAACGTAGCGTGAAGTTGAAAAGAACTTATCATGACGTAACATCAATCAAGTACGTGTGCAAGTGTGGACGCTATTGCCCCCCAACCAACCCCACCCCAAAGAAGGGAAAGGAGAGAAACAACAAGGAAAGAAAAACGTCCATAAATTCCCGGCCTGTTACGGGCGCTACCACCAGTAAGTGTAGATTGTACAATGCACATGACATGCAAGTGGAAATGTCAACATTACCGCGGTCGTAAACAACGTCTCCAGCTTATAGTTGTAATCAATATACAATGTAAGGGGCTATTAAACTATAAACCTACCTATAAGCCAGTTACTAACTGAGATGCACACCAGCAGAGGATAATCGGATAATTATACAGAGTTATACAGTATGCAGGCTTCTGGGTTTCCATTTTTGTTGGTCCCTTAATAAAGACATAAAATAAGCAAAACGTGGTTCATCCATGTTCATCCAATACAGAAAGTGATTGAACCAGTTGGAAACCCTGGGCATGGCATAGCCGAACTTTTTCAGTGCCAGGTTGGCTTATCCGAGGGTATTCATCTGGTCTTTTTTTTGCAAGTCTTGGAGTACCTGTTTGGACCCACAATTGGCTGAATTGGCTGGTCACTTTGAGCCATATCCAAATGATGACAGGGACGTGCTGAGATCCAACTAAAGGACATTTCACATGTCTACGGAAATCGTCAGTCCATAGATACCTTCCATCACCTTCCAAACATGGCGGGGACATCTTTTGACTCTTGACCAATCCATGGACATAGATGGAAGTGTCCATTCCCCGCTGGATTTCCAAGCGCTAACCCATGGTAACCCCGTAACCGTAACCTCAGCTCGGCGCCAAGCTTCGTGGGGCAAGTGCTTTAACACTGAGCCGTGGGTCAACAAAGCTTCCAAAACGAAAGCCCGGTCCTACCGGCGTCCAGGAGGAAAGCACTAGCGAGAGGTAGGATTGTCCTGCAACTATGAGCATCTAGGTTTCCAAATCTTTTTACTAGTGGTATGTGGTTCTATCAGCTAATTCTAGCCTAAAATCCTTGTAAACCAAAAAACATGAAATAACGCATTAAGTTTTGCCACACGTCTCAATGGATTGGTTGAAGGGAACATCTTACCTGGAAACCCATAGTTTTTACCACCAAGTATAGGGGTTACCCTCTGGTAAACTAACATTTCGCTATTGAAAATGGCCATTGAAATAGTGGATTTTCCCATTAAAAATGGGTGGATCTTTCCATAGCTATGTTAAATTAGTATAGGGGTTACCTTTTTTAAAGTAATTTTACCGTAAACCAGTCCCCCATGGTCCTTCAGCAGCTCCTCAGACACGAAGCGGATACGTGGAATTGCGTTGTAACGCTGCCAGAATGAACCTGGCCCCAAAGTATGGCTGTTTGAATGGTGCATTTTTAATACACACAATACCACATAATAAAACTCATAGATGGTTGCATTGTGTCATACTATTTCAATCTATTTCACATGTATAACTTAGAAAAGCGAAGTACAATCTGGTTGTTACATTGGAGTTTTTCCCAAGATATGGCCAGAATATAATGGTATCAGATTTCTGCGGGAAAACAAGCAAAGACACTTTGATCGCCTGGCTATGGATCGGAAGCCTTCATGCACATGTCTGGTGTAGTCACATCATGTCACATCACAAAAGTGCCACATACTGTAAAATGCATTTGCATAGTTAAAAAAATGAGTGTATGTGATGTTGACATCACGTTAGCCGTTAGCAATCCCGATCATATAACAAAGTACGCCACATCCAGGGACAACATAATGCAAAAACATAATAGAGCACGCCAACGGTTTTTCGGGTTGTTGCATGTTCCATTCTTTTCAGATGCTGTCCCTCCTTTTTTTGAATCTGACTTTAAAGATCTGGATTTCTTTATTAATCCCTTGTTCAAAAAACAAACTCGCAAAAGAGGTAGCCTTGAACCACCTCGGACCCACGATAAAAAGAAATGTTTTAGCATACTGAACAGAGTAACTCTCTTTTTTCTGTAGAAATACTTAGCTAAATCACCTTTAATGGTAAAATACTTTGCTACCCCTTCCCCTTCAAAGCAAAGATTGAAATCTTAAATCCCCAAAGAATTAATTACTTAAATTGATCTTTACTAACCCCTTATCAAAAATATCGAAAATGAAAATTAAAAAAAGTTCGCAAAAGGGGGTGGCCTTGAACCACCTCGGAACCACACTAAAAAGGCTGGTTTTACCACCCGAAACAAAGTAACTGTTTTTTTTCAATCAGCTGAATATACTTGGCTTTCTGCGTCCCCTTTAAAGTAAAATACTTGGCTAAACTAATGTTTTTATTTTCAATTAAGCAACTTGCGGGGTCCCAAATACATGCAATTTGTTCGGCAATACTTACTGTCCAGAGTCCTCTCAAAAGTATGTTTGGCCTCAAAATTATTTGTAGCCAAAGTATGTTTGAGGGTTCCTAATGGGATGTGAACAATAATTTTTAGAACTTTATAAATAATGTTATATTAGTTAATATTTATATATTATATATTATATATATATATTATATATATATATATAATGTTATATCTAACATTATATTAAAAAAAATATATGGGTAAATTACAATATTTTACTAACCTGAAATAAGGCTAATAATTATTGGGATAATTCCCCTTACTAACCTTTTAATCCAGTGAGGTCGCAGTGAGGTCGTTATAATATACCTGATTATGTGACTTGACTCAGATACTCGGTAATTCCAGCCCAGCAATTTCCATGGAGTCTCGGCTCTGGATCTCCGATCGCACCTGCGGTCGTTGAGCCATTCTGGCTCGATCATATTCAGCACCGAGGGTTGAAACCGCACCGCGGCCAGGACAAACTCACCTGGTGCTTGTGGCAGTCCCAAAAATATGTTGGACGTGTATTGAATCTTGGAGAGAATCCTTCAACAAACAGGGACACGAGCAAAACTAAGGGAGCGTAGCTCAGATCAAGATCATTTCTTTTTAAACAATATTGCACAGACATGGCCAAGTCGCGCTCCGTCCAGAACTTTTTGGGAACTTTCTCAATCGACGCTTCGTCAATGCGAAGCCCCGCCAAAGCCACATCCCTGACAGAAACGAAACCCCAGGCATGCTCTGCTGTTTGCTGCTCCAAGAGGTTGCTTGCCTTAACAAAACCCAAGTGTAGATAAGTTGCGAAAAAAAAATAAAGAACGATGGTCAGCATTCCTTTCAACACTTACACGCGTTACACGCATCGTAGGAAACTAGGACCTTCAGTGACTTTCACACATCCCGACACTGAGACAACCAGCTATCTCTCCCTGGTCACTGCCCAACCTCTCTTGCCAGAAGTCCTCGGGCATCTGAGCCAAAGCTTTGGGTCCAGCTGCTTGCAGAGCTTGCAGGGCAAAGCCCTTATCCTTCATAAGCTGCCTGTAGGCACTGAGCCGAGGGCTGTGCCAAAGTTCCATTTCTACTCCAAGAAAATCAAGTTCACGCTTGGATTCTGTTGGAAAACACATGGAAGCTTCCTAGAATGGGGCTATCAAATATTATCAAATCATCCGAGTCATGAGACCAAACTATAGTAACACTATTGAAACCTATGGTGACTTGGGGATCCCCCCATTTTGAAGAGACCCCCATATGCAGCTCCGACGTTTTGGCCACCTAAACCGCGCGCCTGTTGACATGGCATAAGGCCTGGCCGTTACACCTCAGTGGAGCCCAGCCACCAGTAGAATGTGGGAAACCCAATGTACCGGGGATGGTAAAAAAGCACAAAAGATGATGATCCCGGGATTGTTTATATCATATATATATATATATTTCCCCACCTGCCAGGTGAGGGTTGTTAGATTTTATGTCAGTTGCCTCCTCCTGCCTCGTCCTCCTCCTCCTCCTCTCCTCCTCGTCCTCCTCGTCCTCCTCGTCCTCCTCGTCCTCCTCGTCCTCCTCGTCCTCCTTGTCATCCTTGTCATCCTTGTCGTCCTCGTCGTCCTCGTCGTCCTCGTCGTCCTCGTCGTCCTCGTCCAACTGCGACCCGCGATCCACAGTGTTCTCTGCCGGACCTCAACCACGACCATCCACGCCCAGTGTTCCCTGCCGGACCTCAACCACGACCACCTCCACGCCCAGTGTTCCCTGCCGGACCTCAACCACGACCATCCACGCCCAGTGTTCCCTGCCGGACCTCAACCGCGAATATCCACGCCAAGTGTTCCCTGCCGGACCTCATGTAGGAAGATATGGGACAAAGAATGTGCAGAAGAAAGTTAGAAAGAATGTCGGAAAGAATGTCAGAAGATATACCAGAAGATATGCCAGATAGAATGCCAAATAGAATGCCAGAAGATATGTCAGAATATATGCCAGAAGATATGCCAGATAGAATGCCAGATAACATACCAGAAGATATGCCAGATACAATGCCAGATAGAATGCCAGAAGATTTGCCGGATAGAATGCCAGAAAATATGCCAGAAGATATGCCAGAAGATATGCCAGAAGATATGCCAGAAGATATGCCAGAAGATATGCCAGAAGATATGTCAGAATATATGCCAGAAGATATGCCAGATAGAATGCCAGAAGATATGTCAGATAGAATGCCAGAAGATATGCCAGATAAAATGCCAGAAGATATGCCAGATAGAATGCCAAAAGATTTGCCAGATAGAATAGAATGCCAGAAGATTTGCCAGATAGAATGCCAGAAGATATGCCAGAAGATATGCCAGATCATATGCCAGAAGATATGCCAGATAGAATGCCAAATAGAATGTCAGAAGATATGTCAGATAGAATGCCAGAAGATTTGCCAGTAAGAAAATGTATAAATGTCATGGTGGGGATCACACGAAGTAAAGTATTTTTTTTTATAATATATTCTATAATTGATTGGTTTGGCAAAACATTCGTCCAAATTCATCCAAGTGCCATGTATCATTCATGATCATAACTTTGGATCAGGCGATGGTTGGGAATTTAAGTTTCCATTGGCAAGTCCAGGCCCATGCTTGCAGCCGTTACCAGGTATGGAAGACAAGTGGGTTCAATGGATAGGTTTCAGCAACAAGTTACACACGGCATATGGAGGCATGTCAAGCATGTATAGATCAAAAAACTCCGTACATATGACACTCAAATGTTGAAGCTTTACCGCTTTTCTGTCCCCTTGGGGTTGCTACTAAGTCACACCCTCTGGACATATGGATATGATATATTATAATAACAATTGGTTGTTTGCACACCCTCTAGTAATCATCTTTTGGGTGTTTCTAGATGTTTCTAGTGAGACATCTCTATACTTCAGAACTTCAGATGATTTTCCATTTGAACATACCCTCCCCCAACATCCCAACAAATCGACCCTGCCATAAGTCCGGGGCTGGGAAGATCCATGGCACCCGGCCCCGGCCTCAGGGCCATGAGCACAAAGGTCGCATCCATCGCCAGGTCCGTTGAAACGAAGGCCAAGGTCTGGCCGTTGCGTTCGATGGCGCGAAGTAAGAACTGCGGGTTCTCCAACAGCCTCAGGAGCAAGTGCCAGCGGATAGGCCATAAATAAGCCATGAAGAAAGGATGATATTCCAGGCACGGAATGCGCACATATAAACATGACATATGCAACTTAGCTACTTAGCTTACCATATGCTTATCATATATATATATATATGAAATCACATGATGACCCGCTTACGATGCATGGGATGCACATCTATCAGTTTTCGGTGGGTGCAACTCGATGGCTCTTGGGCCTTGTGCTTGACACAGGGTTGTTCTTTAGACGTTGTCACCATTAGCCAAGTGGCTTGTAAGTGGGCTATAACCTGTTGGAACTGGAGTGTAGTGGGAATGATATACCGCAATCATGAACCACTTTGATCCACTTAGCGAATTCTGGCAACATCTAAATTCAACAAAACGGCGCTTTATTCATTGCTGGGGCCGACTTTTTTTCTGAGCAACTCAGCTGCCACAAAAGGCAAGGCCGCTGGAACACGGCTCAAGACTTCGAGGACGAAGGTGGGTTCAGCCTGCCAGTGACATGGTAAAATCAAGGGACAAACAGATGTGGGGATGGGTCAAAACCCTGGTACCTAGTGAACCCCAAAATAGCTGGTAAATGGATGTTCATTCCACTAATAATGGTATTAATAGGTATTGACCCAAACCCATGTGATGAAATTCGGATAATCACTTGATAATTACCCCATAATTTGGATTATTTGGGGGGTAATCAGTCAAATCCCCATAATTATACAGTTATCAGTTTGATTTGGCTATCAGTCAAACATTTCGATAATCCCATCCCCCTATACCATTTAATGATCGCGCTGATGTGGAAATCCCCTACTAAATTATGGTTTCTTGGGGGGTGTTTAATATTAGGGGGAAGGAATTATTTATAAGACGAGCCAATTAATTCAGCAAGACAGCACAAGGACATCCTTAACTGCTGCGAAATGAAAATGACAATGAGTCAAAATGAGTCAAATAATTCATCATGTTGGAAACATGTTTTCTTCGACTTATGTTGGACATCATTGGCCTGATGAACTTTGGAAACTAAGAAGATCAATGATGTTGGACATATATGTTTTTCCCCGACGTGTTGGAAAATAAGGAAAGTTAGATTTCACCACTAACAAAATAGTTTGGAGCTTGCCAAGCACTGAAACCATTGGCTTGCCGGTTTAACCTCCAATCCGTTAAACGAATCCTCAAATCCAAATTTCATGGCTTCAAGGTCCATTTGAATCATTTGATCTATCTTCTTCGGCAAAATTCCCGCAAAATCACTGTCTACATTTTTACTTATATTATGGGTATGGGCGGTATGGATCAAAAATGGGCACCCCTAATAATTGGAGGCTGAAAAATTACCGACAACGACCAACATATACCATCATATACCAAAATCCGAGGTTTATTGGACCTTAAACAAATGCACCCCATATGGCCCATACCCCATATTGGGGGTTTCTCAAAATGGGCGATCCGAAAAACGGTACTGAAATGGTTTAAGTTCAAGGATGATTTGGGGGGGGCGCAAATTTACGACACCTCCATATTTTTCCGCCCAAAGGCTGGCCTTGATCTCCGGCTGTGCATGTTCCAATGCCCCAGGCGCTCGCTTCACCGCACACATCACGAAGCGAGGGTCGTCCCAAAGGTCTGCAGAGATGTGGTCCATTGCGCCTCTCAGGGGGAGAATCATCCTCCAAAACATGGGAATAACTTAGGGACAAAGAAAATTCAATTCATCCATGCATTGATTTAAGGGAAATCTGTGGGAAACTTGATGTTTTATCCTGAAAGGGTTTCATCATCCAAATCTAGGAACCTGTGATCATTTCCAAAGCGGAACAAAACATCCAAAAACTTGGGGGAAAATTGAGGACAATGGGAAAATTCCCTTCCAAAACAAAATAATTTCCATGGGGGCATTGTTTATTATACATGTATTTATTGAGGGGAACAAGTGGATATTTTTTGCTTTCCCTTGAGCCAACTCAGGTGGGGACGAAACTGTGGTTGAGCAGCGACGGTAGTGAAATCTATGAGCCATGAAAACAGGGGGATTTATTGGTCTGGATTGGATCAACCAAGATCGGGCAAACATCTGCTGGTTGATGGTTGAGCTAACCCATTACACGTGTTGTTGCCAAGTGGGGATGGACGGGTAAGGCATATCTTAAAACCACCAGGTAGAACACCAATACCAATCCAACACCAACGTTGATGATAATTCGCAATTACTGGGCTGACTCACCTTCGCTTTCCCCGGCTTCCCCCCTCTCCTGGGCCGCCCATGGCTACAACTTCCAGCGCAAAGTCATAGTCGTTTTTCAAGTCCTCTGAAGCATATTCAAAGGCACCGCCTTCATCTCTGATCGATGCTAAGATCACTTCCTGCAGGGCATCCACCATGGTGATGGAGAATGGATGACCTCGGAGCCTAAAAGTTGAATATGACAAACACACACGCGGAATTTCATGCCTTCCGACTCGGTTCTTCTCCAAGGGCCCTGAACAACTAAGTTTAACTAAATACATACTATACTAACATCCTTACTTGTTACATGACAATTTTAGAATTGAGCCACCCCTTTTTAAACGCAAGTTGCTGCCTAAAACAATTCCACCAAGTGTATTGGGCATCTCCAACTTTTTGGTCTGTTCAATTTGGGTGCTTCCCAAGGGATTCCCAAAACCATGGGTTTCAACACTAAAATGGTCTAATGTTGATATTGTTTCTGGGGTATCCAGTATCCACATCTTAGGAAACCTCCATTTAGTCAAAGAAACCTTGGGAAATACCGGGTAAACTAAACACACATGTGGAAAACCCATGGTTTCCCTCGGATCCTGATCTACAAATGACGCTCTTGTCCAGATCTATGTTAGTTTACCCTAGGGTAATCACGTTTTTCCCAAGAAAACCGCAGCCCAGGGGCTGGATCTGCTTGCAAGGCAGCGGACGCACGGGCCAGGGCGAAGCCGTTCTTCTGGACCTGGTAGAAACAGATTCCCATGTTTTAAATTCAGATGATGGTTTCCAAGCGTTCGATCTTTTTTGGTGCGAAAATCATGTCATAATATGTCATAATCATCCCCAGGTCCCATGAAATGCAATTATTACTGGTGAAGAACCCCATGATAGTCGGGGTATATCCCAATTTTTGGTGCCCCTTTAAGGGGCCCCCACGCTGACCGCCAAGTTGCTGCTTTTAGCACGAAGCCTCTGTCTTTGCGCAGGTGTTCTGCGGCGTATTCCAATGCGAAGCCACTGCGTTGTACAGCTTCCAGGACCAACTCGGGATTGGCCTGGCACTGGTGGAATTACATATCTACATAGTCAAACTACAGTATATATCAAGTTCTATACACAATATTGCAATTAGTTTGTACTTGCTTAGGACCACCATGTCTAATTAGTCATTTCTATGTCAAACCATCCGTTTTGAGAACATGCGTGTCCCAAAAATCTGGGGCAAACCTTTGAAATCCCAAGGTTGAGGAAATCATTGTCTTTTTGATTTTTGATTTCAGCATGAATGTTGCGCGCAGGCCGTTTTGAACATACCCGTGCTTTTTCATTGAACTACTGAGTATCACATGTTTGGTCGTTAAATCATTCTTTTGTTAGCTAATCTTGGTGGTCAAAACAACATATGTTCTTCCTGGTTGAAATCATTAAGCAGTTATGGCTATAGAATTAGCTATAGAAATACGGGAAACCCCCATATAAAACATGCTTTGTTTTGGTTGGTGGTTTGAAGCCTCATTACATGTCAGAGTCTGTCATCCTGATTGTGGTCCAGTATTGATGGTTATATAAACCCCGTTATTATCTTCCAATTAATCACATGAAATCACCAAGCTGTCATAGTCTTATGCTGTCCATGGTCCCATGGCCCCATGGTAATTGAACAAAAATGGCTGGTGATTTGAAAGTTGTGTATGTGTGTTGTTGGGGTCTTACTCGTACCAGATATATGATGAGTCCTCGTTGAAATCACTAACCCAACATCAACGGACAAAAACAGGAGAATATACCATCAAAAGTTGGGTATTGGATATGGGTCCATAGTGGAGGTAGCGGTCAACTAATAACAGTTTGTCCAATCCGGGAAAGTTCAAAAAGGGAACACGATTTCTTCAAAGGTTTGGCCCCAATTTATTTTCGGAGAAACCAAGGAACGTTTACGTGGATCAAAATTCGCGTTCTCAAAACATGGATGGTCTATGATGGTTTCACATACCCAAATGCTCCATGTATAGAATATTTACCTACATTTGGGTCGTTTTTGGGGTAAATGTAGGGAAATATTCCATACATGGAGTGTCTGGGATAGAAGTGAATTGTGGTTCCACCATGGGTGTTTTTTCCCACTGAAACTGGCGCGCCTGGTGATCAAACGCGATGGCCTGGCCTTGCAACACACCACCAGCTGAAGTTTCCTGTTCAGTGGATCCTTCCAGTTACCCAAACCAATGGTGATTTGTATGGTGATGAATGGAGATTAAAAGCGATTTTATGGTGTCAAATCCACCATGTGGCCATCTATCAAGTTTAGATAAGTTTAATGTAGTATCCATGGCTCAAAAGAGAACGAATGCGGAGGCTTATCAATAAGCTGGTGTTTGATAGTGCTGTCAATGTTTGAATGAATGCCTTTCGGGTATCCTCATGCATCAATATGTATCATTCAATTTATTTCTGTCTACCCTAGGACGGTCTATACGGCCAGTCAACTTCGCCCCGGAAACTTCGCCACACTGCTCGCATTGGTGAAAACGACCTCCTTTTTTCATCTTTTTTCAGGTCCAAGTTCAGATCCATGGTCCACGCGGAACCTTTTCTGATGGGAGGTCTTCTTCTTGGCCCTCTGCCTCTTTCGCTGTTCCAAAATCTTCAGCCGCTGTTTCTCACGTGTTTGCGCCTCCTTAGTCAGTAGGTGCCCCCATTTTCTGAGCAGCATCCTCAGAGTGGTGAGCTTGCAGCTGACAGGATCACTCAAACTGTAGAGCCTGGCGGCTCTCCTCATGGTGTTCTTTCGCAAATGCTTGGCGTGCTTTTGGCGGTCATTCGTTGCCATCCGCCGCACTTCCCAAAGTTGCAGGTGCTTAGTTCGCAACCGGTCAGTTGCGTCATGCCAAGACTGGATCTGTCGTAGGCACTTGGTACTGTCAGCACCCACAGCTTGACACATGTCAGTCACTGCAGCTTGAAACTGCTCCCACAGTTCTTGCACTTCCTGCGGGGAGAAAAAATCAAAAACATAGCGAAATCCTTTGCAACGTTTCACTCGGTGGCCAATGGGCTCCATGCACTTGCGAAGCCTCTTCACATCTTCCAAGCTCTGAACCACTGGCGACTGCAAGTTTTTTCGCCCAATCAAAAGGCTACAATGATGAAGAACACAAAACCTGAGTTTGAGCTCGTCAAGGCCCTTTTCATGTTCCTTTGCAGCGGAAACGAGTGCTCTATCCAAACAATCCTCAAAAAGACTTTCAGAATTTGTGCCTTCCAATGCTTGTTGCTTCGCAGATGTCAGGATCACCAAGTATTCCAAAGCTGTTGGCAAGTCACAATTTCGGCTGCAAATGCTTAGGCCATCAACAACAACATTGGCCCTGTATCTGCCGCTTCCTTCTCCGGGTCCACCTGAACCTCTGCGGCAAACACCTTTTGTACCTGACCGATTGCTTGATGTTTTTGATTCCTTTTGCGCGCCCTGGCTCTGCTTCGGTCTTTGGAAGCCTCTGAATATAGCCAAAGCCATGCAGCCTCTAACACTTGGAGCAGGCCATTGGGATTCAAACCCACCTGTGCCTGAAAAAACTACAGGGTCCGCATCAGCGGCTTGATCAGCTTGGCTTTCCTCACAGTTCTCTGCGGCATTGTCGACCATCCACTTTTGCAACAGAACACGCTGTTTCTGGGAAAAATCCTGGCTGATTGCCTGAAAACGCACCTCGCGCGGCAATTGCTTCAGCAAGAGCTGAATCTTCATCATCAGCTTCGCTTTCAGCCGGGCCGCAGCTGTGGATGCTTTGGTGCTAGCTGCAGGCCTTGGCGGTTTGTTTTCAGGACCAGGTTTCTTCGACTTCGAATGGTGAGTCTGTTTCTTGTTCTTTGTTTTGCCTGCGGAGACGGGGCCCCTGCCGTGCATTTGGGGCTCTTTGGCCCCCATCAAGCGCTGGTCGTGCTTCTTACGTGCCTCCGGGTCAGACAGGATCTCAAGTGCCTGGTAGACTTTGTGAAATGCATCTTTGCTGCCGCCCTTGTCTGGATGAACTTGCAAGGCGCGTCTTTTGAAGGCAAATTTGATCTCATCCAAAGTGGCATGCTGGGGCACCTGCAAGATGTCGTACAGATCGCAGGCCATCAAAGCTCAGATCTACATCTGCTACGATCTGTGTGTAATTGTTAATCGTGTGTGTGTGTGTGGGTGTGTCATATGGGGTTGTAATGTATTTTCATGCTCTCTCCATGTGTTGGGGGCTTTGTCCATAATGTTCCATATATCGTGGTTTACGGTGTTTTGATCTTTTGAAGACCCAGACTGTGCCATGTACCACCCAGCCCCAAGTGGTGTACTAGACACATCTTGAGACAAGCATCACCATGAGCCCATGAGCCCTGGTCTCTGTTTGAGCCTTAAATATCTTTCATTATATTATATAGGACTTCTTCCAGGCCTGTGGGCCCCATATCAGCCACTCTTTGCTATCTCTAAATTGATCCGCCACAGATTCAGAAACAAACATGTCTGTATGATCATTCGGTACATTGTGCATACATGTTTTTCTCTTGAAACATGTCGATTGTATTGGTTCGTTTTGCCATAGTTATATCTCTTATAACTTTCTGACACCAAAAACTTGCCGGTCCTTCAAGTACTGGACACTTACGTGTCATCCTAGTGAAACGGGTCCGCACTGGGGAACCTGAACTTGAACTAGTGACAGCACTATCATGTATTATCTTGCCAATGGGCATGGATCCCCTAATGTACGACGTTGCCCGACCATAGTGACATGAAGTGTCAAAAAACAAACTTGTGATTACAATCCAATTGCATTTCTTTTGGGCCAGTTTCCTATGTTAAAAAACCTACCCATTTAATAGAATCCCATTCGCCTCTGGTAAACTACAGTAACAGTTTGCTATTGAAAATAGCCTGAGTTCGTTGATTTACCCATAACATCGTGATGTTCCATCAGCTTCCCAAGTTCCCCCGCCTTCAGCTCCTCGCTGGCGTGTTGCAAGGCCACGCCGTCGCGTTTGATCACCAGGCGCACCAGCGCCGCGTCGCCGCGGCAGACGTCCGGCATCTTGCTGAGCCACTTGCGACTCAGCGCCTCGCTGCCTGCCAGGAAGACGACGATCAACTATAGTTATAGCATGATCCACCATAAACCACAAGTAACCTACTTTTTTCAAAAAATTGGCAACTATACGTAGTTGTAGTGCAGCTAAGTTCCGTTCCATATACTTCAATTATTTGCTAAGTATGATATAATTTTTAGTAAATGTTTAATTTTATCAACTACAACATTAAATAATGAACGGCCAATATTTAAACGAGCAAATGTTATATCAAAGGGGATATAGTATAATCAACAGTAGCTGTTCCAGAGGAAGTATATAATACTTAATGTTAGTAAAGCAACAGTAAACCACCCCTATTTTGATGCTTTATACCATCCAATTATAAGAGTTTTTAAGTTGGGTCTAAACACCCGTCAGCTATATAGATATACAGTATCTACCATAAATATCAATAAACCACAGTTAATCTAGTTATAAATTATAAACCAGCTTAGCTATCTAGGGGGCCTCACCTTGTATAGTATCGAAGGTATACAATATTTACTTTTCAGATTTATCCAAGGATGGGTGGTGATTCGGCCCCTGAATCTAGCTTGCCTAAATGGATATTGGGTTGGGCAAAATTGGGAACGAACCATCAATAATGTGGATTTCACTGGACACAATTTGGGGATGATCATAGATACTAGATAGAATATTATATGATTGAAACATAATATGATTGAGATATAGTACTCCATATCAATCCATATCATTCAAAAAACTGATAAGCCAGTTTTGATTTGCCTTGCTGCGTCGCATGCTGGACCAGTATGTTTTAATCATGAATTATGAAACTAAACTGAGAAACAATAAGTATAATTAATCGGGATATAATGGGGCGCAATGGGATAAATATAATCAACAATATGATCCATGGTATCCAATGATCATGGGGGTCATATGAGAGTAGACTCATAACAGAAACTGGGCGACTCACCAATATGTCAGCATTCAGCTACATCCCAGAATGGCCTTAAGTTGGTTGAATGGAACAAAAATCAGGATAGTTCTGGGGTAGAAACCTTTAATCAATCTATTGGGACAGATTAAAGGGATGATCTGGCATACAGTATACCATTAACATTCTAGTGAAAAATCGACCAGTAGGGAAATGACATCTACAGGCTACCCTGAAACTATGTTTCAATCGGCCATGCCATGACTTGGGGGTTTCTCAATCCCTATGTTAGTTGGGGGATGACCCACCAACTTAGAACTGGGGGTCCTCACCTTGCAACTTTTCATGTCAGTACTGTAATTCAAATGTGCTTGCAGTACTGTAAATAGGTTGATTCTTGATGGGCACACACACATGTATATACATTAAGATACATCATGTGATATCCATAATACCAACTAAATTATCTATACATATATGCATTATACATATATAGTCATATATATATATACATACCGGTTATGTCTCCATTATATCCATTATTCTGATTATCCCATAATATCAATTATATCAACAATATCCCCATGGTAGCACCTTCCTTATTACATCAGAACTTGCCATTATAGTTAGGATATTTTGGGTATATGAGCCCAAAAAAAGAGGTAGACGTACATCACAGTCATATCATGCATATCCCTATTATATAATTCTTATCAATTATATCCATAGTATCCCATCATATCCAATGTTTGCCCATTATTATCCATTGTAGCAACCCAAAAAAACGATGCAAAAGTGTTCCAGGATGCTTTCCCCCATACTGGTGTTTTTGATCCTTGTCTTTCGATGACCAGTAACATATAACCTACGCAACTCTCTACGCCGAGCCTACGCCATTGCATGAGGTAGCCTACGCGGGGTATGGTTTGTAAGGGGTGTCTACGCGAGCCTAGCCATGCCTTCTTTTTGTTTCCGATTGTGGCGTGAGGCTTTGGAACCACAAACCGCAAATATCACCAACTAACCAAGGCAAAATGAATGAGTTCTAACTGTTACGAACGAAAAGCTTACACGGTGTAGGCAAACACAAGCCTACGCCAATGCCTACCCAACCTACGCCGTCTGCATAAGAGATCATAAGAGCCTACGCCTGGGGCATGATATGTCTTGTGGAGTTCCCACTTTATCTATTTTTCTGCATCCAGTTATATGTTCCAGGTGTCCAACTCTTCTTTATCTGTTTGGGGGTTACTATCTTATTTTCAATATTCTCCATTCTTTTCCAGTGCTATCCATTATCATAATCATATCTTCGGGCCATAATATCCCATTAATGTGGGTAAAACAATAATAATCAAACCATCCTTCAAATCACCATAAATAGGTGGTAATTATCAACCATTCCCATTATTGTTTTACCCACACTACCCATTCTTTTTCTATCTTTTCGTAGGCACACCAAAAGTCAATCACCTGGGTCCTTCCGCGCCTTCCTGCGCCAGCCTCAAGAGCTTCGCGTGCGTTGGCGATCTTCTCACCTGGGAAAACCCAACATGGACAATATGGGATGAGAATGGACGATACGTGGAGAATATGGGACAAACATGGAAACCCTTTTTGTGGCTATATTGGAAACACTTTTGGTGGTTATATTTTGTGTTTATGTATATATATATATATGTGTGTATGCATGTATAATTATATATAAGTTATATATATATACAGACATGTATATCTATATATATATATATTTATACATAAATATACGCAGACACACATATATATATATATATGCAAATACATATACTAGTATTATTAAATAATTAGATATATAGCCGCCGTATGTCCTGGTGATAGTTTAATGATGATGGCCAGCTGCTGTTTACAACTGCGGCGTCCCATGTAGGACCCTAAAATTATGCAACATATTTGTCATTCCAAGATCACAGGGTACCAATGATATGATATGATTTGATATGATACTTTCATGGAACTGTCATGAGCTACCCAAGCCAATATCAGAACATCATGGAATATCAATGAGTATCATTCAATCTGTTGAGCCAAACAATGCAAGGCTAGGAAGTTCCTAGGTCATACCTAACGCCTGGATGTGTTGGGACCATCCTCCCAGGGTCGGAAGACCGATTTCACCCAAAAATTGGATAGACTGAGGCTGGTTGGTGGTTTTAACCATCTTGAAAAACATTATATAGTCAATGGGAAGGATTATCCCATATATTATGAAAAATAAAACATGTTCCAAAACACCAACCAGGAGGTGTGGTCTGTGAATTCGGGGAACCATCATCCCATTGCCTCTTCATCCTGGTCACACTTCAACACTTCCATGGTCAGAGATTCCAGGGCCCAGTTGTCAACCCAGTGGCCAGTGCTAACTCGAGTCGACCATCAGTTTGGCCCTCTGGATAGATATCTTCGAGACAAACTTCATCGTGTAGCTCTCGGCAGCCCAAAAAGAGCCTTGCATGTGAGGATCCGACGGCGGGCTGGATTCACATTGTGCTGACCAATGCAAAAAATGCAGTGTGGAATGCCGTTTTATCGTTTTTTTTTGAATGTGTTGTGGCTAATCATCCAGTGGTACTACAACGTAAAACCTGGCAAAATTGCAGAACACACATAAACAACATGTCGAGCAGTAAATCCCTACCAGTATTTCGAGGCCGTGATAATTGACCAGTGAATGCCCTTCCTGGCTTGGGTGAGGAACCTGAGTCAGATTCCATCTAAAACTGGGCATCCAAGGGTTCCAGGACCCGAGAACTGCCAGTCACGAACTGCCAGTCTTGAAGGTGGGATCCCAAACTCGGCATATCATCCATATCCCTAGTATGTTTTGGACAAAACAAGGGTTCAAAAGAAGACTTAGACCTCTAGGGTTCAGCCCACTACAGCTCAAACCATCTCAAACCTCCATACAGTAGCCAGCCTGCGATGCAAGGTTAATAATTATATGCGTGGAGAACATTGTTGACTGCTGAACAAGGTTTACTCACCAGGATTCCCTTCCCAAAATGACCACAGCCAGCCTCTGCTCATCTACTGGAACCTTGGAAACTTCATGACTCGTCGGTGTAATATGTATCATCCACAGTTTGTGGTTTGTTTATTGCTTCATGCCCCTACTTGCGATGATTTATAGCCCATGCATTTGAATTTTGTGGCTTGTTTGTTCCTGTGGGTCCCACATTGTATCAATAACTTGACCATGTGTGGCCGGGCCCTGAGCTCTCCGACCCCAATCTTCTCCTGACGGTCACCCTCTCTCCCACTTCGGCACCGTTGAATCCAATGAACAAGGCCCATCTGTTGGATCTAGATAGTGGTTAAAACCTGCTCGGTAAATCAAACACACACTTCAGTACCAAACTCATTCATGAAAAAGGACACCAACATGCATGGCTAGAAGGTGTCCCCGATGATTTGCAGCCTTGCACTGCACTGGCAATTTTTGCGTATACCGAATTATCAAACACACTGACATCAACATCATCAATTCTCTCTAATGTTTTCTTGCCCGCACAAAATCACGAAAAAGACTCATGAAAACCTAATGCCACATATGTTCTGTCCAAATTAGGAAAGCCCTGCCAAACATCGGGCTCGGAAGAGGATCCCCCTATGTTGAATAATTTTGAATACTGTAGTTGTTTGTGTTTCCATCTTTGTTTTCTTGGGCCATTGCCAGTTGCCAACAGGGTCATCACATGTCCAATGGAGGGATACTCTAAGCTACAATCCATACATATCCATACTGTACATGATACTTGATACCACACCGCCAATCTTAGGCACCCTGTCTGTGGAAAATGGCTGGGCATCATATTCAGCCAGGGCTTCCCCCTGGCTAATCCCCCATTTGTGGACTCCATTTTTTGTAGCGGTGGTCATGGTCACAATCATGGAAAACAATGGCAAACGAATACAATTGAGACAGAATTAATGATAACAAAATAAAACATCGTAGAATGACGGTCCACATCAAAATCATAATAAATAAGAGTATGCAAGCAATTTATTATCATTACTATCATGTGGCTGGGAAACTCTTCGTAGGTCCTTCGCTCCCCATTTCTTATTGGGAATATGGATGCCGCTAAATCCAAACCACCTCTGCACAAGGTGGTGCCCCCACTTAAGATGTATCTACCCTACACCAGAGAATTCACCTATAAGAAACCAACTTAGCTAACTTCAATAAAATATCATCGTCTATTATTATAACAATTATAACATCTAAATCATCATTTTTCATCATTTTACCATCAGTTTTCATCACTTTCCACACTTTCCACCTTTGAATTATGATAAATTCATATATTAATTCCCCTCTCTCTCTCTCTCTCGTTGACTTATCCCCCAATAGCACCCCTCCGCACTCCCCTCCTCACCTCGAAGCTTCGTTTCAGCTCTGCGATGCATTCGCCTCCCTTCGCTGCGAGACCGCACAGCTCACCCGCTAGGCCGCTGAGCAGGATCTCCATAGCCTGGGGCTTCAAAGGTCATTTGTGAAATATATGCTGTTAAATAATGGTGAATATGTGGTTATTTTATGGTTAATGATGGTTAATAATAATCTGGTTGGTGGTTTTAACCATGGTGAAAAATATGAGTTCGTCAATGGGAAGGATGACAATCCATATATGAAATGGAAAATAATCCAGCCATGTTTGAAACCACCAGCCAGTATTAATCTGGTCACCAAGAATCGCTGTATGATGTCCTATACGACATGAATCCTCCTAGAGGTACTTTGTAGATGCTTCGGAGATCAAAGGAACTGGCGGTTAACATGTTCAATGAAAAGATTATCGAAACCATGGAGAGATGGAAGGGTAAAACCATCTGGTTTCTTTCCAAAGTTTACTGTAACAACTGCCACCAAGACTCCAGGTTTCATCAACGTTGCTCTATATATTCACCAGCTGTTGGGTATCATGCCCATAGGGTGGGTTTGTCCAAAAATGAGATGTATAATTATATACAGTACCTCAAATTGCCATTTGAATGGGACGCTGATTTTCAAAATCATTCCAAGCCATCAAATGCCTTTTCTTACCTAAATCAAAACAAGTACCATTTTCAAAGAACCCTCTATGAATTTCACCCTTCTGGTAGAGCCGAGCACCATTCCACAGATATCGACGCCGCCTCTCCGAAAAAAGACTTCCACTTCCAGCCGCTCCCAGTGCTCGGCTTGAGCCATCAGATCGATCCCATGGACAAACCGACAAGGAGAAGTTGCTTTCCGACAAGGGAATAGATTTGAATAAATGATATAATAATGATATGAATGGGAATGAGGAATGGACAATCACATGGTCAACGTGGGGGCCAGCACATTGTCATCCCATTCAAAATCTTAACCGGAAAACTGGCGCGTTTTTGTCCTTCAATACTGAGGTTTCGTGCAATTCTTAAAACCCAAATCTGGCAATTGTGGAGTCAAGTTCCGACATCCCCTTCAGTCAAGAGAGGTGGGAAAGTAATGAGACTCTAGTAACTATAGTATGTATGGCTTCATCGCCGAGAAGGAGTTCTTCCACCAAGGTCATAACCATACATAACCGATGTAATCAACACAAGCCATATGAAATTGTAAATACCAAGGGCTTTGGGGGTGCGATGCCTGTGTCACCCAAACACGATGCCAGTGGATAGCGAAAGGGTAAGATCTCCGATATTCGTGGACGTTTTTTGTCGTGAAACTATTTGGTGTCCCCAACTTCAAGCCCATTGACGTGTCGCATCAAGCTGGTGGCTAATTAATGAGAAAGGTTGACAGAGAACCGTTTCTGTCAAGTTTCATGCTTCATCACAGGTGACAGAGGGCATGACATCATCAGAGTGGCCCCAAGATATCCTTAACATTCCCCAAGCAACAGCAGCAGCACTCGATTTTCGGCCCGAGAATGTCCTCCATGGTGAGGCTTGGATCTCTCATCCTCTTCAGAAACTCTTTTCCTTGGATGTCCCATACAATACAGGCCCAGTACCACAAAAAATCGATACAACTGAAGGGAAATCAGAAAACGATTTCCATTTAGGGGACACAACACACACAGAGACAACCAAAAAAAAAATCAGCAAATCCAAGAGTTCTGGCTGCCTCTTTGGCTTTCTTTCGCTGCTGCAAGATTTCTTGCCGCCGTTTCTTTTGTTGCAGCCGCTGACGTTTCTGGTCCTTGCTGTAGAGGGCTTGCGCCCATCGCCCAAGCAGCTTCCGCAGAGTCATCAACTTATCCCTCACAGGGTCCAGCTGAAATCTGCGGATCTGTTTGTAACGAAGGTATTTGGGCACACATTTCTTCTTGTCCTGCGGGTCTTTGAGGAGATGATGTCCTCTTGTGAGAAAAACAACTTTGTTGAAACAGTGCTTCTTCAATGATGGATGTAATTACTGAAAATGGCTAGACCATATCCTTATAGATGTCAAACCAAACGAGAAACATCTCAGTTTTATGGTGAACACGAAGCCCAATGGCTGACTTACCCAACCAAGATTAATCCAGAAAGGTGATAAAATATGATAAACTATGATATGTTCGAAGTTTGAAGCAAGCAAAAGGAAACATTTGGAAAAATCATGGAAACCCCTCCTGCAGTGCCATCTGCAGTTTCTCCCAAGACTGCAAATGCGCCCTTCGGAGTCGGTCTGTGGCCTGGTATGAAGCACGAATCTGTTGTAGGCAAGGGGCCGCATCGGCGCCGACAGTTTGAAACATCTCAGCGACTGCTGCCTGAAACTGCTCCCATTGTGCGTGCAGTTCAACTGGAGAAAAGTGCTGGTAAATGTTGTACTTCCCCCTACAGTGCTTCACCCAACCATGGAACGGCTGCATGCTCTTGCGAAGCTTCCGTACATCTTCCAGGTTACGAACTGACGGGGCTTTCAGCAGCATGCTGCCAATGAAAATGCCCACGCTTTGAGTCACAAGAAACCGCAATTTGAGTTCATCGAGGCTCTTTCCCTGCTCCTGTGCAGAAGACTTGAGCGCTTGTTTCAGACGATCCTCGAATGTACCCTGAGAAGTGGTGAGATCCAATGCTCTCTGCTTGGCAGATGTCAAAATCACCAAATACTCCAAAGCTGTTGGCAAATCACAGCAGCGGGTGAAGATTTTCACACCATCCACTGAAATACTTGCATGATAGTTCAAACTCCCCGAGGTCCGACAGACACCTCGTGTGCCCGAGCTCCTCTTCCAACTTTTGGACTTGCTCTTGCCCACAGCAGCTTGTGCCTTGCGGTGGAACTGGATGGGAATAGCTACCACCCTGCAATGACTGGCCGTGTCTTGAGGAGGGTTCACCGCAGAAAATCCAGTCGAGGGAACTGGGTCAGGGTCCATATGGTCACTTGGCTTATCTGAACCAGTCGCAGTCTCTGCAGCATTTTCCACAATCCACTCTTGCAACAGGACACGCTGTTTGAGCGAAAAATCCTTGCTGATCACTTGAAAACGGACGTCGCGCGGCAATTGCCCCAGCAAGAAGTGAATCTTCGTCATCAGTCTCACTCTCAAAGATCTAACTGTTTTGGGCGCAGGTTTTGGCTGGTGGGTCTTGTTTGAGGGGCCGCAGGTCGGTTTTTTTTCTTGGTCTCTATGACTTTGTTGTGCTGTTCTCCGGCCTGGCATTTGTTCTTTGCCTTTTGGCTGAGGCTCTTTGGCCCCTATCAATCGCTGGTCGTACTTCTTACGTGCCTCCGGGTCAGACAGGATCTCAAGTGCCTGGTAGACTTTGTGAAACGCATCTTTGCTCCCTCCCTTGTCTGGATGAACTTGCAAGGCGCGTCTTTTGAAGGCAAATTTAATCTCATCCAAAGTGGCATGTTGGGGCACCTGCAAAATCTCATACAAAGAATCGCAGGACATCAAGGCTCAGGTCTGCATCTGCACTGTCATTTAATTTTTTGTCCTGCGACTTGGGTGACTATGGATCTCCGACAGCCCATTGGCTCAAAGGATCTCAAAGGTCTGTAGGATCGGGTTTGACATGGTTTAGTTTGATGTATACACACACACATATATATATATTTATTTATGTGTATATATATAAGATACACATGGCAGTGGCAAACGCCAAGGTTTGTTGATGTTTGTCTTCTGTCATACTTCCATTGCCATGAGGACACTCCACCATACATAGCCACAAGTTCCTCTTTGCTGTCCCCCCTACTTAAGGGGGGGTGGTGGGACCCCTTCTAGTATTGTTTGCTTATGCGCAGTAATTACCTTCGATCACCTATATATATATATACATATATATAATATACATATATACAAATAATATATATATATACATATATATATATATATTATATATATATATTATATATATATATTATATATATTAATCCCTTCCTCCTAATACTAAACCCCCCCCCTCCCCCCCCCTAATACAAAACACGGCAGGTAGTTTTTAGTATTAGGGGGGTATTTATTATTAGGGAACCAAATCGAAGTCATGTTAATTAATTAATTAATTAAATTTCCTTATATAACGCAATTAAAATATTGCCAAAAATGGCAGTTCGAAGCTTACCCCTAATACTAAATTAAAACCCTTAATACTAAAAACTATTTTTTCCGATCTCAAAATCAATTAAATTTCCTTATATAACGCAATTAAAATATTGCCAAAAATGGCAGTTCGAAGCTTACCCCTAATACTAAATTAAAACCCTTAATACTAAAAACTATTTTTTCCGATCTCAAAATCAATTAAATTTCTTTATATAACGCAATTAAAATATTGCCAAAAATGGCAGTTCGAAGCTTACCCCTAATACTAAATTAAAACCCTTAATACTAAAAACTATTTTTTCCGATCTCAAAATCAATTAAATTTCCTTATATAACGCAATTAAAATATTGCCAAAAATGGCAGTTCGAAGCTTACCCCTAATACTAAATTAAAACCCTTAATACTAAAAACTATTTTTTCCGATCTCAAAATCAATTAAATTTCCTTATATAACGCAATTAAAATATTGCCAAAAATGGCAGTTCGAAGCTTACCCCTAATACTAAATTAAAACCCTTAATACTAAAAACTAGCCCCCCTAATACTAAACACCCCGGGATGAATTAGTTTTTAGTATTAGGGGGGAGAACCCACAAATGGTAGGTTGATTTTTGAATTGTTTTTTAAAGGGGATCAATTAAAAGTCAAATTGGCCAAACTGAAATTTTCGGAAATTGGAGATGGATGCCTGTTTTTAGTATTAGGGGGACGTTTAGTATTAGGAGGAAGGGATTATAGAGCAACCCCAAAAAGGAAAGAGATGTATGAGATCTTGCTGAAAGCAGGGTTACTAATGGCTACTTGTTTTCTTTTCGCCGTGCGCCTCCAGAGCCTAGCTACTGCATACAAAAATCATTGGGCCATTGCGAAGAACTTCTAATTATGCAATGAACAATAATGAACATATATATATATATAATTGGAGAAAACATGGTGCCACACTTTCCCATGGACAAATCGTGGAAAACCTATTGAAGTCGTGGTACCACGACCGTTTATAAAAGGGTGGGAGGACCCATTCAGAATTCTAGGACTTTGGGCTTTTAGCGTAATGCGTATATACTATATATTTATATAATTTTACAATGGCTAATTAATAGCTGGTCTCCGTTCTATTTGTGTTATTCCGTTTTGAGATGTTTTGATGTTACTATCATCCACTCAACTGAGCAGCTGTGAATGTGGGCAGGCCATAGGATGACAGAAATCTTCGATTGCTCTCCGGTAATCCATGGGAATAGACATCGACATCTCCCCATTTCGAGTTTGTCCGCCTAAAACATTCCAAATATCGAGTGAATCATCTTCTAAATATCGAGTGGAACATGTTCTAAATATCGAGTGGAACATCTTCTAAATATCGAGTGGAACATCTTCTAAATAGATATGCTGGGTGGTCATTTTATGGTGGATTCATCACTGGCCATTAAGCCATTAGTTTCAACCGCTGATGGACAGTGCTGAATTTGGGATCTCAACATGTCAACCCCAGCGCCCCCAGTGCCACACTTTTTTGCTCACAAGCGCCTGTCCAGTCGTCTCTTATGTCTATCCCCTCAGCCTCGGCAAGACCCTTTCCTGCTGCTGCAGTGAAATCATGCCCCAAAGACGACAGGTTGAAGCTCGATGACAAACACATTCCAGCCAACGAAAGACCCAAGAACAAACACACACACACTCACACACACGAAAACAGTGAAACATGGCAACATGATGCAACATGATGTACAACATCCACTGTACCAGGTGTGGGAAGTTTGGTAAAAGGATTATATAAATTATTTCATTTGTTTCATTTTGTCGGTGAAAGGTTCAATCGATCCCGGTTTTCAGATGGTACAAACGTTTAACAAAAACATGTCAATCATCAAACAAATCTAAATGCTAAGCTAAACATAATCTAGATCTTTCTAAATCCAAACAATTTCTGGTCATGTTAGTACAACAACAATAAACCACCAATTTTTCGATGGTTTATAGCACCCATTTATATCCATTTATGGTAAACTTCGGGATGATTCCTTGCTTTACTCACATCAAATACCATCTGGTTATTTAACATAGCCATGGAACATCACCATTTTTAATAGGAAAAAACCATCTATAAATGGGTCATTTTCCATGGCTATGTTAAATAACCAGAGGGTAGACATAAAATCCCTCCATCTTTTCCCATTTGGTCTCGGTCCTCTACTCCTTGAGTTTGCTTTCCATGGCGCGGCACAGCAGCTCTAAGGCATCGCCCGACGCGCCGTTGATCACCTCAATTTCCGCCGGGGGGTTGGCGTTCCCATGGAGCTGTGGTAAAGCCAATGTTTTGTGGGAGAAGATGGTATAAATATGGGGCAATAATTGGAAAATCTAGGAGATTAATGGGATAATATGAATCATGGATCATGGGATAATGATGATAAACAATAGATCCCTAATAGAGGTTTATGAACTTGAGTAGAGCCCTATGACTGGGACGATGTAAAATGACCCTCAAATGGTTGGTTAACGGGATGGTTTGTTATTGGGTTTACCACATTATTCTGCCTGAATCACCAGCCAAAATTGGCAACATTTACAGTAAATCGAGTGATAAAAATGGAATCCCTAATCAAATCATCAATCCCCAGCTTTTATTGAATGTTTTCTCTCTCCATCGCAATCTCGGAAACCGAGATCAAATCCATTCCATGCTTCACCAGTGAAATCGACAAGTCTCACCCGATATTGTCCCTTTGGAAGTCAGGTTGGCATACCGTTAATATTCATTCTCATTAGCCTACTGATTGTTGTATCGCGGGACCCCTCCATTATCAACCACCCAGGAAAAGGACATCCACGTTTTCTGGAAAATTAAAGTAATTCACAAACCCGAAGAGCTGTTTTATGGCCATTTGAACGATCATTCCAGTGACCTCATTGTTCTTCGGTGATCAAATTCATCCCAATCGATTCCATTGTCGTAAATCTCCACTATCCCTCTTAAAACATCGAATGTGGATAAAACAATGCCATAAACCGTCCCCCAAATCACCATGCCAATAGCTGGTACACACCAGTCCCAAATGGGTGGTTTATCATATATTGTTTTACCCATATTAATCATCATTAGTCATCCATTAATCACCATATTTACCATCATTTACCATTATTTATACCACTATTAACCACCGGTCATATTAAACCAACCATAGGTAATATAATCCCCCATTAATAGTGGTAAATAATGGTTAATCATATCCTATTACTAAGTAACCACCGCTTTCTTCCCACCCAAAAATCCCTGATCCCTCCGTGACTCTGTCCCTCCCCTAGAGGTCGCACCGAAGGGTCGAGGCCCAGCGAGGCCAGGAGCACCGGTAGCTGATCCGAGTGCACCGCCTGCGTCAGCGCCGACAGACTCTGCTGCAGCTGCGGCGAGGCCAGGACCTCCGAGAGGCCTTCCTGGTGGGGATGTGGCATGGGAATGGGAGCTGTATATGGGGTATGGATCAATACCTATTAACCTATGAATACCATTTTATTAATGGGATGAACATCCATAAATCCCAGCTATTTTGATGCGAACAAAAAAGGGGTACTATTGGTTTTGACACACTGCCATATATGGAAATATGTGGAAATATATAGGAAAAAAAAATATATATATAGGGAAAATATGTTTGAAAGTTTTGAAATATGTGGAAATCTAGGGAACTATGGAGATCTGGGATTTTGAATAGGATTTTACCACCAAGATCCGTTGGAGGTGCAGGACTTTGTCACGGAAAAAAGATGCAGATGCAATGATAGTCGTGATCGATATGAACATATCATGATAAACCGATAAACCTAATATATATAATTATATATAATTATATATATGTAATTATAATCTATAATATATATATATACTGATAGTGATATGTAATGATCATAAACAACTTAAGAGAACAAAGAACCAGAAGGAGACGAAAAGAAGAAGGAACATCATTTGAGTGACAGTAACGATGATGATTACAATGATTACCATGTACCCTCTGGTAATTTAACATAGCTATTGAAAATGGCCATAGAAATTGTTGATTTACCTACTAAAAATGGTGATGTTCCATAGTTATGTAAGTTATGTCACAGTTTACCAAAGGGTAAAACATAACTCACCTGAACATACCTGCTATTGGTTTCTTTAGTCATCCATTGGGAGAACCATCCCGTGGATCGTGCGCTTGATCCGCAACCCGGCAATAAACACACGAGCCTATAACCAGCAATCAGTGTCCATAAATTTCAATCTATACTTTCCAGACTAACGGAGCCACGGAGCTATGGAAAACGGCTCATTTACTGATTTTCCCATCTATAAACCTCCATGGACAGATTTCCTCTGATTTTTCGCAGGATTTTCCCTGGAATCTCCGATGGATTTTCACATGTCCAAGGGTTTTTGTTTGCCACGGATGCGTCCTGGTTCTTGTGGCTCTCAGGCAGCAATCCGATCATCTCACCTTGGGGATGGCTCATGATGATCCCATCAGTAGTCCCACAAAACCAGAGCTGTAAACACAATTCGAACCAGCCAAAACCACCATGAGAATATATGAGAATCATGATATCCCATCAAAATATATCCTCATATATATCCCATATTAGATATACCACCATATGGGAAGCTCCAATTTTCCCTCCAGCTCCTTTCTTTTTTGTCAAGGCGCTGCATGCGGCCTCGTCCGTCAGCAGGCTCTGCAGCACTTCGGTGGTCAGCACGGTGGTCATGGGCAACGGCGCCCGTTGAGCCATGCCGGCGCCAGCGCCGCCCTGTGAAGTTAGGAACCTGGGAGACCAGAAACGAAGATCATCATTTCTTGTGTAGATAAACCATGGAGGTTATAGGTTGATAGTGGTTGATTTTTCATGATGGCATTATTATTTACTAAACAAATCTAAATTATCTAAATGGATACTAGCAATCAGGAACAAAGATTTGGACGGAATTATCATAATTTGATCAAACGATCAAAATGTGTACAGCTGATTCCAGCCAATTCAATAGATCTGTAGATATTGAATAGTGATCTAATAATTAGATGTTTATACAATCTTATATACCCTTTCTCGTCTTTGAAATACATTGACCAAAAAAAAACGCCATTTTCAGCCCGATGATCAGAGTTCTCCAAGTCACTGAGTCAGCACGGCCCGCAGCTGTGGATCGATCTCCTGCGTCGCCGCTGCGGGTGCTGCAGCCGCTGGTGTCGCGGCGGCCGCGGGGGCTGCGGCCGGGGTCGCTGCCGTTGGCTTCTCGGGAATGGTGGCGCCCACGGCTTCGTTGAACTTCTTAATGTTCTCGTCGTCCTGTGGTGCCCCCTATAGTTGTCTAAGTTGGTTTCTGAACATTTAACATCATATATATATATAGGGTTTATATGATTCATGGTGATGAGAAAACTAACGTATAGTCAGATTGGCTCATAAACTGACTTATAACTCTAAGGGGCACCACCTCGTGTAAAAAGGGGGCAGTGCCGAAGATCTCCGATTTAATAATCTAGAACCCCGCAATTCCCCAACTTCACCACAAAAAACCACAAATGCCCACGCTTGCTGGTTTCACACATCACGGACTTCAGCACTGTTTTTTGAGATTAAAGATGGCAGCAACTGGCAGTGGCAGCGGTCCTTGTCGGTGGAGGGTTCCTGCATCCAAAAGAACACCTTCTTATCTGAGGATGTGAAGCGTAGGATGTAAGCACGGCCTGAAGTGCACTTCTGGATCCTCACAGGGAGGTGGGCCCAAGATGTCCTTTTGATGAACTTAAATCGGACATGGGTGAAAGTGTGTGAAATCCAAATGTCTAAGAAGTAAATCATCTACACAACTTTGAGTCCTCATTTCTATCTTGGTCTAAGCCTCTCCAAGGCTTAACAGTCGGTGAGCTGTGGTCTGCCCCTTCAAGTTCCTGCATGGGTGTCACTCCAAGTTTGCTATCCTGAAAAACCACAATAGTCACAATAGGCTATTGCAGAGGAGGTGAACAGGCGCCGCTATATGGCCAATTGGTGAAGGTGAGGTATAGTCATCCCAAAATGCTATTATTTGAACATGGTATGGTCGAGCAGTCGAGCATGTCGACAAAGCCATAGGCCACTATACAGTGATATTAGTGACAAAATCATTTCTCAACTTGAGCTTTTTTTTCGACTTTAGAAGCGCCATCTGAAGAACTCCGGTGGGATGTTTGCATACAAGTTGTCTCACAGAATAGGGTAGCCAAAAAATAATGCTTAATCAAAGTTAATCATAATTAATCATTATTTTCCCATATGTTCCCCAGTAGACTTGCCATGTTGAAGTATGCCATGTTCTTTCGACCATCAGCGGACCGTCCTTTCGAGGTATGCATCATTGATGACAATCAAGTCGGTGACCACCTGCCCACTTGGAGCAGTGCAACCCAGGCACTGCTCTTGTGGCTTAGGACCCTTAACAATAATATAGATTAATATCGATTAATATCGATTAATAGAGCTGGGGTATCATAAGCTTCTTACCCTCTGGTAAACTAACATAACTAATGCCAAGTTAGGATTAATAATCCCCGCGGTATTAATCAACCCCCTCTGCCCATTTTTTTTTTGTAATTTAAAAAAAGGTGGTCCCCCAGGATTAATAAACCGTTTGGCTGGGACATGATTAATCAACCCCCTGTGCTGAAATCCATTTTTTTATTCAACAATTTTATTTCCAATTCTATTTATTTCCAATTGCTTTTTACCTCTTTTTTTTTATCATCATTGTTATACTTAAGGTTTAAGTTGATCATTGAAAATTTCAAAAAACTACTATTCCCCAAATGATCGATTTCTAATTAAAATCTTTATAAAAATCATCAGTTTGGATAGCTCCCAAAGGGTACCCCCCATGAGCCCATGTCCCCCATTAATAATAACCACGGTTTGCCCCTGATTAATCAACCACCTTTCTGATCCATGAGATTTTAACAAATCCAATGGAATTCTATTAAGATCTAATTGACGTAAGCCATATCCAAAGTTTTTTGGTTCAGAGTTGCTTATTATTAAGGGGCGGTCAAGAAAACTAGCCAGAAGGTCCGACTGACCTACCGGGGGGGGGGGTGATTAATCCGATGTTGGCATTATGAAAAATCACCATTCTTAATCGGTAAATATCCACTATAAATCACCATTTTCAATAGGTACGGTATGTTGGTTTACCAGAGCGTACATGTTCTTAGCCACTTGCTAACCAGGTAACCACAGGATTCACACCCGCACATTCCCAGGACAAGTTTTGCAAATG
This sequence comes from Cladocopium goreaui, assembly GCA_947184155.2. Taxonomy (NCBI): domain Eukaryota; class Dinophyceae; order Suessiales; family Symbiodiniaceae; genus Cladocopium; species Cladocopium goreaui. Next base: position 991,582 of record CAMXCT020004001.1, on the reverse strand, counting down.
GGCCAAGCAGGGATGCTAAGGGCCCAAAAATCCAAAAAGTGTTGGGAACTGCTACATATTCTCCCTCTCTCGAGGTTGAATGCTAGAAGATCAGCCAAGGAGCTGCAATTGGCCTATATAAAAAGTGTTGAATACTTGTCCAATTTAACGCTCCGTCGTCTTTCAATTGGCCTTCACTCCTCTCCCTCCCGTTTGACAAAACCACTCCAATCTGATCGCGGTGTTTTGTGGCAAGCCACCAGCAACCTTGGAGCTGTTTTGTAAAGTCATCCCCACTACCAGGCCCTACAATCACAGGCCCCTTATCTGCTACATGGGCTCCATAAGAGGTACCACCGCAGCACCCGAAGGGGCACCTCGTTCTTGTCACGATCCATCCACTGGAAGTGGGTGAGCTGATCTTCCTCAGAGGTATAGAGGAGGATCTTGCCCTTGCGCTTGTCAGGAGTCACCTGAGGGATGACGCCAGAGATGGGCCATCTTGGAGCGATCAAAGTTGGTAACTGCGATGTATAACAATCCTAATAAATATAGAGTCCTTTGATCTAAGTGATCTAGCTGGCAATGATCTGGGCATCCGTTCTTTTAAAGCCACGATTTTTTGGGGATTCACGTGGATTCACATCCCCCAGTTCTGCTGAGGAGCCATCCTGCCATCCCAATCCATGCGTCCGGCTTTGAATTCGACATGAACGTGGCCGGCAGGCCGTGTGGGCACTTGGAACATCGCCATCACCTGGAACGAGGCACGGCTGGATGCGGAGAAGGAACCACTTCACAGAGAATCCCAACACCATGTCCAGTAAATATACCACTTTTATGGGGAAAAAACAGTATATAAGATTATATAAGTTATATAAGTATATACATAGTTCAGATGGCCAGTAAAGAATTGAAGTTGAAAGACTCTTCCAGCGAAGCCATGAGTCCACCTGAAAAGCCTTGAAGTGGAAAATGACCCTTTCCGTGAAGAATGATCTTCCTATTGGACATGAGGAAACTCGACTTCCATGGATTCCATGCCTGTTTCAACTCATATTTTTTAAGAATCAGAGAAACCAATGTAAAAATTGCCTGGTGGCAGCCCCATTGACCAATTGCGGCTAAGTCTCTGAAGGTTCAACACGGCAGATTTCGACACATCTCAACGGTTTTGAGCAGCAAACAGGATGGAAAAATATGGAAAGCAACGGTGGAATAGTGCTCAGCAGTTCTGGGAAAGGGTAGCCATTCCCGGCTTTCTGATGGATTTCCATGATTTCCTGGAAGAAGGGATGAACATAAAAAAAATCCGCCCATGTCGGTTGACTGCTCTGAGATTCTTGTGTTGGGAGGATTTTATATTGAAGTCTCTGGTCGAATGTGGAATCCAGGCCAGCAGCCATGTTGGAACTATATATAGACTTTGCATTAAATACAAAAACCATAGTGCCCCTTCCAGTCAAACCTAAGGGGAAAAATCAGCCAAATGCCAATATTTACCTTGTTGATCAGAATTTGGAATACGTTGAAACTGAGTTTAAACTTTCACAGCAGAGTTTTACATGGAACTGTATTGTTAATTGGACCCGCCACCACCAGTGTCCAATCTTTCCTGGTGAGTGGGTCTCGCAATCAGGAGCCCTGAAGGATCTTGGAAATAGTTTTTGGGTCCCTGCTGTTAAACTGACTGCATCTTTAACCACCGGTGAGTATGCCATTCCGTCCTTAGTGGACACACATCCACACTGAGAGGATGCATTCATATGCATTCGGTCCGGCATTTGTCATTTTGCATCCGTGCATTCGACTGTCCCCTGGTGTGTCTCGTTGTCACCCCTGAATTTGTTGTTTTTTTTGTTTGTGTCATTGGTGGGGATTTCACGCGTAGCTGGTTGTCTCTACCGCTGTCACGCAGCACATTTTAGTCAAAGGCGGAAACAATCCACTCATGGCCATTCTTGGCCTAGGAAAAAAAACACATCTGGCAATGCAACCTGGCAAAATTTACGATATACCATGGACATCAAAAATAATCACATGATCGTCCTCATGTTTTTAATGTTTTTTTTCCATGATTTTTCCATGGAAAATGGAGCATATATGCCGCATATATGCCACATATATCCGCATATGCCATTCAAAAATTCCAAAAATGGCCAGCTGGGCACCCTTCCCTTCCCTGCCACTCCCTTTTTCCCAACACTGTCAGGGGATCTTCATGGCATCCAGGGTCTGGCGGCCGATTCACGTGCCACGTGGCATGAAACCCTCAAAACATCTATGGTGAAAAATGCCAACGGTGGGATTAGTGGGATTAGTTGAACTATTGGGATGATTGAGACCATTGGAACTATTGGATTTGACAGATCAAACACCTGCTTAGCAAGCCCCAAAAAGCTAGTTAACCGTCATTTTCCCGCTTTGTTCGACGGATATTTTCTCTTCCAGCTTGTTGTTGGGGCGCCGCTAAACATGCCAAACCTAAGAGGGTCGGGCGTTCCAGTAAGATCGCCAAGCCACTTCGAAAAAAACACATGACTTGGCGTTTCTATCCCTCATTGTTGTTTCAGTTGTTTCAGTAGTTCAGTCAGATTCCAAAGTTGCTGATCAAATTCACAAAAGTGACTATGGATGATAGTATGTATGTGACCAACTGTATCCAGTGAATGTAGTCGTACACGCTTCTTTTTCCGGGCTCGAGTCATCTCCATCTCCAAAAATCACCCTCGGTAGCCCCACCCAACACCCTCAACTGGACCCAAGTCTGCCTCAAGATGCTCCTCAACCTTGACAGTTTGGGCACGCACTCACTACCCCCTAATTGCGACCAAACAACAAACCGTTTCGAATATGCCGATATCGAAAACAGCAGTCTCCAAACAAATTTCTAGTTCAATTGGTTCGCATTGGCACCGAAAGAACGTCCACTGTCGTATTCGAACCACTGCCATGGCATCCTTTCACCAATGACCTGGAGCTGGGCTTGAAAAAAGCTTGAGGTGCCGGCCGATAGCAGCACATTGGCCGCTGAAAAGCCGCCTCAATGCGAACGGAGAATGACTTGTGGTGCTGGTGGACAATGATGAGTGATGATGATTTGATGATCGATGATTCATGATGATTGATGACTTCTCATCTCTGGTGATGAGAAAATGCTGCATGATAAGGAGGATGCGGAGGCGACACGGGCAATGACGCCAGCGATCCACAGACTCAACAAAGGCATACTGGATTCTATATTGATCCTTAAGAAAAATCGAAAGCATTGGAAAACTCACCATCATTGAACATATAGAAAAAAAACATATGGTTTTGAATCACATGTCTATATCTTCCAGCAATCAAACATGGCGCGCTGAAAAATACCCCATTTAATTCAATGATTTTCCCAGCTAGACACCTCCATTTAATGCGTTGATTCCCCAGCCAGCCATGTTTGAGTGAGAAAGAGTAAATCCCATTTTGCCAGGGTCATATCCCAACTTATGGAGGTTATCACCATGTTTATGCCATCAATAAACCCAATTGCAGCCCCATTGCATCCCCCAAATACTATGTGAACACATGGCTATGGGTCAAAATTGAGGTTTTTTTAATACTGAAAGTAGACGACTAAACCTGTGGTCCCCCAGGTCTTTATTTTTGTTTATTTTTTGAACCCATCCCCATATCTTATTTTGGGGATAGCGTTGGCCGAAAATGCCGCACTGGGGCTCCGTCTGGCCACTGCGGCCTTGGAAGTGGCTGGCTGTGTCCAACAAAGTTCCGGATTTCATGGGATTGAGTTTAATGAACTAAAAAACAAAATATCCAACCCAAAGTTCTGGAGAATGGGATTTTCACCAACCCAAATATAATATACATACACACATATATATATATACGGTATTCTCTGGTTGTTTAACGTCGCTATGGGTAATCACCATTCTTGATAGGTAGTGATAGGTAAATATAGGATAATATAGGTTGATCATCCGCACATGGACCGCTTCCATATAGCAAACTGTAACAGATTACTTGAGGGTAGTCATAATAGTTGATCCAGCTGAAGGTCTCTTGGGACAAGTAACCCTACTACCCTCTGGTAAACTAACAGTTAGCTGTGGAAAGATCCACCATGTTTAATGGGCCATGTTCAATAGCTATGTAACAAATTAGCAGAGGGTAATCATAATCAACGTTGTAACGTCGCTATGTGAAGTCACGTTAGTCACCCAACCATCCCAAGCTGATACCCCAGTACCCCCGGTTGGCGCGTCACCCGCCGAGAGGATGGTGGAATCTCGTTACCGGCCCATGTTTGGTGGAATGCTTCGACATCCATATTTTCTGTTTCCCACCATTGATGGATTACCGCATATGGAGGTGTCCTAAGTCATGGGGGTACCCCCAGTTATCATCCATTTTGATTGGATTTTCATGGATTTTCCATGAAATAGACCATTCAGCTATTGGGGTAGCCTCATTGATGGAAACCCCCATATGTCCCGGTAAAGCAATCCTTTCGCCAATACCAAACAAACCTCTGAGAAACAGTTTCTCTGAGGGCCCCTCTGGCACACCAATGCCGGGAAATGTGCTATCACCACCTCACCATCGGCGGTGCAAACATCACAAAGCTACGCAACTGATCGCAACTGGTGACAACGAAAGAATCCCAGATGCTCAATGTACGAGTATGGAATATTCACCATGGCTTAGCGCTTTAAAAATCACCCACATGTAATTAGGTATATATATATATTGGATATATTGGATATATTGGATATATTGGATACACTGGATATATATATATATTATATATATCATATATCATACATTACACACGAAGCATATGGACGGCTGATGACTTATGCACATTTCAGGAGGGAATCTTGGCATCAACGGCCCGACTCTTGGCTTCACCTAGTCGTTCCATGCCACTGGGGCGACCGGCAATGTAACAAGCCATCAATGGGTGTAGACCTGGGCCGAGAGTTGGCCAGGGAACGGGGGATCTTGGGACAAGATGTTAACAATAGATGGGATCAAACCAAACAAATTCAACATCAAAAAAAACACGTAAAAGAGATTAAAGTATATATAAATGGGGGTGCTGATGGAACGAATTTGTATTTGTTGAACATCACTAACCTCCCAAACAAAGAGGTTTTGGGAACTCATACCCCTTTTCGGGCCCAACGTCAACCGGGTATCTCCCATCGCGACATGCTCACCGGTCAGGGCCAAGTTCCCCACGCACCGGGAAGCATCCCAGCCTGAAGGGCTTGGATCTGGCTCAATCCAAAGCTGTCCAATGTGGTAAACCCAATTATGGACCATTTCAGGATGGTTTCTACATGTTTCTACCGCCAATTTCGGGTAAAATGGGGCTGCTTTAGTGGGTTTACATGGCTTTACCACCACATGACCACATTTTTTCTGCGGGTTTGACAACTCAAAACTTGTACTGTCAGGATGCCCCAACTTCGCCGTGATTCAACCAACAAATTTTCTCTCCAAGCGAGCGAAGGCTGTACACTGCGAGCGGCTGGGCTGGGCTGGGCTGTTGAGCAAGGTGAAAATATGGACATCAGCAGCTGGGATCTTAAGGTCCCAGATTTTATGACGCAAAAGGTGGCGAAGAACCAAGTGCCACGGACCAAAGGTATCACGGATTAGCCAAAATCTGCACCCAAACCTATGAGTAATCTATTAGGGGTTTACTAAATCTGATTTGAGTTCCATTGCCTGATGTGTGCGCGAACGCTTATTTTTCTTGGGACCTCAAATGGCATGGAGTTCAAAGTTTAAAACTCCAATCTGTTGGATCATTGACATCTCATCGCAAGAGCTTTGTTCTCCTTGGCTGTTGACTCTCCAGCGGTGCAATGTACAAGGTGGCTGATGAAGTGCACAGGACCTAAATCTCAACCACATGGGTCAATCTTAGAATATCTTGGATAACCTCATATTTAATCAAGTGTTGGTTATATATCCCCTTTAGGTTCCCATTTATAGCATAAGCTCAGGGTACTATCCATCCCCTTCACCGAGTGGTTTTTCCCAGCAAACATCTATGGTCCGAAAAACATGACCCATCAACTTCCGACATCCAATCTTTCACCAGTTGGCCAAAACCCCCAACCCCCCATCCATCCCCATCCATTCCCCCTAAACATTGCCAATCTTAGATACCCTGCAACAAATTAAATTCTTTGCTGGTTAGTGGATATTCCCATTGATACCAAAAGACTAAAGGATTAAAGTACCCATCTAAGATCGACCTAGTAAAAACAACTCCAAGCATCAACAAGTAGAAGATCTCCGCCCCTTCCCGGGGCTTTGGCTCCGTCATCAGCGCCGTGTAGAGCTCGCCCACGGTGACACCTGCCTGGCAGAAGTCGCGGCTGAGCTGCAACAACTCCTCGGCAGGCGTTGATGGGACCCCCGATAGCCCCATTGCCCATTGCCATACTCCCATAAGAAACCAAGGAATAATTGACATCCTTTTATAATGGCTATTTGGGTATCTATATAAATTCAAATAAATGCATATATATAATATAATATAATATAATATAATATAATATAATATAATATGTATATATATATATATGCACATGCTTGGTTTATTTATAGCCTCACTTGATTTTTTACGGTACGCACACACGCACACGTATACATACATACATACATACATACATATGTGAACAAATTGATCCTTGTTCTGGATTATCCCTTTTGATTGTAGTACCGGTTGTGCTGGTAGTGCAGGGCAACGTCACTGCATGGCGTTCGGAGAACGGTCTTTTTCCTCGCGCATGACTTGAGCCAAATGATTGGCAGTCCATGCATCACTGACTACATGCTCAGCATGTGAAATGATTGTATTACCTAGTTCCCTTTCGCACCCCCCATGCCTACGGCATCTTCGAACCGTAGGCACGAGAGTGGGAACTTTGAATTAAATCCTTCTGCTGCTCGAATTACGCCTATGTACATAAAACGTGCCATTCGGATCCCCCTTCCCCACATACCCGTCGGGTATAATGGTTCAGGGTTCACCTACTCTTTGGCTGTCGATGCATCGGCGCATCCTCAAGCTATACAACGCGAATTATTGCTAGCTAACATCTACTTTTCTACGTTGGCTAAGCATGCCACTCACCCGTCGGGAGAAATGGATCGCCTCGCTACCAAAGATTTACAATGCTAACTAACGAATTCACGTGCACAATGCAGAATCTCGTGCAGATTGGGAATATCAAAATTCTTGAACCTAAGCGAATTAGTCTAATGCCTCGCTCAGTGTCCACTCAGTTGGTCTTTTCCTGATCATCTGTTCACAAAGACGGTAAACATCTTGTAGCCCAGTGATCATTTTGACGGATCGAAGTAATTGGTTTACTGCTCACGGCGGACTTTCTTCCATTGAGGTGCTGTTGGAGTTCTCTCCCATCCTGCCGCACGTTTCGGAGCAGCTTTCGGCGATGAAGGCTTTGCAGGCGGTGCCTTTGATGGTTCATGGGATTTCGGCATAGCCTTGCCCTTTGGTGCACTAGCCGATGAGGATGATGCTGAACCAGTGCCTTCAGGTGTCTGTGAAGGTTGCGCAGTTGGTTTAGCAAACTTGGAAGCTGCAGTATGTCCAACCGCTTTGAATACTTCACTTACCACTTCGTCGCCAAGAGTTGGAGCCATCTTCGCTTTCATCTCGGTCTTTCCCCTCTGCGCCTCGGCCTCGGCCAGCTGAATAGCATAAGCCATCTTGCTGACAAAGTTTTGAGGTAAAGGAATGCCACATTGTTGGGCTGCAAGAGCAGTTCTACTCTCTGTTCTTTCTCCCTCAGGCTCAGATATACCGAGAAAGCTGGGAGTTCGATGCAGTTGGGGAAGCCGTGGCTCCCGGAGCGAAAGAAGGTGTATGACTCGTGCTCCGGAAAGGTTCCTTTGAGCAGTCGTCGAAGGAAATTGCTGATGGTTACTCGCATCTCATGTTTCCCTTGGGCATCAGCCTGCATTCGGTTCATTGGCATGAGAAAGCCTAATGACTCAGGAGTGTACCCAGCACGTACCAGAAATTCCATCATCTTCTCATAGATTTCCAAAGTCTTGATGACAGGCATCATCATGTTTCTGGGTCGCCCTGAGTATAACTTCTCTCCTTCTGACCATGAATTCCTCTTCCCTTTCTGCTGAAAGAGTTCATCCAATTCCAGCTCCGTCGGTCGCTTGAGGTTGCCATCCTGGTCTTCTCCTGTATAAGGACAGAAGTCGTCCAGGTCCAGCCGGACTCGCTTGGTTTCCGTCATCATCTCATAGTACTCCTCTGGGGTCAGAGTGACTCTCTGTTTGTAGTAGAGCCTGAACATTGTGATGACCTTTGACATGACAGCATTGTCATACAAGTGAGCCGCGGCCTCGGAGACATCATTGTTGATAAGTCCGTCTTCTGGCATACCCTTGCTGCCGCTCTCGAGGTTCTTGGTCCATGCTGGAAGTTTGGAAGAGGATTCATCTTCAGGTTCGACTTCCATTTCATCTTCGTCTTCTTCAACGATTTCGTCGTCTTCCTGTTGGGCTTCCTCCTCCTGATCCATTTCTTCATCATCGCCTTCGTTGTAATCGACCTCGTCGGGATTGAAGCCATAGTCGTTTGATTCGGATACGTTTTCTTGTGCTTGATGGACCGTATCCTTGAACAACGATTCTTCTTGTCGTCGAACCTCTTCATCGATCTCTTTCTTCGTGGCCTCATCTTCATCGTCTTCAGGAGCTTGTAGCCGATAGGGACGGATTCCACAACTTTCAAGTTCCGTCCAGCAAACTAGACACACTGCTAGTTTTGTCGGCGTCTCATTGAGACAGTGAGGACAATGGCGGCAACCTGATGTTTGCACCCTTTTGCGTTCGACTATGTAGTCAATCAGCTTGATGCGGGCCAGGTATTGTTCTTGTCCGCCAGGCTTGATGAGGTCGTTCTTGAATTGGTTGACGATGTTCATGGCATCCATGGCGGTTTCGTCAAACGGTTGATCTTCGGCGTCGATGCATTGACTTGCAACCCTCAAGATGGACTCCTTGGTGGCTACCGTTCTTGATTTGACAGTTCCAGACCGAACTACCTGGTCGTCGCCCGACGGGACGAACAACCGGAGCCATGTCTTATTGTTTTGGTCTTTTGGGTCCTGAATCCATCCTCCTTTGATTGCCGAGAACGGGATGATCTTTGGTGAGACGATCTGTCCCGAGTCGGTCAGTCGACCGCCATATTCCACCATCAAGGTCTCGGTCGGGATGAACAAGCAAATGTAGTCCCCCTTTCGCGTATCAACGCTCTTCGTGATAGTCCATGATCTGTGATCCCATGGCACATACGGGTTGAAGAACGTGAACATCCGATGACCTTCTCCAAGACCTCCTGGAATTAATCCCTGCCTCCAAATGCTTCGGAGGTTGGTCTTCTTGGTGATGTGGAAACAAACCGGTAATGACAAAATGGTGTTGGGCGCGATTGGATGTGAAAGTAATGAGGACAGCAATGAGACGTCGTCCCTTGAAGATCCTTCCTTGTGCCCCGTAGGAGCACGGACCGCCACAGGGTAGAGCAGTAGACCTTCATCAGGAATGTTCGTGTTCGCATCGATTTTGTTGTCAATGCACGTCAGGCTGGTGCGCTCGATGTCCTTGTTGATACCAAATGCCAAGACTTGTTCACGAACACGACGTCCATACCGGGCACAGTGGAACATGATCTTGAAGAGCAACGTCATGCGGTAGTTTGCCTCATCGACATTCCATGCACTCTGATCATTTGCTCTTCCTTTTGGGGCAAGGAATACATGTGGCCAGCGTGCGTACTCGTGCCTCCAGATGGACTCACATTTGAGCACCTCCTCGATGGGCACCCAGCCGGCGTCATCACATGACAGACTCTGTTGTTCTGATACCTTCCCCACGTTGTGCCGCAGGATTCTGTTTAGTGATGTACCCACCTTGTCCTCGTAGGTATTGAGTCGGTTGCCAGTCTCGAATCGGTAGTTGGCCGCATATTCTACACCGCCAAAGTAAGAGCAGTTGAAGAAATGGGCCCCCGTGGTCGGGATGATTTTCAAGAAACCATCTTGCGGCGCCTCGACTCTCTTGTAGAAGGGCTTCCTGATGTTGTTATCAGAGTAGCTTGCCATAAAGTCTGGCACTGACCAAGAGTCACCTCCTCCTCTGACAATAGCGTCTCTGACCACCTCGTTGAGGTCAACAATGTTCTGTGGTCCTAGCTTTGTAACATCACGTCCTTCTATGCAGAATCTGCCATACTCATCGAGGTCACCAACTTCAGACATAGTTCTGATGCTGTCGTACCATTGGTGTTCACCAAACCTCGATTTTGTGGGTTCATCCGTTTGCCCCGACCCATCAGTAGCACCTGAACCGTCCTTCTTGTGCTCAGGAGGCTCCATATCGACGTCATCAGATGTTGGACTATCAGCCTCGAGCGACGCTCGGACGGCCTTTAGCACTTTTCTGACTTCATCTCTCTTCTCATGTTCACATTCAAGATGGCCATGTTGGGTGCTACCACAATACAAGCACACGTTGACATCCTCAGAGACGGTGAAGAGTTTTCCCAACGCATCCAAAAGTTGTTGTTTCCCGGAATTCTCTGAGTCCCTGACCACATCGGTGGGGTCGTTCGCTGGCTCATCAGCTTCCTCCTCCCCAGGGTGAGCCGACGACTCGTCACCTGGCTTGGCATCGGCATCAGTGCCCATGCTGGCGTCACCCCCTGTGATGTTGTTCTTCCTGCGATAATGAGAGAATACCTGATCCTTCTCCCAGTCCGTGAGACAGCAGAAATTGGCCAGCGAATCATATCCGGGGATTGCGTGGATGAGCTTCATGACCCTTTCGGCTTCTGCAGTTTGCAGTGTGCAGTCGAAGGATCCCCGTCTCTTGTCATTGATGGTGCTCGAGGTTCGGGAGGTCGATGTAAATTGAGCCAGTGCCTTTTCCAATCCATTGAGATACTCAGCTGGATCAACACTAGCATTGAAAACATCTACGACTCCCTTGGCCATATTGGCCACGTCCAAGACACCAAGCCAGAACTCGATGATATCTCCAGTTTTCTCGGCAGATGCACGGGAGAATCCAAAAATCTCGTTCCTCTCCTTCACCTCGGGAACGGCAACCTTCTCGAAGAAGTCTTTGTATGCGACATTTCCGCAATCCTTTGTGACTCTATAGATCAAAAGCCACTTCTTTGCAACATCATCGAAAACTCTTTCTCGATATATGCTGAATTGCTTGCCGCGTCCGTTCCGGAAAATTTCCAGAGCTTGCCTCTTCGAAATTCTGACTCCTCCCATGTGAGATAGAGATTTCATCAAGTGCTCCCCATACGCCAACGATGCATTTGAAATCAACGAAGACGCAGTAAATGTGAGCCATGTTTGGAATCCTTGATTGATGTCAACAATGTCAACACCAAGATCCTCGAATGCGACCTTCAACCTAGCTGCAAGGAGTAGTACGGACTTCCTGGCCTCCAATGTTGGGGATGAACGCTTGTAATGGTCCTGGGTGTTGGCGGAGCAATTAATGCAATGGGTTGGTCTCGACTGGCACGTCTCGACCTCATCCATCGTCTCTGCGCCTCTACAGCTTCCGCACAGGATGTCTTCGTTCTCCTTGTCAATGGTGAACCACATGCACCGATCGGAAACCACTGGTTCCAGCTCATGGGTGCCGACCACCGGTTCGACCCAACTGGTCTTGAACCTTTTGTCTTTGGTGAATCTGTTCACGGCGGTTCCAGGGCCTCGCTGGAAGATTGTGGTGTCGTCATTTGCATAGTCACCAGGGGTCATTTCGCCACCTGCGATCTTGAACGCCTCAGTTGGTCCGGTCATATCCTCCAGAACTTTGGCGATGATGCCCGATTCGTCAGGTTTGAGCGCTCCCTCATTGAGAACTGATACATGTTCCCTATTCGTGGCACACATGAGGAAGACCCTTTGGCGAAATAGATTCTTCTCGATGACAGACCAAATTGCCGTCTTTCCCAAAGTCCCCTTCTTGGTTGTACTCAAAATCGAATACTGTTTTCCGAATTGCGAGTACATTGACCGCCACATCCTCTGATCCGATGTTACCAAGATCCCTTGGAGCCTCATCTTCTCAATCAGCTCCTCTGCGATCCTGGACGTAACAGAGTCCACTCCGTTGAACATGGAGTCATTGTTGATGGCGACCATCAGAGGTCTGGATGTAACTTGATCAAGATCGAGAACCCCTTTGACAAACTGATTCTTGAAGTCGTTTTCAAGCATGACACAATGAGGTGGTTTTTGTGCGTGTAGGAACTGCAATGACAACCAAAGGTGCACAGTTATCAAACCATCGTCGACGGTATCCGTGCTGAGGTACTGCTTGACTTTGTCAAGGGTATCGAGGAATTGCTGAAGGGGTCGTTCTGCTTCAGAATCATGGATCTTAAACACCTCGACACTTTCCCATCCCATGTCAGCTAATCCCATTTGGATGCCATGCGTCCCACTTTGGGTCCCCACGCGGAACATCAGGTCGGTGATGAGGATGGTTGTTCCAGCCCTGAAATCACCTGCCAACATGTCATGATCTCTTGGACCGCTTGGTGCATCGATGATCCTGCAAGCAAGTGGGTTGGTAATCATCTTCTTGATGCGGCCAAGGTCAGATTGGTTGGCAACGTTCACGTCGTGATGCCCTAGCATCATGAGCATTCCTGCAGTCGACAGATAGCACCCTGTCCGCGTCAGCATGTACTTGCGAACAACGTGGCTGTAGCACCTCAACCAGTCTTTCTCGGAGATGGTAGACGCGGTGTCCTCCGTCACGACTGCCGGGTTGCAGATTCCGAAGACCATGCAAGCATATGCGGTCACTCTCCTCAAGTATTGTGCCCAAGGTGCTGAACCTGAAGTGCTGGCAGCTTGAGCTGCTGGGCCTTGGACGATTGATAGAAGAAAGTGATTATGCTCGTCCATCCATGCTGAGGTGATGAACTCGGAGTTCCTTTGATCGGGCATTGATGAAGTTCTGAAAAGATATCCATTCGGTACCCGAGGAATCACCCAGTCCTTTCTTGCAGGAGGAGTAGATGGCCTTGCCTTCGATGGTGGAGCTTTTGGTGGTGGTGCACTCCCAGCTGCAGAGCTGTAACCATCGTGTCCACCGGCGGTGGAACTACTAGGCCCAGTCTGTTGTTGTTGCTGTTGTGCCCGCTGTGCATCGGCTTCCCTCTGTTGCTTGTCATTCATCATTCTGATAGGTGAAGGATCCCAACCTGGATGATCCGGTTGACTTGGAGGGTTTCTGCCGTCTCTCGGCATCAGCGGGATGTCCCAGCCATCAATGTGGGAGACCTCTGTGGCTCCTTGGCCCATCTGTGTGGTGGCAGTGGTCGTCACATAGTCGCGGATACAGGAAAATGTCCTGTTCCGTTTCTCCACCTCTTCAAACATGCCCTGGTCGGCCCTCTCAATGTTGTAGCCCCCCAACTCCCATAGGTCGTCGCGGAGGTCAATGGCCTGTTTCATTCTGACCAGATCAGTCTTGATGATCCCGCTCAGGTATGACATTGATTTGAAGTTTTCCAACTTTGTCATCCACTCATGTAGCATTTTGGAGATCATGAGAATGGTTTGCAAATGGACGACAGCTGCCGTCCGTTCCAAGCTGAGATCATAACTCATTGACATCCAGTCTTCCAGGACATTCTGGACGATGATGGTTTTACCCTGGCTGCTGGTCGCTCTGGCATTGTGACGTCGGAGTGCATAGCCGAGGCTGTAGCTCTCCTCGTACATGATGTTGACCAGATATTGGATGCGGTTTTCAACTTCATATGGTTCAGGTTCTTCTCTCCGCATAACTTCAAACGACCACTTCTCCCATTTTCGACGTGCAATTTCCTCGAAGTTTGTCCTCTTTCGGATTTGGTAGCAAGGACTCCCATACGGAGGATACGTCTGGTTCAATGATCCGAGGTTTGCTGGGCTAGTATTTGCGATCTTGTCGCGCAAATCTCTGACTGTGATCTCCTTGTTGATCATACTGTTTTGCCCAGTATAGTGGTCTTTGAGGGTATCCCATAGTTCATCTATTCTGATTGCACACTCGAAGGTGCACAACATCTGCATGATGCTTTTCTCATCTGGATTTCTAGCGGCTCCTTCCACCAATTTCGATAGTCGGGCCCCTTTGTCAATGAAGCTGATGGCAGACATCTTCAACTCATTCTCATTGGTCACTTTTGATAACATTTTCATGAGCAACCTGATTGCATGAGTCACGAACGCCCTGCCACTTCTATCCATGACAAAAGCTAAGGCCACAACGACAGGAGGAGAAATCTTCACTCGATCCAACCATTCGTCGAGGTCCTTGTCCTTGTAACCCCTGAAGTTTGCCTCCTCATAGGTTGAGAATGGAGCAGGAAGGTTGTGCTCTTGTTTCTTCTCCTGGATGAGGGACAAAGTTGATTTCAGCAAACTAATGCCTTTGGCCGCTGAAGGGATCACAAGGTCAGTACCAGCCATTGCGAAGACCGAAGAGAGGTATGCGGAATCCGGATCCGTCAAGGCGCACCAACGACGCAGGTAACAGCCCGACTTCACCTTCAATCCACCTCTAACGGGATCCGGATCCGCTAATATTGATCCACGACGTGGATACAACCTCAGCTTCACCTTCACACCGCCTCGTTGGGTGATGAAGTTAATGAATAGTTGTTCATTGATGGTCTTCACGTTGGTGTTGCATTCATAGTCATTTATGATGACACATGCACACGACTTCGACTTATAGTAATCTTCCTCTTCCATAACCTTTGGTCGAAATCTCTTCCCATAAACGTTGTTAATCAACATTTGATTGGTGACACCTCGAAGGATAGCTCTGACAATCTTCTCGGTATATAATTGTGTTGCACGTGTTTCTCTGCCCGCACATTGACCGTGAGTGTGTGAGCCATCACATTTCACATGCAAGTCAAAGAACTCAACCCCCCATGATACGATCCTCCACGGTTTCTTGATTGCGGTCCCAACGTCTTTGAATTGTGACTTCAAACCATACATGCATCCATCAAAGTCATGCACAGTCGATTGGGTCCCATTGATCAGAAACTTCATTCTCTCATCATTCCAATAGTCGCATCCCCGAGGTAGTTCCAACAATGCCATTGCATGCAAAACATGTACACGTTGCAGACACAATGTGAACTCTTCCCATAGCTCCCAATATAGAAGTGCTTTCATTCTGATGTTGTGCGCTGTGACCTCACTCACATTTTTGTTTAACCGATTCCACGGTGAACCACCGGTGCAAGGTCCCGCAAAGAACACGCAGTCACTAGGACCCCTGATGCAACGTCTCCATTTTGCCCTTCCGTAGTTGGACATGAGGTTGTCATCTTCGGTAATCGTGACCACATGCATCATCTTAAACCGACTCTGTTTGTGAATCTTTGTAATGATGCTTTGCGTTTCGGCACACATGAGGAGCAAGCATGGGGTATCATCCTTCATCTCATAGACGTTGAGAGATATGGTAACGTCATTGAGTATTTTCCCGAGAAAATCAGCATAGGACTGCTTGAAGTGATACGTCAGAATCTTCCCATTCTTTCGATGTAGATTCATCTGAATATCCCAATCATTTTGTTTTCTGGTCTCATGCTTCAACTTGTAATGATGGGCTATAAACATGTCATCCAACGGAATGATTTTCATGTTCCCATCAAGGATACAGGTGACCACAGTGTCCTGGCACGATGCCCTGTCCTCCACGTCAGACCCGCTGTCCATCACATCTTTGATGTCTGCATTGGATATGATCTTGAAGGTAGTGGTCCCTGTCCAAAATTCATTTCTCTTATTGGTCTTCTCGATGTTATTCCCCACCAATCTCCATGAGTCGTGGATCAATCTTCCACTTGACTGAAACACTTGGTTGGTTTCCCGTTCATCTCTAAACCGTCTCAGCTTACATGGCAGAAAGTCAGCCTCTTTGGGGGTAAACATCTTTCTTCTTGGTATTTTGTGCACTCTCATCAATGTTGTTTCATCCTTCCATATCCATTCATCTTGATCACGTTCATTTTTGGATATTTTCTTTCCCTTTCTTGATGACGTTGATGGGTTATAGGCTTTGTCTTTTGACACCCTACCAGCAATCACATCACCACCAGCGAATACAATTCGTTGTCGATTGGGATCTTTGTTTTCTGTGGGATATGGATCATCATCGGGGTCCCCCGTCGGAGGAAATCCCATTGGAAGACTACCCCATCCAGAACTCCCCCCATGAACAACTCGAAGGAGCGTGTTGATCACCCGAGCAGTACCACACGGAGCTGCATGAATGGTTGTGGGTTCATTTCCATGGGATTGATGACAAAATAGTTGACCTACTCCCACAGTTAACTGAGGATACTTCAGGACGTGAGTCTGACGAGTCGGCACCGCAGCAGCATGGAGCCCTTGTCGTGCTGTTGACGCCAGGTGTCCCGGTGAGACAACACCAGCTGATTGCCTAGTAATCACCGACGGTGATATACTAAATTGACACGGATGGTATTGGAAACAAGCTCGTTCTACCCATTGATCAAAACGGTCTTGTTGTTGAACGGGTGGAACTCGATCCTCAACCTTGATCCATTTGCCATGAGATAGTACCCAGGTACTTCTCAAACAATCATGAGGCAATGATACACCAGGTGGTCGCTTTCTAAAGAAAGTTGGCGTCTTAACAACCAATATGGGATCCATACCAGGTAGTTGTTGTACTTGTTCTTTACCAGAAAGACCCTTCTGATACACCTCAGGTGGTAGAATAGGTATTTCGGTATACGGAAAATTTGGAACATCTTGAGTTTTGGTTTGAAACACTTGTCGGACAGTGGTATCAACATCCGTGGTAGGTGAGACCATATCGAGCAGATCTTTCGTACCGATGTCACCAGGGTCCAACAGGTTGATGAGCATACATGCTCTTTTCCATGCTAACGGATTCTTGAAACCTTTGGTGTGAATGTCAGCGGCCATTTTCGAGGTCACCTCATACATGAGTACGTAGTTTTCCCGAGTAAAATGTTCATGGAGGGAAGTGATGGCTATGCCATGGGTCCTCTCAAGATGCCGCATAGTGGGGTTACGACCCGACCTGACTACACCGATCATGCCCTGATTGTCATCATGAAACAATAATTTGGGCGACTTTCCCGTCAGCGTTTCCCAGATGCTCATTGCGGGCAAGCCCATAGTACGGAGGGTGACATCGGCTGCAACGATTTCGGCCTCAGGCGTCGAATGGCTTACGCATCCTTGCCGTTTGCTGCCCCCGGACAAAGGAAACCGAGTGTGGTTACCCTGGATATGCATATGAGACCCTGAAGTTGATTTCAAAGACTGGGCACACCCTGCAAAATCAGCATCAGCAAATAAAGACAATGTCAATTCATTGAAGTTGTCCCCAACCCATCCGGTCATTCTTTTAGATAGGCTGGAATTCACGTAGCACATTAAGTGATACAACTTTGCATCGTCATCAATGGTCCACTTTGTTACATTCCTGGCCAGGGAATTAATGGAACGAAGCAGATCAAAACGAGCAATCCTCGCCGCGTACAGCAGCTTCATCAACACGCTAGCAGCGTGTGGCGCTAATGCACCTCTCTCAGACTCCCCAGGCGAGACGTCTTCCCCTTGGGTTCCTTGTTCATAAAACAATGGAGCGTCCGGATCAAATTCATGAGTACACCATGGACATACCTTCTTGTTCTTGGGGTTCCCGGGACATGGTGCTCTAGACTTGTGTTTCTTTGTTTCTTCAGGTAGCCTTGGAGTAGATACTTGTTTCAACTTCGTATCTTTACCAACAATGTCCAAGTACTTCTCAACTGACAGCTTCAACAATCCTTCCATGTCGTAGGTCATAGTTGAAACCGGGGTTCCATCATGAAGTTTGGTAGATCCCTTTCTCAAAATACAACCGAGGTAGAGTCCTAAGTCAGTCTCGGGCTCGATGTTGAGTTTTGATCGAAGCATCTCCCAACCCTTAGTCAGGTTCTCTTCCGGTCCTGCCAGCTTTAAGTCGTCTACATAGATGACAAGAAGTAACTTCAGTTTCTTGTGAAAATACATTGAGGGCCATTCTTCTCCAACAGGAACGAAGTCGAGTTCACGAACTTTCTG
This sequence comes from Cladocopium goreaui, assembly GCA_947184155.2. Lineage (NCBI taxonomy): Eukaryota > Dinophyceae > Suessiales > Symbiodiniaceae > Cladocopium > Cladocopium goreaui. The sequence goes on along the minus strand of CAMXCT020004001.1, from coordinate 973,379 downwards.
ATCACAGTGTTGTTCCCACATTGTTCCCGAATCGGGGTGACCATACAAAGCTTTAACCAATCTTACAACTGGTCTACGGAACTTTCGAATATCGACATCGTCTGGCCATGCATCTTCAGGTAGCTCAACCCAACATGGTGGTCCGGTTAGTTTTGCTTGAATGTATGCCTGAATGGCGTCGGCAAGTTTTACATTATGGCCTGGAAGACACCCATAGAAATCAGCCCATCTCGATGCCTCAAAAGTAGCTGGAGAATTGCCCAAGTCCTGGAAGAAGGCAGCCTCCCAGAATTGGTTCTTCACCTGGTTACCAAGCAAGACACCTCGGCCTTTGAATTTTCTACTGGGACTTCCTGCAGGCAACTGATAGTTTTTCTCAACACAGATACCATGTACTCTGGCCATGTGAACCTCTGTCTTGTTTGCCTTTGCTTCACGAACAACGTCATCATATTCTCTAACGACACTGAAATCGTAGACTCCAGCAGCATGTTGACCCAACCATTCCTTCCTCATAGCTTTACGTGCATCGTCGTTTTCCATCATTTCCTTCCGACCAACAGGTCTTGCCACTGCAGTGTTGAACATCTTATTGATATTGATTCCATCACCATTTGAAATCAGCTTTTCTCGATGATCATCACAATGATTAATGCATGGCATGCATGGAAATGGAAGGAAAACATCACTGAGGCCACGAGCGTCTTGGGGTACTTCGTTGGTGTTGTGGAATGTCGCAGCAGCCACCACCTTCCCCTGGTTGAAGTCATACACTTTGTCGTTGTTCCAAGTGGCTCTCGGTCCCTTGCCCTTCTCGATCTCAGACCATTCATCCCACTCCATCAAGAAGTCATCATCATCCGGTACGTCAGTGTCCGACAGGTCTGAATAACATGGAGCAGAGGCAGAGACCCCTCTCCCGACGGGAGAAACGGACCCTTTTCCATATTGAAAAACTTTGCCTCTTCGGATGTAGTCTTGGGACATGGCCACTCCTGAAACGTGATCGTCTTTGTCGTCTTTCTTGGAGGATTTGGCTTTCTTTACTTCTTTCTCTTTCTTCTTTTCTTCTTTTCTCTTTGCTCGCTCCTCACTTTCCTTGATTTTCGCATCACTTTTCTTCTTCTCCTTCTCAGCTTCGACCTTCTTCTCTTCGGCCTTGGCAATCCCTTTTCTGACAGTCGGTGACATCTTTCTCCACTCGTCAGGGGTATACTTTGAAGGCCTTGGAGTAGTTGATATTCTGCGAAAACCACGTTCATCAATACGATATGGATGGCCGCGAGCATTGAGTTTCACCCATTCACCATCGTCATTCAGGTATACGACCCCATCTCCACCCTTTCCAACGGAGTAATGTTCAGGTCCTCCTTCTGGAATATGAAGATCTGGATGTGCTGGCTTATCGATACCTGGTGGTCCCAATCTTTCCGATATTGCATCAAAGTGCCTTTCAGCTTCCAACTCTCCATCAGTTGGTTCCCGTGGGACCTTCGACGAAGGTACACCACCACCACCATGACCATCGTCATCATCCCCACCATCATCATCATCATCCGGTGGAGGTGGCGGTAGAATTTCTGGATTTCCTTCAAGACGATCTTTCACTTTCAATCCTTCAATGGAAACATTGACCCTTTCATACTCTAACTTGCATGGGAATTCAAGGGGTTCCTTTAGCTCGACCCTTTCGGTATAGTGTGGAGTCCTCAGCTTTGCGATGGGCTTCTCCGCATCATAAGCCAAGTTCTGCTTGCTCCAATCACATAGTGCCCATACCCTGTACTTCCTCGACCAATGCAGCCCGGGGCCAATGGAGTATCCAGCGAACACTCCAGGGATTCCCATAGGGTCAAACTTGTGTTGTTGTTCTCGTTCACGTGAACCACTGGGCTTGAAGTACACGAGGGCACCAAAGGGTATCATCTTCCCTTTGAATTCTTCTCCATGAAGTTTGCACCAAGAACTTACCTCATCGTCGTTGGGCTCGATGTTGAGCAAATGGCTCACGCATCTGATGGCATACATCCAAAAGCATGGTGGAATTCCCGCCTCAAGTAGACAGGTTGTTGTTGCCACGAGCACGAATTGGTTAGTTCTCTCTGCAAGCGAGTTGTGCTTGGTCTTTCCGGCCAAGGAAGTATCCATTGGGATCTTTAGGATCTTCATTGCCTTGTCGAACTGTGGGGCGTCATCGGAATATGCTTCTCGAATCTTACGACGGCCCATGAACTGTTTTACCGCCCGTATAACGGCGTCTGTGTCCTTTCTGGCAGAAGGATAAGACTGAAGCATTCCTGTATATCTATCCCTGATGACAAAGATGGTCTTGTCGTCGCCATAGTCCTGTTCAGCAATACGACGGTTGTCAACGTAGTCGAATGTGATCAGGTCCCCAAACTTCGTGAGCTTACGTTGAAATGCACCTCTGAACGTTTTCCTGTGCTTCATCTTGGCACGCACGCAAGACTCACAGTAAGGGTTCTTATAGCGATGAGTTAGAAGGTGAACCTTCGATCGCGCTTCATTCTTCAAAGTTCCCCTCTTACTCAATCGGACTCCTCCATCTTCCTCATCAACATCAATGACATCATCGTCGTCTTCACCTCCTCCATCTTCAGGAATTTCTTCAACTTCAATTGGATGATCTTCATGGATGTCATCAGGTGCGATGCTGGGATCGTATCCGTCGTCCTCAAACTCGGCATACTCGTCAGCATAGCATGACATTTCCTCAGCATCGTCTGCATCACTTCCAACAGCCACTTCATGTTGATCATCTCTTACCTTAGCTTTCTTACGTTTCTTCATCGATCTCTTGGGTGATTTAACATTGGATCGTCCAACGGAGTCGGAAAGATCTTCAAGTTCATCCCCACTTTCTCCATCTATGACCAAAAGACCTTCACCTTCCGATGTTGAGCATCCATCATCAAGAATTGCCATGATCTTCTCCACACAAGATGATTTCAACTTGATCTTTTCTTGATCGACGCTCACATAGGGAATATAGTCTTTAACAGTCATCTCGATGAAGTTGCCATTTGGATCCAACATGAATGGAGTTCTTCCGGTCGGCCATACAAAAGAGTAACCAAGATCAACGCATCGCTTTCCCATGGAGAGCACAGAGGGTGTGTCCTCCAAGATGTGAGCTTCTGCTGGTTCGCTAAATGCCTCGAACTTGATGCTTGAACGTTTGGTCGAACACGTTACCCCATTTGCTGTATGGAAGTTGACGACCTTGTCATCGTATGTTGGGAGATCCATTCTACTTATCCGTGTGGATGAAATGAGATCATGGCCACTTCCAGAATCCAATATGAATCTCTTATCTCTCTCTTCAACAGGAACAGTGATACACATTGTGTTGCCCCTTTTACCATATCGACCTTCAATATGCTGAACATAGTTTTCCACAAATACTTCCCTGGACACCTCACCGTCCTCGACGTCGAGTCTGATCAGGATGTCCATGCTAGGGCCGACTATGACCAGGACTTCATCAATGTCACTGTGTTCACCCTTCTCATCGATCAGAATAGCCATTGCTTTCCCTCGGCTCGAAGCTAACCTGCATGAATAAGACCATTGCTCATCTTTCCTTATCTGATCAGTGGGCTTGCCAACTTTACCATGACCTTTGGGGATGGTTTGGGATTTCCGGCTGCACTTCACGAAGTCCTTCTTCACGTAAGTTTGAACTTGAGTTTTAGACTCATCAAATCTGATCTTCTTCTTGATCACGTTCGATGCAACCTTATGGAACGTCCCTTCATCATCACTCCAATCATGGATAAGTGCAGGAGTAGCCTTTGAGCTTGGTGCTTCAGTGTTTGGAGCAGTGTTGAATAGATGAGGATCGTGGCGTTTGTTGCATTTGTCTCCATACCGACACTTGCCCTTAGCCCAATGCCAGCATGGTTCATCAATCTTCTTGGTCTTGTTTGCCGGAGACTGACTTCTTGGAGTTCCTGGCTTCCGACCGTTGCCTTTTGCATTCTTGTTCGCATCAAATACCTTTTGGTCGTGACTGTATTCACAATCCTTGCCTTTTCTGCATGCTTTCTTGATGAAATGGAAATGGCATGGGATCTTCTTCTTGGATCTGGGGCTGGTACTTCGGCCGTTTGATCGATCCTTCCCTTTCCCTTGACCTTTTCCTTTTCCTTTTGCATGCTGTTTAGGTTGAGGTGATGGTAGAACTGGAGCTGCATCGGCCTTGGCCTTCGCCTTGGGCGCTGCCTTCTCCTTGGGAGTAGCTTTAGGCTTTGCTTTTGGATTTGCATCCGGTGCAGCAGCAGTTGGGTTCGGAGCAGGAGCTGAAGGTTTGCCGCCGCCTGCAAAGTCTCTCGCATACTTCTCTCTGGCTGCCACATGCTTGTCCTCTCTGATTCTGGAGATGTGCCTTTCGATGACATCCAACAGGTAGCGATAATTTCGTCTTTGGTCTCCTTCCATCCATGACTCGTACTGCTTGATGTCAAACATCATAAGACTCGAATTTCGAATCTTCTTGTATAGAGCGTCACGAAGCCAATCATCAGGAGGTACGTCATCCGGCATCATGTTTGATACCATCTCCATCCATTTCTCGTAGAACACTTCTAGGTTCGAGTCACCGAGATACTTCATCGATACGATGTGCTCCATGGTGAAGGATGTTTCTCGTTGACCTGGGGTTCTGAAGTGCTCCAGAATCAAAGCCAAGATTTCCCGTCCCATGACATAGGTTCCTCTTCGGCTATGACTTTGTGTTCTCAATCTCAATTTGATCGCTACATGACGGGCAACATCACCGGCTTGGGCTATCACGTTTGACAATGCGATTGACAACTTGGCGTCGATGGACTGATACCGTTGCCCCCCACTGTCATTCAACAGCTCGATGTCAGGATTAGGTCGAATAGCCGGCTGTAGCCATGCCTCCCATGCGGCTTTATCCCCGTCGTTTGCCGAAAGGACAACACTCTTGATGAGATCTGATTGCCAAACCCCAAGATTCTGTTGCTTTGGCCATGGGCTAACATAGACTTTGTCAGCCTCTCGTCTTGACATTCTTGGTACTTCTTCCGCAGTGTAAGCCGCTGTGGAGACATCATCTGCTGAATCGCGTTGTGATCCTCGAACCGATGGCAAACCAGGAGGTTCAGGAGGTGGTCCTGGACCGTTAGGCCCGAAAGGGTCCGGAGGTCCATCAGGGTCAGGCGGACCGCCCCATCCACTCGGTGGCTTGTAGTATTCCCTCTCAGTTCCGCCAGCGATCTTGTTGTCAACCTCTTTCAGTAGATCAGCGATTCTTTTGCTTGATTGAGAATGCTGTGGTTGTTGAGGAGGTAAAGCATGCCCACGATAGGAATGAGCCACATTTGTCTCATAAGTCAACTCCTTGTCGATCTGCGAAACCCAAGATTTCAGAATAGCGTTTTCACAGTTAGCCTCACTCACGTCATTCTCCAGTTTGTCGATGACCAGTCTGGATGCGAGATCGGAGTTGGGAATGCCTGCCGAATAGGGAAGTGTGTCAGGACTGATCCTAGCCATAGATGTTTCAGAATCCTTGAGACTCTTTCTCAGTTCATCTAAGTGACGTTTCATGTCAACAATCTCAGAATTCTTGATGCCAATCTTTTCATCCCTATCCTGGATTTCCCCCATGAACATGCATGATCTCTCATATTGTTGAACACCACTCGCCAATTTTAATTTTCGCTCACTCTCTAGTTCAGATCTTAGAGTTCGGACCTCAGCATTGGTGAGGGACGACGCCCCTACATCCGCAACTTCAGCCAACCTTTCTTTTAACAACAAGTTCTCTTGTAAGCATTCATGAACTTCATGATCTAGATCCTGAACCCTGATTTGAGCGATCTTAGCTTGATTACGTAGATCTTCAACAAGCATCTCTTCGGGGCCACGACCGTCGGTCGTAGAACCCTGAGTCAATGATCTTCGTAACTTCGTGTTCTGCAACTTGATCTCATCCTTCAATTCGCAGTTCATCTTCTGCTCGTTGGCATAGAGCTCTTCATAGTGCTCTGCCCTTGCGATCGAGTTTGCACTAGCCTGTGATTCAAGCCTCAGGTGAGATATTGCTTCGGCCTCTTGGTTCCTGTATGATGCAATTCTTTTGACGGTATCATGTTCAGTGTTTCGATGCTTCAGATCACTTTCCAATTTGGCCTGATTTGCCTCGAACACCTTCTTCCTAGACTCTCTAGTGATCTCATCAATACTGCTCTCATACAGCTCGGCCTGTTTACGAGACTGAACCAAGGCTTCACTCAATAGCTGATTTCGCTCAGATAATTCATGAACTGCAATTGATTGTTGCTGGCTAATCACTTCAAGTTGATTACTAGAGGAGGATGCCATTTCAGATCGATTACGATATTCCATGATTGAGTTCTGGAAATCATTTTGCATTTCTTGACCTTCATTGTATAGTCGATTGGCAATATCGGTGGTTAAGACATTGGTTTGATGAAGTTGTTGTAGTCTTGCCTCCGTATTACCCAGTAGTCCTTGAAGGTGATGTACTTCATCCTTGTACTCCTCCTGGATCTCCATACCACGTTGATGGATCCGTCGTGCACCATGTTCCATTAGGGCACCTCGGCGTTCAAGGTCTTGGATGCGGATTGTTGCACCTTCATCTTCCTGAGATGCTACCATTAGTTCTGCTTGATATTCTGCAACCTCATTTGCGGAACATGACAATCTATGATTGAGTGCATTGACCTCATCAAATACATTCTGATTGTGTTCCCGAAGATACTCAGTGAACCTGATCTCGATGTCATGAATCAGTTGATCCCTGGATGCAGCGTATGCTTCCATGTTGTTCAGCTGATTACGTAGGGATTGACATTGTGCCCGTAGTTCTTCTATCATGGCAATAGGTTCACTAGCCACAGAAGTATCCGTTGATCTCCTCTTAACACGACTATCCCCGGTCCTCTCACCAATTCGGTCGGTCACGGCCCTGGTGGATCTGTCCCTTGGAGTAGTACGTCCTCGAGATGGTCGATGCCCTTGGCGGACAACATCACTCCGAGCACTGTTTCGAGAAGATCTAGGTGTACTTTGGGTGGATATTCTTCGTCTGTTTGATGTGACTTGCCATCCGGACTGTGTAGTTCGGGTAGAGCGTATCCCGCCACTGTCTGCCGTGTCGCCAGGGGAAGATTGATTGACCTCCTCGACCGGCATAGCAGCGTTCTCATTGAAGGTAAACTGCGTGGTGCGCGAATCTCCGCTGCCGCCTTGCATCTTTGCGATGATGAGCCGATTGGTCCTTTGCGTCCTCAATCAATTGCTCAGACGGCCCGGCTACCAGCACGCAGGTACCACTCTCCCGGCGGGAGAAGTGAGCCCTACGGCTGATAACCTGTGAACAAATTTGATCCTTGTTCTGGATTATCCCTTTTGATTGTAGTACCGGTTGTGCTGGTAGTGCAGGGCAACGTCACTGCATGGCGTTCGGAGAACGGTCTTTTTCCTCGCGCATGACTTGAGCCAAGTGATTGGCAGTCCATGCATAATTGTTTACATGCTCAGCATGTGCAGTTGCTGTATTACCTGGTTCCCTTTCGCAATATATATATAATATACAGTGCTACTCTAACTCCTAGCGGTTTCCCATTCCCCGAGTTCCCAACGGGTTGTTCTGTTTCAAGACTTTGATTTCCACGGCCGTCACGTAGATCACCGGCATGAGGAGCTGGAGCCTCAAAGTTTCTGCGGGACTGGTTGTGCGCCTGGTTGCCAAGTTGGTTTGAAAAGTCACATAACTGTACATAACTGTGATTTATATGGGTTTATGGTAGGTACTCTATGTCTAAGTACTTAAGTGGGTATAAAAGAAACCAACTTATAGCTGCGGTGGTGCTAGCTTGTAATTGGATGAACCACTGAAACATATGGAAACTCACAGATTTGAAGCCTCGTTTGACCCACTGTATGCAATGAATGTATCAATGGATTGTTTCAATTGAGTTCACCATCCAAGGGGCATGGGTCCATCGAAAATCACCTATCAAGACCTTGCTAAATAAGAGTTACCGACTACCGAGTTGAACATGGAACATACAGAATATCATCTCTGCAAACAGGATGTGATCTTGCAAACTGGGTTTTGGTAACGACTCCATCTTAAATTTAATGGATGGCAAAAAGTATCTACATCGACCGCAGAGATTGCTTGGTACACAGCTTTGCTGTATTTGATTGAAGAATAGCGCGCCCTGGTCTTGACGGTTGTTTTGCCCACACAAATTCCATGTTGAGGGTGCTCCCTATCTTGGGACACATATCAGGGAGGATTCAATGAAGCACCTCGTTCCGGTGAAAAAAACTTCAATTACTTTACTTCGTGTGATCCCAACCATGACATTTATACATTTTCTTACTGGCAAATCTTCTGGCATTCTATCTGACATATCTTCTGGCATTCTATCTGACATATCTTCTGGCATTTATTCTGACATATCTTCTGGCATATCTTCTGGCATTCTATCTGGCGAATCTTCTGGCATTCTATCTGGCATATCTTCTGGCATTCTATCTGACATATCTTCTGGCATTCAATCTGGCATTCTATCTGGCATATATTCTGATATATCTTCTGGCATATCTTCTAGCATATCTTCTGGCATATCTATCTGGCATATCTTCTGGCATATTTTCTGGCATTCTATCTGGCATATCTTCTGGCATTCTATCTGGCATTCTATCTGGCATATCTTCTGGCATATTATCTGGCATTCTATCTGGCATATCTTCTGGCATATATTCTGACATATCTTCTGGCATTCTATCTGGCATTCTATTTGGCATTCTATCTGGCATATCTTCTGGCATATCTTCTGGCATATCTTCTGGCATACTTCTTTCTGGTCTAACTTTCTTCTGCACTTCTTCTGCATTCTTTGTCCCATATCTTCCTACATGAGGTCCGGCAGGGAACACTTGGCGTGGATACTCGCGGTTGAGGTCCGGCAGGGAACACTGGGCGTGGATGGTCGTGGTTGAGGTCCGGCAGGGAACACTGGGCGGGATGGTCGTGGTTGAGGTCCGGCAGGGAACACTGGGCGTGGATGGTCGTGGTTGAGGTCCGGCAGGGAACACTGGGCGTGGATGGTCGTGGTTGAGGTCCGGCAGGGCACACTGGGCGTGGATGGTCGTGGTTGAGGTCCGACAGAGAACACTGTGGATCGCGGGTCGCAGTTGGACGACGAGGACGACGAGGACGACGAGGACGACAAGGACGACAAGGATGACAAGGAGGACGAGGAGGACGAGGAGGAGAGGAGGAGGAGGAGGAGGACGAGGAGGAGGAGGAGGAGGAGGACGAGGCAGGAGGCAGGAGGAGGCAACTGACATAAAATCTAACAACCCTCACCTGGCAGGTGGGGAATCAACACCAACTGCAGAGTTGGGAACAATTTAAGAAATGTTAGCTGAGGGGAGACTGGACACCTTTTTCAATGATAAACAAATTTGTGGATGGTTCTCTCTATCATGTATGGTGAGGCGGCGAGGTCGCTGCAATTCAACCAGAGTGCATGGTAGTATAAACCATGGGTTTTCTAGGTTTCCCGGTGTCCGGTAAATGTTTCCGTAAGCACACCTAGAATTGTAGCCTGAAAATTCGGTAGAGCAACACATGGATATCTTTTTTAGGGGTCGGGACCAAAAAATAAATCGATAAATGTCTTGGATACCTATGGATATTTGAGAAAAGTCCTGGATTTTTCTTATCTTTCTTGGGACCCATCGAATAAAACCAATCCCTCCAATCCGTTTTTCAACTGACGGAAACCCAGTCACTTCTTTGGCTCACTGTCCTCTAATCGGCCCTCCTGTCGATTCCACCTTAGCAATGGGAAAATGAATGGGATATCATGGGACTTAAGAGGGGGTTACCCTCTGGTTATGTCTACATAGCTATTGAAAATTGTGATTTATAGTGGATTTTCCCATTGAAAATTGTGATTTTCCATAGTTTTTGTATGTTTACCAGAGGGTATCATGTAATATCATAGAATTCAAGAGGCAATAGGTTCAATGGGATATAATGGGAGTGGCGGAAATCACGCTATTAATGAATGGTATCCCTGAAAATTCCCAGATCATGGACTATGATCATCCCAGTACATCAACAGATTGGATAGTATAAACCTCTATCATCAACAAATACCGGGGGTCTGAAATTACTCAAATTTGAATGTCCAAAAATGAAAAAGATCAGCCAGCACTTGGCGTTGAGATAGTTGCAGAAAAGTTCATTTCCTGGGTATGGTGATAATAATAACCATCAATTCATTACTAAGGGTATGGTGTCACCCGATTATCCTAATTTCAAACATATACCTTAATCGGGATGGTTTCTGCATCATATTTCAAACATCTGGACGCGCAGGTAATATAGCACAAATCAGTTACTATAGTTGTGGTTCGTCATACGAATATCTACTATCATTCATTCACTCACCTGAAAAATCGCCTATTTGGGGCTACTTACCCTCTGGTTATTTAACATAGCCATGGTATCCATGGTATAGATGGCCCATAGAAATAGATGGCTTACCTGGGTTTACCTTTTAAAAATTGTGATTTTCCATGGCAAACCGTTAAATAACATCCAGCGGTTCCGACATCGGCCATTTTTTGGGTCACTTCGCAGGTCGAGTCCGACTGCCAGTGGAGCCGGTCGAGCCTGGCCGTCCTGGGATTTCACCCTCGTAATCTGTTATTGTTCTGATTTCATGATTTCTACCCTCTGGTATACAAAAAACTATGGAAAGATCCACCATTTTTCATGAGTAAATCCACTATTTCGACTGGGCCATTTTCTATGTCGCAAACTGTTAGTTTACCAGAAGCTATCTTTTCTGCTGCTAAAAGATGTTAAAAATATCAATTTGCCCATCTAAATCACCCAAACGCCCCCAAAATTTGTCCCAGTCCTGGTCCGCTCTTAGAGCTCATCGGCAGGCCTGGGGAACTAAATGAAAGTTTCAATTGGAAACCCAACTATACATGGTGGATTTTCCATTGCAATGTTCGATTTTGCCAGAGGGTGAACTATACAAAAAAACTTGCTCAATGGATTGATTTGAAGATAGATTCCAGCCAAACACCAGTGCTTTACACCGCAATATCCGGGCTTCCTGTTTATCTTCCGTTGAACTATTTGGTTAAGCATCAACGTCCTTATAAAATAGACATTTGGGAGTGTACAACATTTTAGACACACACACACGCAATTTTTAGGGACTCATATGATGACTTTACATTACTCTAGGATCTTGGGGTAGTGAGGATCGTTAGGAGAAATGAAGCACTATACTTCACTCAAGCAACAACTGCTACTGGCGAAAGCTCTCCACCCTACCTGTACCTGCTGGGGGGATGCGCAAAGTTTCAATGAGAACATATGATTATTATGTGCACTTGCACGAAGAGGATGAAGAAATTCAGCATAGCCAACAGAATGACTACAGTAGTGATTTGAAAGTGTAAAGTGTAGAGTGTGGGGTGTAAAGTGTAAAGTGTAAAGAGAAGATGGTGTCCCTGGCGGGGGGTTGAGCCCATGGCCAAACTGCTTGTGAACCAGCGGGGGGGGGCGGGGGCGGGGGGAGTTAAATGAGAAGTTTCTCGCATTTGGAGATTCCAGCCCCCCCAATACCTTGCTAAAGCAAGGGGGACTTCAGCTAGCAGAATCTAGCTTTCGTGATAAGATTGAAGATCAATCCATCACTTTTTTGGAGAAATCTATCAGGCTTGCAGCCCCATTGCTGTTGATAAAAATGCAATTGAATCCAATAATCCATGGATGAACGCCCTTGAATGCCAAAACTCTAGTGATCAAAACCCATATGTTTCTAAGTTTCATTTCACCATGCCAAGCTTCTCTTTCGCCCCGCCACGATATCTTCCCCTGCTCGTGAGGCCGCACTGGCACGTGGTGGTCGGGGCGGCGGCAGCGCCGGTGGTTTCACACCGCTGAGGTTATGCGCTTCTTCCAGGGAGCTGTAGACCCGTTGAGGTTCGAAACCTGGCTCCAAACCTCGTGGCAGCTGGCTCTGGTAAGAAGTCTTTTCCTGGGGAAATCATGTTGAAGATGAAGAAAAGAACTGAAAGAATGTAATGACAAATATGAAAATTATCAGTAGAGCAGTGACAAGTGTATTCTTGAAAGTGCTTGGGGCATACAAATCATGACGAAGAAGAACGCGTAGCATGCTGAAGCTGGTGTTAGTATTGCTGTTGGGGAGAATTAACAGTCTCAAATCAAACATGTTAATAATGTTAAATTTTAAGGTTTACCCGTTTCCAGCCACAAATGTAGTGAACTAACTGCCACTCACTGAGTCTAAATCTCACCATCACTAGGTTTCAGCGCGCCTGCCAAAGCACGATCGATGCCATCTGCCAAAGATGTAAAGCCGCCCACACCACCCATATGAGCAGTTGGCAGCCCAGCACCTGCCTTAGCGCAAAATAGAGCAAAATAGAGCAACATCAAACTGGCAGAGCTTCACATACATCATTGATCTATGGATGGTTTATGATCTTTTGCCATACTACAAATAAAAATACGTTGAATGTCAGTGAATAAATGAAAATACGAAACATACAGTAGTAATTCATCAATACTTTTGCAGTGGGATTCTATTGATTCTACGATCTTTTTGGGGCACATGTCCGAGCATCAGCTGCTTGCATCCATGGCGTTCCTGTCGCTTTGCCGCTGGCTTCTCGTTCCTGTTGCGTCTGTACCACCGTGCAGTGTCGATCATAGCTGGAGTTGCAGGAGCAGCTATAAGAGGATGTGAAACTACCTCAGCTGGATGTCAAAAGGATAAGAAAACTAGCAAATTGGCAAACATAGAGGTTTTACCAGCAAAATGCTGGTTTAGCCTAACCAGGGTAACCATCGCACAATGGCAATAGAACATAGCTAGCTGGACAAATTCTATTAAGTTCGATGATTTCTTTGATGATTTTCCTATTGAGAATTCCCATTCATGAGGCATTTCCAATGCCATGTTTGATGGGGTTGGACACTTGGGAATAATTAGCGCTGGTTACAACACGATTAGCAACAGTTGGGGGCCTTTGGCCAAGGTTGTGAATCAGTTGCTACTTGGGACGCACGCCTAAGCAGCTGTAATGCACCTGGATATCGTGCGCTTGTCCCGGAAAAATACGGGAGGCTATGCGGGGATAAAGCAGTTCTAGGACATAACACCACTATCAATTATGAGACCTTCTTGTATACTGTTTTTAAACATAGCCTCATCATGCCTCATCCAGCCGTTGATGTCTGGAATTTTTTACATTGGAGGATTTGTCCCGAGGTGGTTCAACATGGTGCCGGATGACAAGCAATCAACAAATGGGACATTCTCTCAAAATTTGAGTCCCATTCCCCTATTCGCGTTGCAATTCAGTGTGATATAATATGCCATATATTTTTAATATCTTTCAGCCGTAAAATCAACTTTCGCAAATGGCATGAGACAAACCCAAACATAGTTACCTTATTGAATCCGCAGCTAATTTCACGGTTGGTTATGTCGTGGTTAACTCAGTAACGATGCATCCTCAAAAACTGGTTGGTTGTTTTAACCATCTTGAAAAATATTAGTCAATGGGAAGGATCATCTCATATATTATGGACAATAAAAAATGTTTGAAACCACCAACGAGTCATTAGTGATGCATCCTCAAATATGAAGAAACCGTCAAACAACCAGCGATAAAACCAGCCACCCTTGCCGCGCTGGCATTTTCTGGTCCTCTTATCGTGGTCCAAGAAGGATTGGCGACAGCTGGAACATTTCCTCATTTTCGGTGCTTTTCGGTGAGTTTGATCAAACGTTAGACACTAATCCACCGAAAATCACAGATAAATTGGAAGGTTATTGGCAACATAATTTGTGCATGTGGATTTTCCATGGCCGGCATGTTTGAGTATGAGAGGGTAGTCCCGATGACATAAAACTCTTGAATTGACCCTCGGTTAAATGCTACGTTCCGTTTCTTGATGGGGTATTCAGTAGTAAAGGGCCGGGAATAGTCATCACGGTTCGCGCCTGTCAGCAAGATGGGTATGTTTTAGCTAAAGAATCTATACCCTTCCCCCCATCCACATTTTCCCTGTAAAAAATCACTACTCCGATGGCTTGTAAACCTTCATCAGCTTGAAAACTGCTGAATCATCGTTGTCGAGAAGCAAATCACCAGATCCTTTCACAGGAACATAGCTGAAAGCTTGACAATTGCAACCAGCCATCTTGCATTTTAGCTTCCTTCGCGCCACAAGGATCGAGTTTTTGGGATTATGGGATTATGGGACTATGGGGTTGATAATCGGCCACATTTTTTCTTGTGTTTACCGTTTACCCCATGTAACGATCATCGGCTGGTAGCTTCCACCATTCCGACGCTAGTTAGTTCTTGATCCAGCACTTGGCTTGGGGCTCTGGCCATAAAAACATCAAAAATGGCAGCAGTAGTGGACAACCAAGTACCAACAGTGGGTGGAACATGTTAACCCCACACTTTTCTCCATTCCATGAATGTTTCTGCATGATTCGATTGATCATTATGTGGAGTAAATCGCCATCATTTCATTAAGATCTATCTCTCTCTCTCTCTCTCAATCTCTGATTTTGCTGAATAAATCGCAATGCTTGGCTTAAAACATATTCAAATAAGTGTTTTGTTGGTTGCATCACCTGCTTTATAGTTTGGTTCATCTGTTCTATTGTTTGGTTCATCTGTTCTATATCGTTCACTCTGGCATTTTCCCCTGTCCTGGTCTCCGGATAATCTGCCCAGGTGTGTTCTCGATACCTGAAGGATGCAGGACATCTGCCATGCCAAAATCTGCCACTTTGAAGGACACGGTTGCAAAACATGATGTTAATATGGTACAAAACATGATGTTAATATGGTACAAAACATGATGTTAATATGGTATTCATATGAACCATGGTGTCAACATGTTACCACACGGTGGAAAAACATGGAAATCATGGAGCTATTGTGGACATCCAGAGGCCCAACCCGTAGATTTCACCAAATCAATATGCTCTGGTGGATGGTTGTGGCTTTCGATCTTCCGGGGCCCCAAAAGTGTTGGACACTTCCACCACCGTGGCGAGGTATCCGTGGCACCCCATCCACGTACAAGGCAACAAGTTACCGTATGAATTGATTTTGAATTGGAAACAATGCAGCTCCGCTTGGCTCTGACGGGTGGCTTGCACGATAAGTGCTAACCTGTTTTTTTGAGGTACCACTAACCCCTGCTTCCGGACAAACACCGCACGCCTGTGGCCACAGAAACACGTGGACGCAGGGCCAATGGCCTTACATTCCAAACCGCTGTCTGCCTGGAAGCTGGTTCAACCATCTCCCACCCAATGTCTGCGCCGGATTTTCTTTTGGACTATTAATTGGGGAGGTTGACCGCGAAATAACGAAAAAATATTGCGACATTTAATGCCACTCTAGCTATAGGGGTTATGCAAAATCCGGGGTTCGCATGTTAGGATGAAAACATCGAATGTTTCTGTCTGTGTCCCTGTGTGTGGCAGTTCACACTTCGCAGGAACGTCAACATAGCAGTGAGTGGATCACATTGCATCTGATGAACGTTCAAACCCCGCCCATCCAGCCTGCCCATGATGTGCCGAACAACATTTCTTGACAAAAAGCATCCCGCAAAACGGACGAAAATTGGAACAAACCCCCTTAGGTGAAGATAAACAAGTTCCTTGAAATAAAAAATCAATTTTAAAGCAAATGGCAGTTTTTTTGATCACAACATCCACAATCTACATGATGAAAATAGGTTCGGCTCTGCTTGGTCCCTGCCTCCACCCAATAGACCCATAAACGTCGTTCCGGATCAGTGGCTTTTTCCCTCAAGGCTTCGTATTCGCCTTACCATGAAACAACTAACAATGGCACGCGATGGCCCGGAAACAAGGTTGGATCCCCTGCCAAAGTCTCTACTTTCAATGAAAGAACAAATGCTTGAGCAATCAGTTGCAGTTTTAAGGGAATACAGCTGGCTGGTGATTTCAGAATCCTACAGTCAATCATCATCTTCCGAAAAGCAAAATACAGTGCGCAATGGAAAGAATTTCCCAATCCACTTATGTTGTGTTGAAGGTTTTGAGTTTGCACGGCTGCCTTGGCCCTCGTTCCATATTATTGGGGATGTGGCTGGGGCCAGCCATAATATGGTTCAAGGTATGGTCCAAGGCAACAGCCTGGCACGTGATGCATATCTCCCTCATTTGTTTGGTATATGGCCATTAATTTAGAAGGTTACATCTCATTTTACCATATTTATTGGGGCAACCATGCTCATACCCATCAACCACCGAATGGTTTCAAACAAACGTACCAAGGCCAGACAAAAACCCAATGCAATCTGCAATCAGCAATGTGTGGGCGGCCAGAAAAACAACCAACACATGCCCCTTTCTTGATGATTAGAGCCGAACTGTGCCCAACCATTTGTCGATTTCCATTGCGTTGGGGCACGTTCATCCAGCAAACGTCCACCATCGGAATCACCCACCAGTTGACGATACCTGCAGCAAGGTGCTGGCAAGCTAAAGGCAGGGGCACGGCCTTCGTTGGGTAACGTTTATTTTTTTCATTGGTTTTAATATCCTTCCATGTGGCTGTGGAGAAAATAAAAAGGAGTCGCCCAGACAGGGATATTGCTGTCCAAGTTCAACCATCGTAGTTGCGTCTATTATCGTCTATTTTCAGCCACGTCCGGAAAGCACAGAAACTTTATGCCAATGTGTGCATGGAAAAAGCGACGCCAGAAGCCAGGCCAAACTATTTTTACCGCTGACGCAAGCACAAATTCCGCCGCCCATCAACAGAAAGACTAGCCAACCACCGCTCTGTCACATACATGCCTTCACTCCGTGGTGAAGCGGCCGGCGCTGAAACTAGACATGTAAGGCTTTAAGTTTGGAAATGGAAACGCACGTCCCTGTACGGCATTTAGATCTTTATTGATGGCAATGCAAATCAAATCGAAGTTTACTCATGGACGTGTTGCATGGAAGCGGCAACGGGTACTCAAATCTGACATGTTGGTTACCTGACGCCGCATCTGCGCCCACAGCAGGATCGAAAATGAGCCAAACTGAAGTCCAAACCGCTCAATCTTTCCTCAAGTTGGCCTGTACAAAATGGACAGACTTGATGATTAATTTTCAGTTCAGGTGGATTCGCAAATCCTGGGGTATCCTCTGCGACTGGGTACATCAATGTTTTGGCACTTCCCTGATTCATTATGCCTACATGAACACCAGCCACAAGCATGGAAACTCTTGGCGGGCACTTTCTTGTTTATACTATAGTTGGCTATGGATCAATACCTATTATGCAATATTTTGGAGGGATGAACTTCCATTTGTCAGCTATCTTGAAGGTTCACCAGTTTCTTCCAAGGGCTCCTCTGAACCGAGCATAGAAACAACCCAGGAATACTAATTAGCCATATGGGCGAAGGCCAAGTACTGAAACACGGGCTTTTTTGAAAAAAATAAGGAAAAAACATGTAGGACATCAACTGTGGCTCTAATGCTTTCAAAATCATCTCGGATTTTTTATCTCCGTGCATGCGCGCTTGCCAGCAAAAGATCTGTCGGAGCCCAATATCAAACCTGTTGATCCACATGAAGTTGAATTTGGAAGCTTAAAGCACAAACATTGATGGTAGCCCCCTCGCTTTTGATGATGCAAAAGCGCGATTTCAGATTCCCTGTTCTGCGGTGTTTGGCTATTCACTAAGTAGTGTCCCACGAGAAATCTTTCTAGCCGAGAGTCGAGGAACGAAAAGCATCAACCAATGAAAAGTGTCATTCTCTAGCACAGCTAGGGCTTAAAAGATTGGGAATCCTCAGGGAAAATTGAAATGTCTGTTTGGATGAATTCAGAAAAATATCCAAAAACTCATTGCCACATGCATCTGGCATGTCTCGGGCACATGAAGTCTCACCAGCAGCACCTGAAATATTTATCATCAAAAGGTAGCTGAACCCGAAAGGCAGAAACAGAAAGCTACAAAACTTCAGATATCGTCAGATCTCTTGCAGAATTCGTACTACGAAACTCCCAAGGCAATGTGTTTAACCCAAATGGCACCATTTAAAAAAAATAAGCAGAACAAGTGACAGGTGAAGCAAAACACACATACCACACAGCGATTTCCATTGCCTTTACGCAAAATCCACTGATTAATAATTCGGTTCACTATTGCCATAATTTTGAAACAAAATACCTCATGTCACACACACACACACTCACATGCATATGTGTGCAAACACACACATATATATATATATATATTATATGTATATATAGAGATAAATCAGCAAGCCCCGAAAAGATAGAAAAGTAGGACTTTCCTAGAAATTATGGTGCGACATCATCATTAACAGCCTGGACACAAATGATCTTTCTGAGGACCCCTATGCGCAGCCTCACATGAGCAATCCTTGCCTCTGATTTTGACAACTCTGCGATATGCGAGCATCTTCACTGCCAAGTATCCCAAACAATGATCCCAAGATTATTCCAAAAGGAATGCGACGTAAACATAAACACTTCTTGGGCGATGTGGTTTATGGATGGATTTGGGGGGACTTGGGGATACTTGGAACACACCCATTCCAGCTAAGGAACTCAAAGTAGGCCTCACAGAAAACATGAACGTCAGGCGGGGGTCACCACCCATCCGGTCATGAAGCGTGGCAAGTCAAAACAACAAAGCGAATTTGCTGGAATGTCAAACTCACTGGCATCGCAAAGATGAATGGTAGCGCACACCCATCAGCCACGTTGTCAGTTCATGTCGTTTCCCACCTTTCTCAAGGACTGGTTGGTGGTTTCAAGCCCAAAGAACATGACAAACAAATAGGATCATCATCAGATATTTGTCGAAGGAAGTTTAGAAGTCAAACTTCCGACAATATGGACAGATGAAAAGCAGAGATGGGAAGAGTCAGAGAAGAGAAGAGAGGAAGAAAGAAGATCAAAAAAGAGAAAGTTCCAGAAGAAAGAAAATCCAGGTGCGTGAAAAGGTAGGAAAGTCGCGAAACTTGTGGCTCCAGAGGGTCGAAAAGTAGGCTCGCTAAAGCGGCGCGGATTCAGCTGACCAGATGAGAGATGAAGAATTGCACGCCGTTGTGGCGCAAAGCACATTTCCAAGTCAAAATGTACAAAACACACCAGGTTCGGGCCACTTTTGGAAGTTGAGATGATGAAAAAGTGCACGGCGTTGTGGCACGAAGCACATTTCCAAGTCAAAATTGCAAAAACTGACGGGTTGGGGGCACTTTTGGAAGTTGCGATGTTGAAAACGATTATTTTTGGATGTTCAGATGCCGTTTCGCGTGGCAGGCGCAAGGGATTGTGCACCTTGTCAAAGGTGAGCAAAACGCGAGGGTTTTGTAGGATGTCCAAAAACTATGGCAGGCGTGGGACATTTGAAGAGGATCTGCAAAGATGCATTTTCCGTGGCCGGCGCAGTACAAGAGACATGTTCATCAGAGCTGTTAGGAGGTTCGGGCGCTGATTTCCTGAGACGGGTTGCATTTTGGAGCATCAGATCTTCAGGTTTGCTGAGATGATTTTGCGTGCGTGGCAGGCGCAATACTTAGAGACATGGACTGGAAATAATGCAAAACGCATTGGTACGAAGCCGTCAGCTCTGCACTCAACTTTCCATTATTGAAGGAAGACTCGCAGAATTGCTTCATTTTTGATGTTGCCAACTTCAAAAATTGAGGAAGTCTCGCAGAATAGCTTCGTTGCTTTCAAACTTGCAGAAAGACAGATAGACAGACAGACAGACAAATAGATAGATGGACAACTACAACTGCAACCACACTACACTACCACTACAAACACAAAAAGCAGTATACTATGCTACAGTACACTAATTACACTACACTACACTCATTACACTACACTGCGCTAATTACACTACACTACGCATCATTTACTGCACACTGCACTAACTACACTACAATTACAACTACAACTAAAACTACTGTTGCTACTACAGCTACAGCTACAGATACAACTGCAACTCCACTACATTACAATACACTACACTAATTACATTACACTACACCACGCTAGACTACAACTACAAGTACACTACCTACATTACACAACACTACGCTACACTAAGTACGCTGCACCACAGCTACAACTACAACTACAACCCCAACAACAGCTACAACTACACAACGCTATACTAGACTACACTACAGTATACAACACTACAGCATACAACACTACAGCGCACTACACTAAACTACGCCACAACTACAACTGCAACTACAAATGCCACTCACTACACTACAGCTACAAGTACAAATGTACTACGCTACCTTACGCAACACTAATAACATTGCACTACACTACACTAAACTAATTACAGCTAATTACATCTAATTACATCTTATTAAATCTAATTACATCTAATTACATCTAATTACATTTAATTACATCTAATTACATCTAATTACATCTAACTACACTACACTAATCAGACTAATTGCACTAACTACTACTACTACTACTGCTACTACTACTACTACTCCTACTACTACTCCTATACTACTCCTCCTCCTAGTACTACTACTACTACCACCACTACTACCACTACCACTGCCACTACCACTACCACAGCAACAACCACAATTACAGCTACACTAAAAGACACTAATTAAACTGCAGTACATTACAGCTACAAATACAAATGCAACTGCAACTACACTAGTTGACACAACAGTACGCTACACTAACTACATTACATTACAGTACAACTGCAACTGCCACTACATTGCACTACACGACACTACACTACACCTACAACAACACTACTTTACGCTACAATACACTAGGCTGCACTACACTATACCACGCTCAGTACACAACACTACAGTACACTACACTAATTACACCACACCACAACTGCAACTGCAACTGCAACTTCAACTGCAACTACACTACACTAATTACACGACATCACAACTACAACTTACAACTTACAACTACAACTCCACTACACTACAACTACAACTACGGCTGCACTACACCACACTACATCCAGCAGTTGTGGTGAGATGACCACTACAACCATTGCAACCACTCCAGAAAACACAACTCCAACCACCTTTCGGCCCATCAGTGGATTCGCTCTACCATCCGTGAGTCACAGCAACCAACCCTTCCTATAGGTTTCATATTTTTGAAACTTCCACCACGACCTTGCGCGGTACTACTGGGAATAGAAGATCAACTTCAATCGGTTTCCTATATCTTTGAAACCCCATCATCCCATGTTTTGTTCAAACCCACTGAAATGCATGCTGGAACGCGTCGACATGCTTCATGGCATCTTGCGGCAAGTACCTCAGTCGATGGGCCATCTGTGACATCTGTTCCATGGCTCTTATTGACCCTTTTCCTTCACAAAAACATTGGAGAAACCGTTGTCTAGTGAGAAAAGGATGCCTGGAGCCTGTAGAGTTTAAAAAAAATGTAGATGCTTGTAAGAAATTCCAAGCCTGATGTTGGCCATCGTCATGACTTTATGAGTGCCAAGTATAGTTAAGCCTCTCCTTTATATCTGGTAGGGGCCCATGACTGCAGGAGGCCAGAAAGTGTTGGCACAGCTCGAAGTTTGCGAACATTATGGGATGAAAAAACCCAGTTGTAACCGGCGTCCATCATTAGATTTGGCTGCATTGTAGTATTTCACCAACCTGATCGTTTTAGTGACCCACCCATTCTTAACCATCATTGGTGATGATGTCGTAGTGTGGTAAGTAATGACACTACTATACGATACAATGATTCACCTATCATTGTATGCCATGGTCATCCCATGACTTCTCAACTAGGAAGATCTACCGCTTAAATGCCGCAAAACAACACTATGAAAAAAGGCACAGAAATGCGGGCCATCATGTCTAGAATTGGTTGAGGGGAAACGGGGAAAATCACTTGGAACACTCATATTTCATTGTAAAAATCTAGCTTCCAAAAACACGTCTTCCCTGAAACGCATCATATCCCATCATGGTAAAGTTTCCGCGGACAAATCGTGGGTTTCTGGGTGCGAAAAGTGTATTTCTGCAGACCAATCGTGAATTTCTGCGGGCAAACAATGAATTTCTGCGGGCAAGTAGCGAGCGGTATCTTTTGTTGTGCCCGCTTATTATTTTCACTATTTCAATTTTTTGCCAGGGAACCAAAAAGCTATGCTTTTCTTAAGTTGTTTCTCGAAAAAACATTTCTTTCCATCTCCGAGTCAGGAATCTGAAATAGCGAGTGGAAACGCTGGGCGGGAAAACTAGTTAGCGGAAATCATGAGTTTCCGCAAGCAAATAGTCGGTGACGAGAGATGGTTGCAAGTCCAATGCTCGCTATGTTCTCTGGATCGCCAACTGGCTCTTTAAACTCACTATTTCCGCTCATTATTTTTTTGCCGGATCACTAGTGTGTTTTACAACTTACTGTTACAACTCATTATTCTTCCCAGATCGCTATTGGATTCCAAAGTTTTCCTCTAAAAAATTCACTGTTTCAAGTCACTATCTGTTGCGCTCAAAATCATCGCTTATTCAAAAAACACTAGAAAACATGCTTTCACCCCACCTCGTGTAACCCACAACTCTTATAGTATGGTGCCGTCTGCGCCATGACTTCTGCCTGGCGACAAAGCGGTTCCCGCTTGTACCTGGCCGATTTTGTTTCCAGGGATCAGCATCCCAAATGGGGCACATTTTGCGTTGACATCATGATATCACCACCGAGTTATTGAGATTGTGTTGACTGTGTACGGCTTTAATCCCTATGGAAAAATATGGTATGCAGCCCTTTCCCCCATAGGAATTGGCCCTCAATTGGCACCTGAAATGACCAGACCCACGTCATACTATTTCAGGAGGTGTTTGATGTTATATAATGGAAAGGATTTTTCAAGCAAGAAACGCATAGCAATGCTTCAACATCTAAATGCCATACCACCATCTCCAACCCCAATCAATACGGGTTGCTTCAACATGGTCACCTGTAGGATTCACCGCTGCAACCACAAGAATTCATGGATTCTTTTTTTAACAACGAAATTTGCAGAAGCCAAGCCAAACAAAACAATCATCCAACGTCGTTGTTGTTCTAACACCGCTTCAAATGGCAATTGCTTAGCATGACACCCACCAGAAGGGGTCGAGCTAAAGGGGATCAATTTTTTCCGTCCTTATGGACGTTTTTGATCCACCCATGCAAGGACATGATGGTGAACAGTGAACATCTTTATCCGCACCACAAAATTTTAGGGTAACCCCCAACGTTGAACCGAAGCCAGATCAGGAAACATCTTACCATTTACACAAATCAAATGATTTCTTCTTAGACATTTGATTGGTATAACCAGGGTATAACATTCCTTTTTAAAGGCATGTCTTTTTTCTTCATCGTCAAGAATCTAGCAAGAAGTTAGAGAACATAACTTGTTTTACGCTCCAGTAACTTAACATACCTCTGGAAAATTGCCCATTTAGTTCGACGATTTACTATTTCAAATGGCAATTTCCAGTCTGCCAACTGTAACAGATCACTTGCCAGGGTATCGCAATGCTTCCACCTTTCCATCCCTTTCGATATTTTGAGCACCAGGAAACCACGGTGATGAAACCATCATTAACCATCATTAACCATGATTAATCCATCATTAACCATCATTAACCTCGGGGGGGCGGTTGGCTTCAACTCCTGCATGGCACCTCTCGCTCCACAATGGGTCCTCGAAGGCCGTCAATGACAGTGACAGTACCCGGCGCAGCTAAGGCCTGTGCAAAACTGGTGATTTCTTAGCACCAAAAAAATGAGGGAACGCGGGAAATCACAGTTTTCATCGTATTTTCTCAAATAGTTTCTGATAGTTAATAAATGTTAAATAATGTCCAATGGTTTTGACAGTTTTTGATTTTTTGTCAAGAAGATAGGGTGTCATTGGCGTCAATGGCTTACCCACCTCAGTTGAAGTGGAAGCACACGTGTTTCACTTTCAGTAGAATGAGCTCTTTGTATCTCTTTTTCATCAATAATGCCGCGGTAAATCAAGCGCAAAGCCAGCCCCAATCTTGCCGTTTGGGGTCATTGTATTGTAGACCATACATCATTAAATGCTATTGAATTAGGTCCAGAAAAATGGTCTGGATGAGTTGTAGATAGGGTGTAGCCTTCTTGTACATTTCCCACCAACATCTTCAATCCATCTTGGGGAATCCTGTGGTCATGGGGAAACTCCGGGAAAACCGATGCTTGGTTCATTCTTGATCCATTGCTTCTCTTACTTTATCAGAAAGGATGTTCTTACCAAACCCAGTTTCTGGGCTGTCCAAACAGTAGTCTGTGGCAAAATTTCCGTGAAATATATGTTGCCAATCATTCACCAGGTTTCACGCACTAAGACTACTAAGGCCTGGAGCAAATGCCATCTCCAGTGAACTCATGCAATATGGAAGCCCTACTGATGAGTTTTCAACCAAGGTTTTTTGGGTGCTAATGAAAAATCCAGCACCTGCATCTCTTCGGGAGGTTTGTCGCCCCAGGGAGAGCCAGGATAGTAACCTAGGCGCTGATTGGGGCTTCAGGTTGGTGCAGTAGATCTAAATGAGATGATCATAGATGATCCATGTCATAGGCACCATGGTTCTTGCCATATTTTACTGTCGCATCTGGAGGTTTCTGTAGTCTGCTGGGATTCATCTTTTAGCTCCCCAAGTAACGATGATAGGGTGTAGGTTTTGATACATCTTGCTTCAGCATAAGTGGTTGCCAAGCTAGAGTAGTAGCCAACTTAGGCTTCCATGCCGCACTTGACTCCCTACATCAAAAGTTGGTCAACTGGACGTGCAAAAATTTGAACTCCCAACAACTCCATCGAAATCAGGAATTGCAGGATGCATCCTGGACCAAAATTCGTTTCGAAAACCCACCAGCGGCAAAACATGTGAAGCAAATGCATCCTGGCTGCGGTCTTTGTCTTTCAACGGACGCACCGGCATATCTTGAAAAGATCCCTGGAAAAATCACTGAAAAGTGCAGGAGCTGAACATCTTTAGCCTTCCAAAACAGTAAAACCACCAGGACAACATGATGAACATGTTAGTTTAGCTATAGTATCATTCAGAAATAACTGTCACTTGGAGTTTATTTGGCTCCTAACTTTGCCCGCCTCTGACCTTGTGAAGATCTAGGCTGAACTGCAGTTTTTCGCTCGGTGAAACAACGAACCTTCAGCAAATCCAGCGGCTTGAGCCGAACTTCAGCCAAGGAAAACCTACAGAAATTCAAGGGTTTTGCCACAAAAAATTAGGGGTGGGCATCAAATTCAAACGCGTTCGAAACTCGACCCATTTCTGACCTTCCCAAATTTTGATAGACTGATAGACCGGATGGTTTGGTTGTTTTCACAGTTCGTTCTGATCGATCTGCGCAGATCAAACTTCCCGAGTCAACGAGCGAATGATTCCCATGATTCTCATGATTCCCATGATCCCTGAAACGAGCATCCCATCCTATCATTCCTGGTGTCGCCAAGGCTAGCGTTTGCCAAGATATCCGATGTTGATGTACTCTTAGCCTGGTTTTTCTGGTCAAAGATCTGCCGGTCAACCACGATTCTCCGAGCAAGAATAATGATTAGAACATGAAACCCAATATTCCAATATGAAACCCTGAAGCACATACTTTTCCATATCCGGCACATCATCTTCCAACATATCGCTTTGAATCCTCTTGAGGTTCCTCCTTATCTTGGTTTTCAAGGGGGGTAAGCTGGTACCCGAAAAAATGGCAATCCCTAGTGTTTTTTCTCCGAGGCCCCAAACTTTGCTCCCTCGATGTAGAGGCCGTGGATATTCTGACCTCCGATCAATGATACGGACCGCAACGAAAATATTATTCTATAAAGACATAAGAAGGGTATGACTTGATGTTTTTGGTTCAAAAAACAATGCACCTGTTCACTCTCACATTGTCAAAACCGAATCATTTTGGAGCCAAACCCGCATGGAGAATGGGTCATGGGTCGATTCAAGTTGCAAGCGTCTGGGCACCACGCATCAGTGGCAAACTAGTTGTTTTTTGGGCACGGCATAGGAATTTTCCGTTTATTCATCCAGAACAAAAAGGATATGGAAATCAGCGAACTAGATGGATGTTCATAGTTTAAAAAAACATACCCCAAAAAAAAGGTTTTCCAATGTCATGTTGAATTGCCAGAAAGTAGTGGGAGAATCTTCTATTTACGTTGGCCAAACAAAATATCTTCATAAATCCCCTCTAGGCAAGCACCGCATAACATTTACAGGCAGGAATTTGGGCTACAAACAGCCGAATTGGTTCCAAATAAAAAATGAAGCATCTCGGAGCTGTAGGTTGGCAACCTAAGCATTTATTGGCAACAATGCGGGCTATGAGCAGCAGGGTTGGGGTCAACAGAGCAGCAGGGTTGGGGTCACCGTGAGGTATCTACGGGCTGTAGGTTGGAAACAAAAGCACTTATTGGCAACAATGCGGGCTATGAACAGCAGGGTTGGGGTCAACATGCGGTATCTTGGGGCTGTAGGTTGGCAACTGATTGCAACAATGCAGGCTATGAACAGCAGGGTTGGGGTCAACATGAGGCATCTTGGGGCTGTATGTTGGCAACCTACAGCACTTATTGGCAACAATGCGGGCTATGAACAGCAGGGTTGGGGTCAGCATGAGGTATCTTGCGGCTGTAGGTTGGCAACCTACAGCACTTATTGGCAACAATGCAGGCTATGACAGCAGGACTGGGGGTCAACATGAGGTATCTTGGGGCTGTGGGTTGGCAACCTACAGCACTTATTGGCAACCATGCGGGCTATGAACAGCAGGGTTGGGGTCAACATGAGGTATCGTGGGGCTGTATGTTGGCAACCTACAGCACTTATTTTCAACAAAGCGGGCTATGAACAGCAGGGTTGGGGTCAACATGAGGTATCTTGGGGCTGTAGGTTGGCAACCTAAGCATTTATTGGCAAAAATGCGGGCTATGAACAGCATGGTTGGGGTCAACATGAGGTATCTTGGAGCTGTAGGTTGGCAACCTATTGCATTTATTGGCAACAATACAGGCTATGAACAGCAGGGTTGGGGTCAACATGAGGTATCTTGGGGCTGTAGGTTGGCAACCTATTGCATGTAAATGCGAGCTATGAACAGCAGGGTTGGGGTCAACATGAGGTATCTTGGGGCTGTAGGTTGGCAACCTAAGCATTTTTTGGCAAAAATGCGGGCTATGAACAGCATGGTTGGGGTCAACATGAGGTATCTTGGAGCTGTAGGTTGGCAACCTATTGCATTTATTGGCAACAATGCGGGCTATGAACAGCAGGACTGGGGGTCAACATGAGGTATCTTGGGGCTGTAGGTTGGCACCCTACAGCACTTAAAGGCAACAATGCGGGCTATGAACAGCAGGGTTGGGGTCAACTGTATGTTGGCAACCTACAGCACTTATTGGCAACAAAGCGGGCTATGAACAGCAGGGTTGGGAACAATGCGGGCTATGAACAGCAGGGTTGGAGTCAACGTGAGGTATCTTGCGGCTGTAGATTGGCAACCTACAGCACCTATAGGCAACAATGCGGGCTATGAACAGCAGGGTTGGGGTCAACATGAGGTATCGTGGGGCTGTATGTTGGCAACCTACAGCACTTATTTTCAACAAAGCGGGCTATGAACAGCAGGGTTGGGGTCAACATGAGGTATCTTGGGGCTGTAGGTTGGCAACCTACAGCACTTATTTTCAACAAAGCGGGCTATGAACAGCAGGGTTGGGGTCGACATGAGGTATCTTGGGGCTGTGGGTTGGCAACCTACAGCACTTATTGGCAACAATACAGGCTATGAACAGCAGGGTTGGGGTCAACATGAGGTATCTGGGGTCTGTATGTTGGCAACCTACAGCACTTATTTTCAACAAAGCGGGCTATGAACAGCAGGGTTGGGGTCAACATGAGGTATCTTGGGCTTGTGGGTTGGCAACCTACAGCACTTATTGGCAACAATACAGGCTATGAACAGCAGGGTTGGGGTCAACATGAGGTATCTTGCGGCTGTAGGTTGGCAACCTACAGCACTTATTGGCAACAATGCGGGCTATGAACAGCAGGGTTGGGGTCAACATGAGGTACCTTGGGGCTGTAGGTTGGCAACCTACAGCACTTATTGGCAACAATGCGGGCTATGGACAGCAGGGTTGGGGTCAACATGAGGTATCTTGGGGCTCTAGGTTGGCAACCTACAGCACTTATTGGCAACAATGCAGGCTATGAACAGCAAGGTTGGGGTCAACATGAGGTATCTTGGGGCTGTAGGTTGGAAACCTATTGCATTTAAATGCGAGCTATGAACAGCAGGGTTGGGGTCAACATGAAGTATCTTGGGGCTGTAGGTTGGCACCCTACAGCACTTAAAGGCAACAATGCGGGCTATGAACAGCAGGGTTGGGGTCAACTGTATGTTGGCAACCTACAGCACTTATTGGCAACAAAGCGGGCTATGAACAGCAGGGTTGGTAACAATGCGGGCTATGAACAGCAGGGTTGGAGTCAACGTGAGGTATCTTGCGGCTGTAGATTGGCAACCTACAGCACTTATAGGCAGCAATGCAGGCTATGAACAGCAGGGTTGGGGTAAACATGAGGTATCGTGGGGCTGTATGTTGGCAACCTACAGCACTTATTTTCAACAAAGCGGGCTATGAACAGCAGGGTTGGGGTCAACATGAGGTATCTTGGAGCTGTAGGTTGGCAACCTACAGCACTTATTTTCAACAAAGCGGGCTATGAACAGCAGGGTTGGGGTCAACATGAGGTATCTTGGGGCTGTGGGTTGGCAACCTACAGCACTTATTGGCAACAATACAGGCTATGAACAGCAGGGTTGGGGTCAACATGAGGTATCGTGGGGCTGTATGTTGGCAACCTACAGCACTTATTTTCAACAAAGCGGGCTATGAACAGCAGGGTTGGGGTCAACATGAGGTATCTTGGGGCTGTGGGTTGGCAACCTACAGCACTTATTGGCAACAATACAGGCTATGAACAGCAGGGTTGGGGTCAACATGAGGTATCGTGGGGATGTATCTTGGCAACCTACAACACTTATTTTCAACAAAGCGGGCTATGAACAGCAGGGTTGGGGTCAACATGAGGTATCTTGGGGCTGTAGGTTGGCAACCTACAGCACTTATTGGCAACAATGCGGGCTATGGACAGCAGAGTTGGGGTCAACATGAGGTATCTTGGGGCTCTAGGTTGGCAACCTACAGCACTTATTAGCAACAATGCAGGCTATGAACAGCAAGGTTGGGGTCAACATGAGGTATCTTGGGGCTGTAGGTTGGAAACCTACTGCACTTATTGGCAACAATGTGGGCTATGAACGGCAGGTTTGGGAACAATGCGGGCTATGAACAGCAGGGTTGGGGTCAACATGAAGTATCTTGGGGCTGTAGGTTGGCAACCTACAGCACTTATTGGCAACAATGCGGGCTATGAACAGCAGGGTTGGGGTCAACATGATTCATTTTGGGCTGTAGGTTGGCAACCTACAGCACTTATTGGCAACAATGCGGGCTATGAACAGCAGGGTTGGGGGTCAACATGAGGCATCTTGGGGCTGTATGCTGGCAACCTACAGCACTTATTGGCAACAAAGCGGGCTATGAACAGCAGAGTTGGGGTCAACATGAGGTATCTTGGGGCTGTAGGCTGGCAACCTACAGCACTTATTGGCAACAATGCGGGCTATAAACGGCAGGGTTGGGAACAATGCGGACTATGAACAGCAGGGTTGGGGTCAACATGAGGTATCTTGGGGCTGTATGTTGGCAACCTACAGCACCTATAGGCAACAATGCGGGCTATGAACAGCAGGGTTGGGGCCAACATGAGGTATCCTGGAGCTGTAGGTTGGCAACCTACAGCACTTATTGGCAACAATGCGGGCTATGAACAGCAGGGTTGGGGTCAACATGAGTTATTTTGGGGCTGTAGGCTGGCAACCTACAGAACTTATTGGCAACAATGCAGGCTATGAACAGCAGGGTTGGGGCCAACATGAGGTATCTTGGGCCTGCTTATTGGCGCCAATGCGGGCTATGGGTCAACATGAGGTATCTTGGGGCTGTAGCACTTAGCGGCAACAATGCGGGCTATGAACAGCAGGGTTGGGGTCAACATCAAGTATCTTGGGGCTGTAGGTTGGCAACCTACAGCACTTATTGGCAACAATGCGGGCTATGAACAGCAGGGTTGGGGTCAACATGAGGTATCTTGGTGCTGCTTATTGGCGACAATGCGGGCTATGAACAGCAGGGTTGGGGTCAACGTGAGGTATTTTGGCGATGTAAGTTGGCAACCTACAGCACTTATCGAAGGAAGTTTAGAAGTGAAACTTCCGACAATATGGACAGTTGAAAAGCAGAGGTGAAAAGAGTCAGAAGAGAAAAGATCAGAAGAAAGAAGATGCAGATGCGCGAAAAGGTAGGAAAGTCGCGAAACACTGTGTTTTTCCAATGATTTTGGGGCTCCGGAGGGTCGAAAAGTAGGCTCGCTAAAGCGGCGGGGGCGGAGGCAGCTGGCCAGATGAGATATAAAATTTGCACGCGCCGTTGGTGGCGCGAGCACATTTCAACCCAAAAATAATCACCAATACGCCAACATCCACAAAACCACTACGGCCCAGGTTATAAACGGGAGCATCAGAGGACAAAAAACCACTTTTTGAAGTTGAGATGTTTCTGCAAAAAAGTGCCGCCGTTGTGGCGCGAAGCACGTTCCTCCAAGATCAAAATGTACAAAACAACACCAGCGTTCGGTCCCCACTTTATTGGAAGTTGAGAGTAGAAACAAGAGGGTCGTAAAAATTGCACGCCGTTGTGGCGCGAAGCACATTTGCAAGTGAAAAAGCTAAAAACACCTCACGTTCGGACCACTTTTGGAAGTTGAGATGTCGAAAAGTGCACGCCGTTGTGGCGCGAAGCACATTTCGTAGTCAAAATGTTAAAAACACCAGCTCCGGACCACTTTTGGGAGTTGAGATGTCGAAAAAGTGTGCGAAAAAAAGTGAAAATTGCACGCCGTGGTGTGGCGCGAAGCACATTTCGAAGTCAAAGTGTAAAAAACCTAGGGGGTTTTTGATCCTTTTTTTCGACGTGAGGATGTTCGAAAAGTAGAACAACTGCTTAACTTAACTACTTTGACTAACTTAACTAACTTCACTAACTTAACTACCCTAAATTCGACGACAACACAACAGCACCAGCAACAGCAGCAACTCACCAAACCACACAACTACAACTACAACAACTACAACTACAACAACTCAACACTACAACAACGTACACAACAACTACACAACAACTAGAACTACAACTAGAACTACAACAACAACAACAACAACAACAAAAACAGCAACAACAACAACAACAGCAACAACAACTACTACAACTACAACTACAACTACAAATACAACTACAACTACACAACAACTACAACTACAACAACTACAGCAACAACAACAACAACAAACAACTACAACTACAACAACAACTACTACTACTACAACAGGAACAACAACAACTACAACTACAATTACTACAACAACAACTACTACTACTACTACTACAACTACACTACACAACAACTACAACCACACAACAATTACAGCTACAACAACAACAACAACAACTACTACTACTACTACTACAACTACAACAACTACAACTACAACTACAACAACTACAACTACAACTACAACTACAAAACAACTAGTTACAACTATATGACTGCAACTACACTACACTAATTACATTACACCACAACTACAACTCCACTACGCTACAACTACAACTACAGTTGCAGTACATCACACTACATCCAACAGTTGTGGGTGAGGTGACCACTGCAACCATTGCAACCATTCCAGCAAACACAACTCCAACCACCTTTCGGTCAATCAGTGGCTTCGCTCTGCCATCCCTGATTCACAACAACCAACGTCTCCTATAGGTTTCCTATTCTGAAACTTCCGCCACCGCCTTGTGCGGTACTACTGGTAGGCAACAATGCGGGCTATGAACAGCAGGGTTGGGGTCAACATGAGGTATCTTGGGGCTGTAGGTTGGCAACCTACAGCACTTATTGGCAACAATGCAGGCTATGAACAGCAGGGTTGGGGTCAACATGAGGTATCTTGGGGCTGTAGGTTGCCAACCTACAGCACTTATTGGCAACAATGCAGGAGGGTTGGAGTCAACGTGAGGTATCTTGGGGCTGTAGGCTGGCAACCTACAGCACTTATTGGCAACAATGCAGGCTATGAACAGCAGGGTTGG
The DNA here is from genome assembly GCA_947184155.2 of Cladocopium goreaui. Taxonomy (NCBI): domain Eukaryota; class Dinophyceae; order Suessiales; family Symbiodiniaceae; genus Cladocopium; species Cladocopium goreaui. The sequence goes on along the minus strand of CAMXCT020004001.1, from coordinate 940,864 downwards.
GGTCAACATGAGGTATCTTGGGGCTGTAGGTTGGCAACCTACAGCACTTATTGGCAACAATGCAGGCTATGAACAGCAGGGTTGGGGTCAACATGAGGTATCTTGGGGCTGTAGGTTGGCAACCTACAGCACTTATTGGCAACAATGCGGGCTATGAACAGCAGGGTTGGGGTCAACATGAGGTATCTTGGGGCTGTAGGTTGCAACCTACAGCACTTATGGCAACAATGTAGGCTATGAACAGCAGGGTTGGGGTCAACATGAAGTATCTTGGGGCTGTAGGTTGACCTACAGCACTTATTGGCAACAATGCGGGCTATGAACAGCAGGGTTGGGGTCAACGTGAGGTATCTTGGGGCTGTAGGTTGGCAACCTACAGCACTTATTGGCAACAATGCAGGCTATGAACAGCAGGGTTGGGGCCAACATGAGGTATCTTGGTGCTGTAGGTTGGCAACCTACAGCACTTATTGGCAACAATGCAGGCTATGAACAGCAGGGTTGGGGTCAACATGAGGTATCTTGGGGCTGTAGGTTGCCAACCTACAGCACTTATTGGCAACAATGCAGGAGGGTTGGAGTCAACGTGAGGTATCTTGGGGCTCTAGGTTGGCAACCTACAGCACTTATTGGCAACAATGCAGGCTATGAACAGCAGGGTTGGGGTCAACATGAGGTAGGTATCTTGGGGCTGTAGGTTGGCAACCTAGAGCACTTATAGGCAACAATGCAGGCTATGAACAGCAGGGTTGGGTCAACGTGAGGTATCTTGGGGCTGTAGGTTGGCAACCTACAGCACTTATTGGCAACAATGCGGGCCATGAACAGCAGGACTGGGGGTCAACATGAGGTATCTTGGGGCTGTAGGTTGGCAACCTACAGCACTTATAGGCAACAATGCGGGCTATGAACAGCAGGGTTGGGGTCAACATGAGGTATCTTGGTGCTGTAGCTTGGCAACCTACAGCATTGATTGGCAACAATGCAGGAGGGTTGGAGTCAACGTGAGGTATCTTGGGGCTGTAGGTTGGCAACCTACAGCACTTATTGGCAACAATGCAGGCTATGAACAGCAGGGTTGGGGTCAACATGAAGTATCTTGGGGCTGTAGGTTGGCAACCTACAGCACTTATTGGCAACAATGCGGGCTATGAACAGCAGGGTTGGGGTGAACGTGAGGTATCTTGGCGCTGTAAGTTGGCAACCTACAGCACTTATAGGCAACAATGCGGGCTATGAACAGCAGGGTTGGGGTCAACGTGAGGTATCTTGGGGCTGTAGGTTGGCAACCTACAGCACTTATTGGCAACAATGCAGGCTATGAACAGCAGGGTTGGGGCCAACATGAGGTATCTTGGGGCTGTAGGTTGGCAACCTACAGCACTTACTGGCAACAATGCGGGCTATGAACAGCTGGGTTGGGGTCAACATGAGGTATCTTGGGGCTGTAGGTTGGCAACCTACAGCACTTGTTGGCAACAATGCGGGCTATGAACAGCAGGGTTGGGGTCAACATGAGGTAGGTATCTTGGGGCTGTAGGTTGGCAACCTAGAGCACTTATAGGCAACAATGCAGGCTATGAACAGCAGGGTTGGGGTCAACGTGAGGTATCTTGGGGCTGTAGGTTGACCTACAGCACTTATTGGCAACAATGCGGGCTATGAACAGCAGGGTTGGGGTCAACATGAGGTATCTTGGGGCTGTAGGTTGGCAACCTACAGCACTTGTTGGCAACAATGCGGGCTATGAACAGCAGGGTTGGGGTCAACATGAGGTAGGTATCTTGGGGCTGTAGGTTGGCAACCTAGAGCACTTATAGGCAACAATGTAGGCTATGAACAGCAGGGTTGGGGTCAACATGAGGTATCTTGGGGCTGTAGGTTGGCAAGGGGAGGAAGCAGCAACCATAAATGTTCAATTTCGACCGTCGAAATTTCAGACTTTGAAACGGTAAAATCACAAGAAGCCTGCCATTTCATGGTGCAACCCATGGTTTTCTCCCAATTTTGATGGTAAAAACCAGGCTTTGGGCTACTCCAAGTCCGAGAAAGCAACGTGTCACATGGCACCTTCTTCGGGCACGTGCGCACGATCCGGGAATTCCAAGGTTAAGACCTGCATCATTTCTGTGGAACAGCCAGCTGGGGATAGCTGGGGTATGGATCTTTACCAAAAAATCTCAGACAAGTTACATGAAGTTGGAATATATGGAATATATGGAATAAGGATATGGTTTTGGTGGATTTTACATGATTTTACCACCCAAAAATCATCAAAAATCATCTCTCGGCGATCTTTTTCATTGGAACATGTCGCACAAAATTTTCAGGCCTTGGGAGGTTCACCGAGATTCCACAGGCTGATGTCAGCTGAAAATCCAAAACGTGACTTTTTCGTGAAAAAGGTGAAAATTTGGGGAATATAATCCCACCATATTTGGGTATCATTGGGGAATATATATATATGTAATTATATGTATATATATATATATGTATCATATACCTTTTAAGTGAATATATAAATGGGGAATATGATCAAATATGATCAATGATGATCATATCATGAGTCACCATACCACCATACAAGCATTTTGGGGATTCCAACCAAACCATCATGGAATGGCGATGTCACAGTTTCAGCATGTTTCAGCCCACCCGCCCCATGAGACTCATCGCCTCTGTGTGGGTCACCATATCATCCAACGCCCAGTTCTTTTTGCTATTTTGCCGTGTCACCTGGCCACGACAGAAATAGCTGAGAAGCAACCTACAAAGATACGATCATGTCATATCGTCAAATATACATATATATATATATATATATAGAGTAGTAAACCAACAAAAAGAGGTGTAAACGTATGTGTTAATAAGTGTAACAGTAACCATTCAAAACCATGGTTTTTAAACTTGACAAACAGAAACATCGAAACAAAAAAAAACGGATGTCGCAGAATCACCTCTTGACGGATGGCTGTCAGAAAGCCCTGTGCATTGGTGAAGCCAGTGATCCAGAAGGATTTCCAGTCCTCCGGCGATGTCACATAGGAAATCCAAAAACTTTTTTTTTTGATAGCAATTCAACTTCTAATTTTTGGGCAAGCCCAATCATAAAGTATCACCTAATCCACTAAATCACCATAAAAGATATGTATATATATATATATATATGTAGATAGATAAATATCATGAATGTGGGCTATAAACCATCCCTAAATGGCAGGGTAAAAAAATCCACATGAATTGGGTTTGTCTGAAAATAAGCTAGCTCTAAATCCAATGGTCTATGATCATTTTCCAACTTAAAAGAACTATTTTAGGGCATACCCCATTTTCAGATACACCCCTATCTTTTTCTGGGGGGTTACTATAGAATGCAATGAAGGTTGATAACTGATTCGGAAAATCACAACCAAGTCTTTTTAAAAAAGTGTGTTAAACGAGGGTTTAAGGAGACCGTTTTGGGGTTTGGATAGCCAAAACCCCAACCATGGGTTCAATTGGATGTTGATGGCCCCATTCAGCCCAAGCTGCCCATCGCCATTTTCCTGTTGTTTGCTGGCCATAAAATGAGGTTTCCATGATTTTTGGTTCCATTCGGATCCTCCCAACAGCCCAGAAAAATTGACCAAATGACCAGTCCTTGCGGCTATGTTCCAGCCACCAAGTCAACTGATTATACCTGGCATGTGGCCACGACCCAATGGCCCCACATATGCAACTCACAAGTCCCCGTCAACAGAGTCAAAATCAAACCCTTGTGGGTAACACAGTAATTCCCAATGCCATTGGCACCATCCAGTCACCATTTTTATATATATATATATATATGTGCTATGTAGAAACATGTAGAAACCATTCCCAGGAAGTTGGGTGGTACAATGTGGTACACATGGCATACTAATCCAGGCCATCCACATGCTAATCCACTGTTTTACCCAGAAATCCACACTAATCCAGGCCATCAACTTCCCCACCTGTCAGTGAGGCCAGTACACCAGCCCCCAATGGTGGGCAAGAGCCATGAGATTTCGGCACCCGATGCATCGTGCGTCCACTTCTTTGGTACTCGAAGGTCCTTAGCGGCAGCGGCAGCTGAGTCAAGTCATGACTTATGACTCATTTTTGACCCATACCGTATACCCATATGTATACATATGTATGTAATGTAAATGTAAATGTACATGTAAATGTAAATGTAAATGTAAATGTAATGCAATGCAATGTAATGTAATGGTATGTAATAGCATGTATGCATATATGACGTGTACATTAATCTAATAGAACATGTTTCAATTTGGAACAACCATATATGACAAACCAAATTGAATCAGCAATTCATGCACATTTAGGACAGTGGTAAACATAAATGCTTGGCCCTGCTTGGCATTTGCCCTTGAGGAGCCGGTCAACCTATTCATCTCCCTGTATCACCGAGGGGCTTCAGTCTTGATCCACCCTTCAAAATAGCCCATAGCTCATAGAATGCCAAGAATTTACCATGACAAATCCCTACTTAGGGTATAATCACACTATTTTTGGTCATAATTGGTCATATACCCATGTTTGTTGAACCGGTGCCTCAAGTCTGGTAGAAAATCCCTAAATTCGACTCTGGTGCCACAGGCAAAAAAATATTAGACTCTAATAGCAACCCCCAATCAATGTATAAACTGGTGGTTACCCTCTGGTTATGTCAAAATAGCTATTGAAAATGGCCATAGAAATTGTGAATTTTCCCATTAAACATGGTGATTTTCCATAGTTATGTTAGTTTACCAGAGGGTAATCTATCCTACCATCTGGTAACTAAACATGATGAAAATCATCGATCGTTTTCCATGAACAGTTCGAGGAATTTCCCACGTTTGAAACGTGGAAGGGTAATCCAATGCCTAAATCTTTGAGACCACCAAGCCGTCCATATATATATATATGGTTGGTGGTTAAATATAAATATATATATAGGGTTATTAATTAAATAGACAAATAAACAAATAGATACACGTACATGTATACATATATATATATAATATCCCCATGATCTTCTCATTTTTAGATGGTAAAACCCGCCTACTGAAACCAGGCTTTCTGAGCGTCGAAAACGCAGTTGGAATCCTCGAGTAAGTCCACAGTCATCACGACCGTCCCTTCAATGGCCATGATGAGATTTTCCAAGCTGCTGCGCACGATGGAGATGATATTCCTCAGAAAAAAAATATGCTGAAATGCTAAGAAAATGAAGAGAACACAGACATAAACAGCATAAGAAAAGCATCGTTTTTTTGGTTAAAAACATGCTGGGGTCCAACCTCTAAGACTCTAAGATTTTGTGTAAGAACTAATTTTAAATGAATATTGAAGATATATCATTCAGGAGGGGTCATAAGCCGTCATCGTTCCAAGCTGTGGGAATCTACGGTTAAAAAATGTCACAATTCGTCGAGTTGACGGAGTAAGAAAAACGTACGTCCTGCCGCACGGTATATTAGGAATTTTCCTGTAGCCCATAGGATCCATGGTGCTGCTATTTATGGTAACATGGATCCCATCAATATACCCCAGTCATGTTAGCATATATACCAGCACCATGGATCCGTCATGGGTAGTATCAGAACATGATGAAGAAACGCCTTGCGGTGCGTTTCGGAATCAATTGTCATCTTCAGGTTTTGAAGTCAAGTTTTTCATATTTTTTCTCAGAAAAACACATCCAAATCGATCCGCATGACATCCTCAATGCTATCGCGACTTGCAAACACCACTGGAAATCACATCCCGAAATTACCACCGAAATCATGAAAACCGCTCCACCGAAGCTTCGCAAGCCGCTGTAGCTCTTGGAACAGGAAGATGTTCAAAGGCGCACGGAAGCCACGCTCCTCGGCGCCCCACACATTTGGGGATGGGTCAAAACCCGGTAGCCCTCAGTTATCACAGTTTGAGGTGAAAACAACAATGCCAGTTTGAAGAAAACAGTTCTGGCCAACACTCAAGACAGTTTCCAACCTGAATCAAACCGCAAGAATCAACAACGCCTAACACCATATAGTTTCACATATATATATATATATATTTAATTTTATATATATATGTTTCCTTAAGTGACATTCACCAGGCATTTGGGAAAGATTTCTGAGAATCGGCCACATCGGCCTCATCCAAGGCTCATTGGTGCCTTTCAGCCCATCTTTCCTATGGATCAGTGCGCGGAAAACTTCCTCAACCAGCTCCTTGGATCAATGGGACCAAGCAGCGCCCATGGCCTACAAAAGGCGCCCGTTTGTTTTTGGAGGATGACATGTGTAATTTATGGTTTTCGAGGTAAAAAATCTGAGTTTATATCCCATATGCTCCATGGTGCTGGTATATTTACCTACAAAACTGGGCGATTTTTAGGGCAAATGTTGGTAAATATTCCATACATGGAGCATATGGGTATGGGAATGGTATGGGATAATTACACTAGGTCTTGGTTTTGTAGATGAAATGGTGATATTCATATCCATTATACACAGAAATCCACGGAATCATGGTTGGTGGCACTTTTTTGGGGACCAATGGTTTGGTTTGCATCTCGGAGTTGTTGAGTTGCATCGTAAAGACGGGTTGGCAATTTGACATACCCGCTGGTAAACTAACATAGCTATGGAAAATCACTGGTTTTAATGGGTAAATCCACTATAAATTGCCATTTTCAATAGCTATGTTAGTTTACCAGAGGGTAAAGGCCATGATGTAGATGATACAAGCAAATTGCATGCAAATTGCATCAGGCTGGGCATTTGACATGACTTTAAATACCTCACGCCATTGCTATTTAAGGCGTGACACTGTATCCCAGATTTTTGAGGTCCAACCATCAGCTCCATTTCAGCAAAGCCTCACTGGGCACCTTTTCCAAAAGGTCCTGTGCTTGCGCTTCCACCTGTTCATCCACGGACTTGCCAACCTCAGAGCAAAGCAAAATCATCGACCGACTGATACTAATATTGATACCAAGAGCCGCATGATATTGAATATGTTGAATGCCATATATATATATGCATATCAATCATATGTACAATTATGTACATATATATATACTATCATATCGTGATCCTGAGAATCGCAAGATATCGCAAGTAAGGCACATCGACAGCTTCCTTTTTTCACATGTTTCCATATTGAACGAGTCACAGGGTCATCTGTTCAGGGAATGCCGGTTTCTATGCCCGTTAGTGTGGTGTAATCCATCTGGTCGGCAAAAACTTTTAATCCAGTCTCTCAAACCTGGTATCGGAAAACAAGACGCCCATTTCCATCTTAGCTTCCAAAATGGACAAAACTATGAATCTTTGAAACTATCATTTCACAGCCCAAGAACTCATATTCCATCACATTCCCCTTATCTGTCATGGTTAAAACTGTTAAACAACTCCATTTACACATCATATTCCGATTTCCCCAGGTATTTTGCATACTTTTTCCATATTTTTCCATATGTTTGGATGGTTTCTGATGGTTTCTGATGGTTTCTGATGGTTTCTGATGGCCGTTTTCCCAGATTTTCCCAGATCAAACCCACCACCGGCCATCTTTCAAGGCACCGAGGTGTTGGAGTCTTTGGGCTGTGTCTCGATGATGGTCGTGAGCATCTCTGAGGCCTCCTTCAGTCGGTAGGTGATGTCCTGGGCCACTGGGCCACTGGGACGCCCAAAGAAATCCGATTTTTTTTGGCATTTTTTGGTGTTCAAATGATGTTTAAATGGCTTTTAGATGGTTTTTAGATGATGCTGAAAATTGTTTTTAGATGGTTTTTAGATGCTTTTTAGGCTTCAACATGGCTTCGCGTACATAGAAAACCGCGTCGTTTTCTGCATCAGGTGATTTGGAACGTGGATGTCTTGTCTTCTCATGTGTATATGCCGCAGCCATTTACATGATCATTTTTCCTGTGCTTTTCCATGTGTTTGAAACATTGATATAAGTCATGAAGGAGAGAAATCATCTTCTTTTTCATGCATTACTCGAACTCAATTGAAGTATGTTTCAGGGTCCGCAAAACCAACAATCTAGGTTGCAAATTATGAGATGTTGCATCGATAGATAAGTTGATCACGTTGCATTGGCAAGATCTATAGGAAAAGCTTCATGACTCAGAATTGCCTTTCCTGGAAGGCAATGTAGAAAGAACGGGTACACCAAAGAGAAAGCAAGGAATTCTTACACACAAAAAACGTCAGAAAGACCTACCGCAAACAGAGTACCAGAGAAGATCCCCATGGTGTACCATGACGTGCGTGTGCAAGTGCGAGAGCCCACACCCCAATGCACAGATTACACTTCCATTTGTGTTCGAGTTGACATGAACGTTATTGCCCCACCCACCCCACCCCAACCCCACCCCAAATGACAGAAACACATATTCTATTGCGGGTGTCTACATGCGTGAATGGTTTTAGTAACTTTGAAACCATTAAAAAAAAACCAACTGACAGCAACCTCTCATACTAGTTTCATTTTTCTTTAATGGTGGATATCATTTATGTCATTGAGTTAAATGGGTTTGTCTGAAAATAGGGTACATTCCCAATTATAGCCATTTAATAGGGATAATGATCATTATCCATTGGGTTTAGGGGTACACTATTTTCAGACACACCCAAATCGACTTATGATTTTCTGGTCAAAAAAATGGCCGATTTTTTTTTGGAGCCGAGCGTCAGCATTCGGATGGAGGCCGAAGATCAACGGCGAGTCCACAGATGGAATGCTCTCGATGTGCTCATGGAACGCTGACATGTCCAAACCTCTCATGGATCCAAATGGACGCATCCCGTTTCGAAAGGAACCCACCGATATATACCTGGAAATCAATGGCTTTAAAAAAACATCGATAAATTCGACAATTTAAAATTACATATCCAAGGAAAAAAAAAGTCTATTTGTTTGTGAGTGAATGTTTGGCCTGTTTTGCTTTGACCAAATATATGACAAGAATTATATAGTTCATGGGGGTCATTGCAAACATGAATGGAACATGAACATGTTGAAACATACTAACCAGTCAAGAATGTGACACATGGCCTTACATCTGATTGGTGGTTGACCTATCCCTCTGAAAAATATGAGTTCCTCAGTTGGGATGATGACATTCCCAATATATGGAAAGTCGTAAAAATTCATGTTCCAAACCACCAACCAGAAATCTAATTAAACATCTACCCTTTGGTTATTTAACCTAGCCATGGAAAATCATCACTTTTAATAGGTACATCATCTATAAATGGCTCATTTTCCAGTTCGCAATGTTAGTCATAACCAGATGGTAGCTGGAATGAGTTGGCCCAACAACCAGTATATATATAACATATATAACCATCATATAACCATCATTAACAGCCATCAACCAGCTATTTCGTGGGATTTTAATAGCTACATCATCTATAAATGGCTCATTTTTCCATTTCGCTATGGATTTGTAAAAAGGAAGTGCCAATGGCTCACTGGAAACATGCTTTCAGTGCCTGACTGGCCTGGGTCGATTCTCCCGTGATGAATGAAAAATGGGGGAAGATCTTTAAAACGACATGGGAATCATCCCCATTTGGGGAACTAAACACCTGGTTGGTTAGTATATTATATGGTTAATATATGGTTAATATAAATATATGGTTATATGGTTATTATATGGTTAATATATGGTTATTATATGGTTAATAATAACCTGGTTGGTGGTGCAGACCTGTGCCCATCTTGCAAAATATGATTTTCGTGAAAGTCAGTTTCAATGGATTGGTTTAAGGGGAAATCTTAACCGGAAACCATAGTTTTTACCATCAAATATACAATGTGAGGCCCCCCAGTGATGTTTGTTGGTTTATAAGCCCCAGTAACTATAGTTATTTGCGTACCATAAACCATACTGAAATTGGAGTTATAAACCAACTTAGCTATCTTGGGGGCCTCACATTGTAGGGTTTTCCTGTAATTTTTCCAATCATCCAATTCTATGACAGTTGGGATTTTTATATATTTTTATCCCATATATAAAATGGACAATAAAAACAAATCCTTCCAAACCACCAGTACTTGTTGACCTTCCAGGATGATGTGCTTGATGCTTGCTACTTGACTACTTGACCCAAGGGTGTCACATGCAGTTCTTGTTGTGAAACATTTTCCGATTCCAGTGGAGTTCTGCTGGTTGTCATTCCAAAGTACCCCGTACCTGATCGAACTGTTTCTATAAAAACCCCGCCATGCTTGCTGGCTTTAATCTCTGATCATGTATAACATAGCTATTAACATAGATATTGAACATGTTCATTTATAGTTGAATCACATATGAAGTATAGTGATTAATGGTGATTTTCCATGGCAAACTCGATCTTTACCAGAGGCGAATCTCAGACTTTCGGTGAACATCTCCCAATGACTCGCCCCCTGAAAGAGGCGCTGACCTTTCGGGATGTCGTAGTTGTAATCCGCGCTGTAGAAATTGAAGGCGAAATTCTGGGAGAACCTGGAAAATCAACATGTCAATGGATTGGTTGGAAAATCTGCAGGAAAGCCCCATATTTCATGGGAAAATCGATGGTTTCCTGTAAATTTTCCCTTAAACCAATCCAATCAAAATGCCCAGCTATCCAGTGGTTAGGGAGCGATTTAAGGAGCTAGGGGTATTAGAGTATTCCCAAAAAATATTCCCTATTCAATGGGGAGCCAAGGAGCTACGGATCGAGTTTCCGAACCATCAAATAGCCAGGACATGGCAATAGCCATAAACAATATGACATTTGTTTACTGGTTGGTGGTGCAATAGCCATCTTGAAAAATATGACTTCGTCAATGGGAAGGATTATCCCAGATATTATGGATATTATGAAGGATTGTCCCATTTGTTTAAGCCAACTTACCAAAGATCCATTAACTGGATGGGTTGGAAGATGACCATCCATCTTATGTTGGAAAAATAATTCAATGACCATAAAAACATATAACTTATGGAAGATGGGGATGTTTTTTTTGACCAACTTACCAAAGATCCAAAGGATAGCTAGGGATTATTCCAGCTGACCATGTTTGTTTACCCAATGTTCAGCCAAAAAGTCCCAAATTTGGTCACTGGATCCCTTGAGACACTGATTTTGCAGCAGCTTCTAGAGTTGTAGAGCCAACTGTTTAGAAACTTGGGGTCATTTAGGCCACAATTCCTCAGATCTAGATAACTTGTATCAGAGTCCAAGCATGATGTTCCCCACGAAAAACGTGCATTTGAGCCTCAATCAAACGTGGCAATGAACAATTCCATATTCATAGATGATCTTTCCATATCTTTCCAAGAAAATCTGGTTGGTGATTTCAACCCTCTGAAAAATATGAGTAAGTCAGTTGGGATGATGATTCCCAATAGAAATACCCAATATATGGAAAGGCATAAAATTCATGTTTCAAACCACCAACCAGAAATCTAATTAAACATCTACCCTTTGGTTATTTAACATAGCCATGGAAAATCATCACTTTTGATAGGTACATCATCTATAAATGGTTCATTTTGCAGTTCGCTATGGTAGTCATAACCAAATGGTAGCTGGAATGAGTTGGCCCAACAACCAATATATATATATATATAACCATCATATAACCATCATATAACCATCATATAACCATCATATAACCATCATATAACCATCATATAACCATCATATAACAATCATATAACCATCATATAACCATCAAATAAACATCATATAACCATCATATAACCATCATATAACCATCATATAACCATCATATAACCATCATATAACCATCATATAACCATCATATAACCATCATATAACCATCATATAACCATCATATAACCATCATGTAACCATCATATAACCGTCATATAACCATCATATAACCATCATATAACCATCATATAACCATCATATAACCATCAAATAACCATCATATACCCATCAAATAACCATCACATAACCATCACATAACCATCACATAACCATCATATAACCATCATATAACCATCATATAACCATCATATAACCATCATATAACCATCATATAACCATCATATAACCATCATATAACCATCAAATAACCATCAAATAACCATCATATAACCATCATATAACCATCATATAACCATCATATAACCATCATATAACCATCATATAACCATCATATAACCATCATATAACCATCATGTAACCATCAAATAACCATCATATAACCATCATATAACCATCACATAACCATCATATAACCATCATTAACAGCCATCAACCAGCTATTTCCTGGGATTTTCCATCCCAGGTCCAAGGCATCCAAGGCATCCAAGGCGCATGGAATCGTTGAGCCATTTGGCGGCGTAGGTGATGAAGAGCTCACGATCCAAGTCATCAGTGATGCGACCACCGTACTGGACTTCGGCCACCATGTATTGGATGGTGTTCCAACTCAAGGGCAAACCCACCTGAGCTTGATGGCAAGTTGATTGTGAATCCCGTATATTAATCATATTATTATATATGATTATTATTATTGTTATTATTATATATTATATATTATTATATAACATATGATTGTATAACATATGGTAATGTTTTTTAAATTATTGATTGTTAATGCCATATATTTCACATTGGCAAGTCACTGTGTTTGATCATGAACCGCCTGGATCGCGGTGGGAGTTGGGAAAAAAAACCACTGGCATATTTTTTTGCGGCTGTTTTCGGCGCAAGTTGTGGCAAAAAAAATAATATGTGTTTGTCTGAAAATAGTGTACCCCTACACCCAATGGTTAATGATCATTATCCCTACTAAATGACTATAATTGGGGGTATACCCCATTTTCATCCATTTTCAGACATACCCATATAAAGAAAATAAGAGCCAAAAGAGACTGGGTTGAACAAGGAATGATAAACAACACGGTTTTACCTGCTCGAAACATTGATGGACTTAAATAGTTGAGGAGATAGGTGCAGACTATGTGGAAGTTGACGGGCTTGAAAATCCGGACTTCCAACGGATTGGAGAACAAAAGAAGCATGTGGACCCCGTCCTTCAACATTCCCACAGAAAGATGAAGCAAAAAGTCTGAGAAATGGCTTTGGGGGAACATTTTCCTATGAAAAAACACAGCAAAATCCCATGAATTACCATGAGAATTGGTGGATTTCGACGGATTTCGGATATTTCATGATATTTCGGCCTAGGCACCATGATGGTGGAGGATAAATGCTTCTCCAAGAATAACAAGGAGGCGTCCAAATCTGAGTTGTTAAACTCATAGGGCACACACCATCCGATGGCACCAAACTTACGACGTTCCTGCACGATGCTGTGGAGGAAACTGATGGCATAAAGAAGACCGCGCCATTTCTCGTGGTCCACCTGTGACAGCAACTGGGAATTTGATGGAATTTGGACATAACGAACATGAACATCATTTTCGCCCAAGTTTTTTTTTAAAAAAATGTCATTTTGACATATTTTGACCTACTTTTTTACGTGTTTTTTTATCCATAAAACATCGATCATCTTAGCACGCTTTTGAACACGTAGAAAACCCTCCTGCCATTTCTGTGAGCTTGTGAGCAACATTGCCAAGGCAACTTTCAACTTGGCAAACACCCCGCGTGTTCAACATCTTTCATCACTGGTGACCCCAAATCAACTTCCCTATTTTCGGTTGTAGAACAAGTCCACGAACCTGTCCAAGTGCCGATTTTTTTGCTGTTTTCATCTGTGAAATCCTTGGATTCCATTCTGAATTCACTCAATTCCCAGATTTTTCTCCCAGAAAAAAAACAGGTCATTTCAATGGATTGGTTTAAGGGAAAACCTACAGGCTCCATAGATTTTCCCATTAAATATGTGGTTTTCATGGGTTTTCCTGTAAATTTTCCCTGAAACCAATCCATTGATCATTGAAATCCGACGTTTCTTAGCGCTGAAGTCCATCAATCTTTTGATGGGCACGGGGCTTGAATACCCGTATTGATTACATCTTTGAAAAGCTGGAGCCAGCCATGATGCATCGTATTGGTACAGCCCCTTGCTCTTCAGCTCAAAATGACCCCAACTCGCATCCACGTTTTTATCCAACTTTTGCCTACTTTTTTCCAAGAAAAAATCATGCACATCTTGAAAACCCAAAGATTCCGGTTTGCTGATCACTCATCACAATCACGCCTTATCCAAGGTCTCTTGCGAAATCATGGTGGTATAGGTGCGATGAAGCGATGCCTTCAGACCTGCTGGGGGCTCTTGAGTCACCTTGATGCAAAGGTGGAGCCTCAAGTCGGGCAGGGAATAGGCCCTGAATAGGCTGGCCTCATCAACAATGTAACAAAAAAACCCTGATGAACCAACAAAAAATTGTGAAGAAAGAAACCTGAATCTTGGTATATCTTGGTCCATTGGTGGTCACCATCCCCAAATATCATAAATCATACCACCAGTTGTGAAGATAATGAGATAATGATAAATCCTTGATCACATCCCTCGGTCGACACCATCCTCAATCATACATATGAACAGCACCGGTTAAAGGCCCCAAATCAGGATTTCGTTTGGAGAGTATTTCATATTAGAGGAAAGGAATCATGAAAGATCATGAGAAACTAATTGAACAAATGATCAAATTTAGATAAAATGGAGGTGGTGTACCTATTCTATTGTTTACCAAATACTGTTGATGTGGAATATTCAAGTGAACCAATCCCCCTTACTTACCATCATTTACCATTTACGGTGAGATCGTCCAAGATTGGAATTCTTCCCAATCTTGGCCGTGGCCCAATGCATGGCAAAGCTTGGAGATACCATGGTTAAAAAAATGGTTGGGTAGTGGTTACATCACAATTTATTATCCTAACCCATATGCTCCATGTATTGTATATTTACCTACAAAACTGGATGATTTTTAGGGCAAATGTTGGTAAATATACCATACATGGAGCATATGGGTAATGTGTCTGTTCAAAAGGAATTAGTTTCAACGAACCCGGCGATGTTTTCTCTAGGCCACAATCATATCAACCATTTTGACCCAAAGAGATGCTGTTCGAACCGTGGGTAAACATTGGGAGTTGATAGGAAAATAGCTGACTTAACTGGCTTTCGAAAACGGGTCAAGATTCCAATCATTCTTCTTTCGGCATCTTTTATGGTTACGGTCGAGGTTTTCGACGAATCCAGATTTCCAGGAGTCCCTGAAGGGGTAGCTCCACAACTCCATACCATCAACCCAACCACCAGGCAACTACCTCTGGTAAACTAACAGTTTGCTATTAAAAATGGCCATTTATAGTGGATTTACCCATTAAAAATGGTGATTTTCCATAGTTATGTTAGTTTACCAGAGGGTATTGGCTGATCAAAAAAGTGTATCTGCCAAGAGGCAGTCCAATTGGGAAGCGACTGGTGATTTCACATGTGATCCAAAGCCGGTAGTCCTTGGTCAATCTTGGTCACCGGGGGGGATGTCGCTTAAAGCAGCGGTTTGATCATACAATGTGAGGCCCCCCATACTGATGTTTGTTGGTTAACAAAAGCCCCAGTAACTATAGTTATTTGCGTATCATAAACCATAGTTTTTGGAGTTATAAACCAACTTAGCTATCGAACGGCGGCCTCACATTGTAGCCAATCTTGGATCTTGTTCCTCCTAAAACGCTGGTTTTAGAAAAAAATGCACAAAAATAGCAACAACTCAAGTATTGTTGCCACCCAACAGTTTCCCCTAATTTTCATAGCGTTAGGTTTTCCCCGTTTTCACCATGCCTTAATGCATCAGCGCCCAAGGGTCTTGATGAATCTCAGGGGTCTTCATCAGTGTTTCCTGCGGAGAAGGTTCGGCAGCTTTGATGTGTCAAACTTATCAATTTACCAATTTCAATGGAAAAGTGAGATTCACTGGCAAAAAATGGGATTCTGTTTGATGTAGAAACCAACTCTGGTTGGATGGTCAACTATGATGGACTTCAGCGTCTACATGGGATAGTTATTGATAGCCGCAATCACGCAATTGAAACCACCTTGGTACCAAGCTTCAAACAAAGCTGGCAGTAAGACATCCCAGTTTTCAGGAAGGACATCGACTAAGGGGGCTCCACTTCTGGCTTAGACTACCGAAGGATAACTCCTTCCTACAAGGTGGTGCCCCATAGTTAGCTAAGTTGGTTTATAAGTCCAATAACTAGGGTTTATGGGGGTTATATCTATAGTTAATGGGGTTTATAAACCAACAAACATCACTGGGGGGTCACCACCTTGAAAGGTAAAATATTCCATACATTTCCATAATACAAACTGATCAATGAAGAGCCTCCAAGGGCGACTTTGTTGACTCGGTGAGGTCTGGTCTTTTTTGGTGTTTTTACCATCCTTCGGCCGCCCGGCGCCACCAAGTTCCCACCATTCTATCCACTGCCGAAACATGGTTTTCAACCTGAAAGTGGATGGTGCTATCCATATTTTCTCGCACCCCCCATATTAGAAAAAAAATATATATCCAAATTAGAAAAAAAAATGAGCAGCCATATCCCCATAGATTTTCATGAGTTGTCCTGTTTTCCCAATGATGAAGGTCGAGTCGGCACATTGCAGACACACCCATATGGAGGTTTCCAATCCATCGGGGTACCAAAATCATCCAAATCAGAGCATTTTTAGTCTTGAAACTGGTTTTGGGGATGCCCCAAAACCTAAGAAACACCAAAATAATCCAACACACTTCCTATATCTTACTATATAGCAGTAGCTATAGTTGATGGTGTTTATAAACCAAATAAATCCAAACATTTTGTTTTCCAGAACTTGACGAAGTCGTCCTCTACTTCGTTCATGTAGTCGATGCCCAGGTGACAGTTCTGCAAGACGAGCCAGCCCCCCGTGATGAAGGCGGCGTTGTTCTTATCCCTGGCCACCTTCTCTTGCCCTTCGCCCATGGATACCTGCACAAGGGAGACAAGGAGGATGGTGATATATCCACCAATGTTATGACCACCACAAATATATGTATATATATATACATATATATATACATACATATATATATACATATATATATACATATATATATACATATATATATACATATATATATACATATGTATATATATATATATATGATTTTTTAGTACTGTCATTATTGTTACCCTTCCAAACCACCAACCAGAATAAGATGTTGCAACGAACATGCCTTGTCCGTTGGGAACTTCTTCTTTCGTTTGGCCTTGGCTTCTTGGCGACTTGGCGATCAACCGATGTGAATAACTCGATGGGTTGTTGTTTTCACCAACAAATCATACCCATAGGATCCATGGTGCTGGTATATAAATATATGCTAACATTGGGGGTATATTAATGGTAAATGTTACCATATATGGCATACATGGATCCTATGGGATAGAACATCTGCAGGAAACTATTGATTTATCTGTATTTACCAGCCAACTCAGGCAAAATCTATGAGGTTCTTTTTTTTCACATTTTCCCTGAAACCAATTCCGGGATAAACATCAATAAGGAGGATTTTCAACTAATGATGCCCACCAAAATCATATTGAATTGTCTAATACGATCACAAATCTGTGGTTTGGTGGATGAAAAAAATGAAAATCCCTGGGCAAATCTACGAATCAAAGATCACAGAAACACGATTGGGTGGTTAGATACTGATCACAACTCCCATGTTTCAAGTTGCTGCCACTTTTTATTGACTTCTCCGAAATGATCACGTTGTTTTCCTTGAAAAGTCCCACCATATCTACCGTTGGATCCCGGTGGATTACCACCCAGAAGTGATCAATTAGTCTTGAAATTGGTACCCACCCTATTGATTGATAAATTCAGGCTTAGCCTCCAGCAATGAAACACGGCAGTGGAAGATCCAGCGTTTCTACGAGATTTCTCCATTAAAACAAAAAAAAACTGCATTTCTAGAGGTTTCCCAGCACTTTTGATGAAACCGGGATGCGCACTCATCAATTCATGACATTTCATGACCCCATTTTTCCTGGAAGCTCCTGACATCGGATCTTCAAGGCCAGTGGCAAGTTCATCGATCATGTTGGTGGGATCAGTTCCAGCCTTTCAAGGTGCAGAGATGGCGAAATTATCAGAAGGAAGAATTTCAAGGATGGAAAAAACATAGCAAAGTTGGTGCACATAACTCCAATGTCACTATGGTTTATGATTAATTTATGATACGCAAATAACTATAGTTACTGGGGCGAATCTAAACCAACTTATAACTGGGGGCCTCACATTGTAGGACACTATTTTTTGAAGGTATTCGATTTTCATTGTTTTTCTTGTTCCAGGTTGGGGCATTTCATCATGTATTAGGCCCAAACATATGTGTCCCCGTCCAAGGCAAATAGCAACTTTTTGCAACTCATGTCGAGTCTCTATGGCCCACTGATAAACTGGCGTCCTTTCTGAACTATAGCATTGTAGAGACATGGTTTCTTCACCTATGTTTCAAATAAAATGTGCTGATATGCCTATCATACCCCGAGTATAGTAGGTTATATTGTCAACAATCAGGATGCCAGGATAGTTGATATTAACGATCAATAACCATTAACCATTATTCAGCCATGAAATGCCATACACATCTTACATCATCTTATTACCCCTGGGTTTACCTCACAACGTAGTGAATGCTATGCCCCTCTTATTACCGCCATATTCCACTGGGCTGAACCCGGCCGAAAGCAGGTAGAGGACCGGTTTTCGGGCAGCCGACTCCTGTCCAGGGTTGGCGGGTTGGTGGATCTGGCCCAGAAACCAAGAGATACCAACCCAGTGATATCCAGTGATATGTGGTACCCGGCCTGGTAAACATTCACAGTTCGCGACATAGAAAATGGTGATTTTCCATAGTTTTTTGTATGTTTACCAGAGGGTAAAATTATGATTTCCAGGTCCTCCAAAGAATCCAAGATTTTTGGTGGAATCAAGCATGGTTTCCCCCGGTTCCATCAATCTTTCCCAGCACATTCAGGTGACATTTCAGCACGAAACTACATAACTTGGCAGATCTTGGCGCTTAACACAGCAGAGATCATTCTGCCCAGCAACGTGCTGGTAATCACCAAACATATCCCCACTGTTTACAGTTGATAGTTGATAGTATTCGGAAGTTCTTTTGCACATATTGGCCTTCTTAAAGTCTTAGAGGCTACTTCTGTCAGTATGTTCAGGTGGAGTACTGGCGTTCTTCCGCTTGAAGCTGACGAAGCCATCACTCAACCAAAGCAAGATCCAATCAACTTGCTCTTAGATCTCTTAGGCATCGGAACAATGAAATCTCTGAAGCTCAATGGCACTTGAAATAAATCCACTGGCCAAAGGAAGCCAGAAAAGTTTCTCACAAACTTGATCTAAATTTTGAGTGGTGAATCTCCCCACAAAATATGGTCAAAGTGTTGAGAACAAATTGCCTTGAATAACCCACGAGCTGACATTTCCATTATTTCCATGACATTGCAGGGTCATACTGTGCGGCTTAATGGATTGGTTTGCCATTTGCAGATCCGGAAACCATTTTTGTCCAACAGGGGTAAGCCCTCCAAACATTTTCCAAAGTCTGATTTTGGGACAAAAAACATGATTTTTGTTTCAGGGGTATAGCAAGCCTCAATACAATTGGAACGGTTGAAAACCTGGAAATGACACTAGACATTCTGAAAAATTCAAATAACCTGGAAACATCGGCATTTTAACATCTTTTTGGGGGAAGCCCTATTTCTCAAAAGTTTATTTCGCCCATGCTGTGCCCATTCCGTGCCTGGTAAACCTCAAAAATGGTATCCGTGATGGGAGCCGTGAACTTCGGACCCAGCTGTTGATCTATGAATTGAGCCTTGGTGCAACAGGTGGGGCAAATGGGGCGTGGAGTTGCCACTGAAAATTCGAAGGATTCATTGGCAAATATGCTGACCCGCAACCATGGGAATGGATATACCCTCTGGTTATGTCAAAATAGCTATTGAAAATGTTGATTTATAGTGGATTTACCCATTGAACATGGTGATTTTCCATAGTTATGTTAGTTTACCAGAGGGTAAAATCCATTGGCAACTATAAGTGAGGACTTATCTTCATGGGAACACATGGGGAGTGTGTCAATATTCCTTAATATTGTTAATATTACTGTTACTCTTCTAATCATTCCAATTATTGTTAGATATTCATATGGTACTTCGATTCGCCATGCCGTTCCTGTCCTAGTTTCCCAATGGCTTCATGTTACTTATATGTAGCGCCCATAATTTTCGATGGGTTTTTGATCATGTTTGGTGGTTACACAGAGAAACAACAATCATAAAACATCCTCATGTTTGTCGCTTAAAGCTGCATCTCATGGAGCTTAATTCTCCAAGTGGTTCCGAGGAACGCAAGCGATGCCAACGCGGTCCTGGAAAAGCAGATTTGCGATGATTCCTGGGATCATTGGGTACAGTATTATATATGGGTATTATGTATATTATTATCCTTCTCAATTATTGCCATATTAAATTTTCCTGTTACTATCATAACTGGTTGGTGGTTGACCTACCCCTCTGAATAATATGAATTCGTCAATGGGAAGGATTATCCCATAATATCCTATAATATCCTATATATTATGGAAAATAAAAGTCATGTTTGAAACCACCAACCAGATAATTAGATGCTAGACTCCTATGTTGGAGATGATTTCACCTAATCATGGAAGTTGTGGCGGAGTTCCATGGAAGTTGGGGATCATCCTAGCCGGAAATAAACGACATCTGCGGCAATGGCAATTTACTGGATTTGAACGGAGCTTCAATGAGATTTTCATGAACTTCAACGGGATTTGATGGGATTTCACCAATACTTTGGGGTTCCATGTGTTTCTACGCCATCTTTCGGATGTGCCGAATTAGCATATGGTGTCCAAAATGTTATAGAAACAAAGAAATCGTCACCAGCAAAGGGTTGCTATCCAAAAAGTCAACACGGCATTCGGACACCATGATTTTCACTGGGCAAATCATCTTCGAAGGGATACTTTTCGTGGACTCCACCGCTAGTCCATGCAGTTAAATCATCAGGCAAAACGGGATAATCCATCATCAATAGGAGAAGTTCAATGATTTTCCTGGAGATTACCATATATGTCATGGCTTTTCATGGGGATGCCCACATATTTATTTCATGGATTTCCATGGATTTTCTCATGGATTTCCATGGATTTTCTCATGCTGGTTGGTGGTTGACCTAACCATCTTGAAACATATTAGAAATATTAGTCGATGGGAAGGATGACATCCGAAGGATTATTATCCCATATATTATTATGGAAAAAAATGTTTGAAACCACCACAAATTGTCACAATTTGCTCAGCGCGCAGCGTCACAAGCGAACGCTGCCCTTCAAACCACCAACCAGCATATGATTTTCCAAGTTTTTTGCCATTTTTTACCGCCCCCATATGCCCATCTCAAGGGTCTCTAGCCCAGTTGCCTCCCTCAAGGATCGAACCAGTGCCAGTCGAATGAAGGGACCTGGAAGGACATGCAAAGGTTAATGACATCCATGGTAATCTGGTTTGGTGGTTTTACCCTCTGGTAATTTAACATAGCTATGGAAAATCACAATTTTTAATGGGAAAATCCACTATAAATGGCCATTTTCAATAGCTATGTTAGTTTACCAGAGGGTAACCACCTTGAAACATATGAAAGTCAATGGGAAGGATGACATCCCATTTTTATGAAATGGAAAATAAACATGTTTGAAACCACCAACCAGAAATTGTAGGATTTTTTCTGAGAAAACATGGGGTAATGATGGGACCATTATTGGAATATGGCTTAATGTTGGAACCTATGGGATCGTAGGAAAACTATAGGATAACTCGTGGGATTCTAGTTGATAGATGTAGATTTTCTATGCGATATTTGCAACGGTAATGAAATATGAGGACCCAGGGGATTTACTATCAACATTGCCAATCTCAGGTACCCTGCCAAAAAAACATGAAATTCCTTGCTGGTGAGAATCGATATTCCCATTGATACCAAAAGAGATTAAAGTACCCATCTAAGATTCAAGGATTGGGAATGTGACCACTATTACATCACCAGCCTTCGATACCCCACATTTTAAACCTCCTTTTTCGTGGACATCATCCTGCCAGGTGGTCATTACATGTCACGACCACCTGGCAGGACCATCTTGGGGATCTCCAAGTTGGTACGTTGACTCATAACTGGTTGGAAAACCATGGGAAAACCATAGGAAAATGGGAAAATCATAGGAAAACGATAGGAAAATGGAGGTTTACCCTCTGGTAAACATACAAAAAACTATGGAAAATCACAATTTTATAAATGGGTAAATCACCTATTTCGACTGGGCCATTTTCTATGTCGCAAACTGTTACTTTACCAGAGGGTACCAACCATTGGATGATCTTGGTGAGGATCTTGTGATTCCAGCGGGGCTCCGGCCGATGCTCCGTTGCACCACGATTCCTTAGGATCTCTAAAAAAGCCTCCCAACATCCGTCCGAAGATGGTGGGTTTTTTTTCTCATTCCACTTGTGAAGTCACCACTAAATCACCTTGCAATGAAATTTATCTGTATCTACCCTCTGGTGATCAAACATACCAACCAGGGTCATGGATAAGTCTAAACATTTAAATGGGAAAATCATCCATAAATGGGTGAATTTCGATTGTGCAGCGATGTTTGATCCCAAGAGGGTATTTCAGTCTCCTGAGGTTCTGTCTGGTGTTGATTGGTGCTGCCAAATATCATCACAATCTCCAGAGTTGCAAGGTGGCAGCTATAGGGTTTCGGTAGTTTCTATTAAATTCATCATGTCCTCACAATGTGGGGCCCCCCAGTTATAAGTTGGTTTATAAACCCCATTAACTAAAGTTATAAGTACCATAAACCATAGTTATTGGAGTTATAAACCAACTTAGCTATCTTGGGGGCCCCACATTGCAGGCCCCTCCCCTCTGTCATCAAAGTTTCGATCTTCAAATTCTGGCACGGGACAATTCTCCTACGATGGGCCGATGGATTTTTGGTGCTTGGGTGACCACTGGCAATTTGGCAAATGATCCACGTTCTCCTAATATTAAGTATCAACCCATATGGGAAGATCAATATATAATAATTGATAATATACATATATAATATATATATATATACAGATCCAACATGTATTTAGCGCGGGTTTCTTGGGCTATCGAATATTTGCCGGACATGTTCATAATGTTTGGGTAGAGGAATGGACGTGACTAATTTCCATAGCCATCATGGGGCATCCGGGGTTCACCAAAGTTGGTCCTCTTAATTACTAACATGTTATTCACCGACATCAAGAGAAGATAGTCTCATCCACCTAATATCAAACACTTCCTAAATACTAAATGGTCCTAGATATGTGTAAACCACCCATTAAACCAAAGTTTGTGGGGTATGTTATGTTTGATATTGGGGGGAAGGGATCCATATGGGTGGGGACCCTTGTGGTGGTACTTCCCCAGTCCGGCTCGCTCTCATCAAACCACTTGCGCCAGCCGATGTCGTTCCTGTTGAGAGGTGTTCGCCAGGATCCGAGGGGGCAAACATCAACAGAAGCGTCTACAATGTGGGGCCCCCAAACGATAGCTAAGTTGGTGCACATAACTCCAATAACTATGGTTTATGATACTTATAACTATAGTTAATGGGGTTTATAAACCAACAAACATCACTGGGGGGCCTCACATTGTACCATTCAAACATCTTGATGTAAATGCACGCATGTATTACACGTATACCAACAGAAATTCAAACCTGTTGAAGGTTTATGTTATGACCAAAAAAAAATTGAGGATGACCCACCAAAGAAATAATGTGGAGATGTTGGACCGAGCTTGCGGCTGTATGTTGGCAACCTACAGGTCTTATGGGGCCTGTTGGACCGTGTTGGCAACCTATAGGTTATGGGGCCTGGTGCGATTGGGGCTGTATGTGCTGTATGTTGGCAACAGGCCTTGTGGGGCCTGTTGGTCTCCGATTGGGGCCGTATGCGGCCTGTTTGACCGAGCTTGGAGCTGTATGTTGGCTGCCTACAGCTGTATGTTGGCAACCTACAGCCTGTTGGACCGAGCTTGGGGCTGTATGTTGGCAACCTACAGGTCTTATGGAGCCTGTTGGGCCGAGCTTGGGGCTGTATGTTGGCAACCTACAGGTTTTATAGGGCCTGTTGGGCCGAGCTTGGGGCTGTATGTTGGCAACCTAATTACAGATGTTGTGAGGCCTGTTTTACCGAGCTTGGTGCTGTATGTTGGCTGCCTACAGCTGTATGTTGGCAACCTACAGCCTGTTGGACCGAGCTTGGGGCTGTATGTTGGCAACCTACAGGTCTTATGGAGCCTGTTGGGCTGAGCTTGGGGCTGTATGTTGGCAACCTACAGGTTTTATAGGGCCTGTTGGGCCGAGCTTGGGGCTGTATGTTGGCAACCTAATTACAGATGTTGTGAGGCCTGTTTTACCGAGCTTGGGGCGGTATGTTGGCAACCTACAGCCTGTTGGACCGAGCTTGGGGCTGTATGTTGGCAACCTACGGGTCTTATTGGGGCCTGTTGGACCGAGCTTGGGGCTGTATGTTGGCAACCTACAGGTCTTAGGGGGCCTGTTGGACCGAGCTTGGGGCTGTATGTTGGCAACCTAATTACAGATGTTGTGAGGCCTGTTTTACCGAGCTTGGGGCGGTATGTTGGCAACCTACAGCCTGTTGGACCGAGCTTGGGGCTGTATGTTGGCAACCTACGGGTCTTATTGGGGCCTGTTGGACCGAGCTTGGGGCTGTATGTTGGCAACCTACAGGTCTTAGGGGGCCTGTTGGACCGAGCTTGGGGCTGTATGTTGGCAACCTACACGTCTTTTAGGCCCTGTTGGACCGAGCTTGGGGCTGTATGTTGGCAACCTACAAGTCTGACGGGGGCCTCCTACAGCTGTATGTTCGCAACCTACAGCCTGTTGGACCGAGCTTGGGGCTGTATGTTGGCAACCTCCAGGTCTTATAGGCCCTGTTGGACCGAGCTTGGGGCTGTATGTTGGCAACCTACAGGTCTTATGGGGCCTGTTGGACTGAGCTTGGGGCTGTATGTTGGCAACCTACACGTCTTATGGAGCCTGTTGGCCCGAGCTTGGGGCTGTATGTCGGCAACCTACAGCTGTATGTTGGCAACCTACAGCCTGTTGGACCGAGCTTGGGGCTGTATGTTGGCAACCTACAGGTCTTATGAAGCCTGTTGGGCCGAGCTTGGGGCTGTATGTTGGCAACCTACAGGTCTTATGGGGCCTGTTGGACCGAGCTTGGGGCTGTATGTTGGCAACCTACAGGTCTTATGCGGCCTGTTGGACCGAGCTTGGGGCTGTATGTTGGCAACCTACAGGTCTTATGCGGCCTGTTGGACCGAGCTTGGGGCTGTATGTTGGCAACCTACAGGTCTTATGGAGCCTGTTGGGCCGAGCTTGGGGCTGTATGTTGGCAACCTACAGGTCTTATGGGCCCTGTTGGACCGAGCTTGGGGCTGTATGTTGGCAACCTACAGGTCTTACGGGGTCTGTTGGACCGAGCTTGGGGCTGTATGTTGGCAACCTACAGGTCTTATGGGCCCTGTTGGACCGAGCTTGGGGCTGTATGTTGGCAACCTACAGGTCTTATAGGGCCTGTTGGACCGAGCTTGGGGCTGTATGTTGGCAACCTACAGGTCTTATGGGGCCTGTTGGACCGAGCTTGGGGCTGTATGTTGGCAACCTACACGTCTTATGGGGCCTGTTGGACCGAGCTTGGGGCTGTATGTTGGCAACCTACAGGTCTTCTGCGGCCTGTTGGACCGAGCTTGGGGCTGTATGTTGGCAACCTACAGGTCTTCTGCGGCCTGTTGGACCGAGCTTGGGGCTGTATGTTGGCAACCTACAGGTCTTATGCGGCCTGTTGGACCGAGCTTGAGGCTGTATGTTGGCAACCTGCAGGTCTTATGCGGCCTGTTGGACCGAGCTTGGGGCTGTATGTTGGCAACCTACAGGTCTTATGCGGCCTGTTGGACCGAGCTTGGGGCTGTATGTTGGCAACCTACAGGTCTTATGGAGCCTGTTGGGCCGAGCTTGGGGCTGTATGTTGGCAACCTACGGTCTTATGGGCCCTGTTGGACCGAGCTTGGGGCTGTATGTTGGCAACGTACAGGTGTTGGCAACCTACACGTCTTATGGAGCCTGTTGGACCGAGCTTGGGGCTGTATGTTGGCAACCTACAGGTCTTATGGGGCCTGTTGGACCGAGCTTGGGGCTGTATGTTGGCAACCTACAGGTCTTATAGGCCCTGTTGGACCGAGCTTGGGGCTGTATGTTGGCAACCTACAGGTCTTATGCGGCCTGTTGGACCGAGCTTGAGGCTCTATGTTGGCAACCTACAGGTCTTATAGGGCCTGTTGGACCGAGCTTGGGGCTGTATGTTGGCAACCTACAGGTCTTATGCGGCCTGTTGGACCGAGCTTGGGGCTGTATGTTGGCAACCTACCGGTCTTATGCTTTTAAGTGCTGTACGTTGCCAACCTACAGCCCCAAAATGCCTCAAGTTCCCTCCAACCCTCGTGTTTCAAGACCCCATGGTTGCTTTTAAGTGCTGCAGGTTGCCAACCTACAGCCCCACCATCGTGTTTCAAGACCCCATGGTTGCTTTTGCTGCCAACCTACAGCCCCAAAATGCATCAAGTACCCTCCAACCCTGGTGTTTCAAGACCCCATGGTTGCTTTTAAGTGCTGTAGGTTGCCAACCTACAGCCCCAAAATGCCTCAAGTACCCTCCAAACCCTCGTGTTTCAAGACCATGGTTGCTTTTAAGTGCTGTAGGTTGCCAACCTACAGCCCCAAAATGCATCAAGTACCCTCCAACTCCTGGTGTTTCAAGACCATGGTTGCTTTTAAGTGCTGTAGGTTGCCAGCCTACAGGCCCAAAATGCCTCAAGTTCCCTCCAACTCCAGTATTTCAAGCCCTCCATGGTTGCTTTTAAGTGCTGTAGGTTGCCAACCTACAGTCCCAAAATGCGTCAAGCCTGGTGTTTCAAGACCCCATGGTTGCTTTTAAGTGCTGTAGGTTGCCAACCTACACCCTCAAAATGCTTCAAGTTCCCTCCAAACCATCGTGTTTCAAGACCATGGTTGCTTTTAAGTGCTGTAGGTTGCCAACCTACAGCCCCAAAATGCCTCAAGTTCCCTCCAAACCCTGGTGTTTCAAGACCATGGTTGCTTTTAAGTGCTGTAGGTTGCCAACCTACAGCCCCAAAATGCCTCAAGTTCCCTCCAAACCCTCGTGTTTCAAGACAATGGTTGCTTTTAACTGCTGTAGGTTGCCAACCTACAGCCCCAAAATGCCTCAAGTTCCCTCCAACCCTGGTGTTTCAAGACACCATGGTTGCTTTTAAGTGCTGTAGGTTGCCAACCTACAGCCCCAAAATGCCTCAAGTACCCTCCAAACCCTCGTGTTTCAAGACCATGGTTGCTTTTAAGTGCTGTAGGTTGCCAGCCTACAGCCCCAAAATGCCTCAAGTACCCTCCAAACCCTCGTGTTTCAAGACCATGGTTGCTTTTAAGTGCTGTAGGTTGCCAACCTACAGCCCCAAAATGCATCAAGTACCCTCCAACTCCTGGTGTTTCAAGACCCCATGGTTGCTTTTAACCGCTGTAGGTTGCCAACCTACAGCCCCAAAATGCCTCAAGTTCCCTCCAAACCCTGGTGTTTCAAGACCATGGTTGCTTTTAAGTGCTGTAGGTTGCCAACCTACGGCCCCAAAATGCCTCAAGTTCCCTCCAAACCATCGTGTTTCAAGACAATGGTTGCTTTTAAGTGCTGTAGGTTGCCAACCTACAGCCCCAAAATGCCTCAAGTTCCCTCCAACCCTGGTGTTTCAAGACCCCATGGTTGCTTTTAAGTGCTGTAGGTTGCCAACCTACAGCCCCAAAATGCCTCAAGTTCCCTCCAACCCTGGTGTTTCAAGACCCCATGGTTGCTTTTAAGTGCTGTAGGTTGCCAACCTACAGCCCCAAAATGCCTCAAGTTCCCTCCAACCCTGGTGTTTCAAGACCCCATGGTTGCTTTTTAAAAGTGCGGTAGGTTGCCAACCTACAGCCCCAAAATGCATCAAGTACCCTCCAACCCTGGTGTTTCAAGACCATGGTTGCTTTTAAGTGCTGTAGGTTGCCAACCTACAGCCCCAAAATGCATCAAGTACCCTCCAACTCCTGGTGTTTCAAGACCCCATGGTTGCTTTTAAGTGCTGTAGGTTGCCAACCTACAGCCCCAAAATGCCTCAAGTTCCCTCCAAACCATCGTGTTTCAAGACCATGGTTGCTTTTAAGTGCTGTAGGTTGCCAACCTACAGCCCCAAAATGCCTCAAGTTCCCTCCAACCCTGGTGTTTCAAGACCCCATGGTTGCTTTTAAGTGCTGTAGGTTGCCAACCTACAGCCCCAAAATGCCTCAAGTACCCTCCAAACCCTCGTGTTTCAAGACCATGGTTGCTTTTAAGTGCTGTAGGTTGCCAACCTACAGCCCCAAAATGCCTCAAGTACCCTCCAAACCCTCGTGTTTCAAGACCCCATGGTTGCTTTTTAAAAGTGCTGTAGGTTGCCAACCTACAGCCCCAAAATGCATCAAGTACCCTCCAACCCTGGTGTTTCAAGACCCCATGGTTGCTTTTAAGTGCTGTAGGTTTCAAGACCCCATGGTTGCTTTTAAGTGCTGTAGGTTGCCAACCTACAGCCCCAAAATGCCTCAAGTACCCTCCAACCCTGGTGTTTCAAGACCCAATGGTTGCTTTTAAGTGCTGTAGGTTGCCAACCTAGAGCCCCAAAATGCATCAAGTACCCTCCAACCATGGTGTTTCAAGACCCCATGGTTGCTTTTAAGTGCTGTAGGTTGCCAACCTACAGCCCCAAAATGCCTCAAGTACTCTCCAGTCCTGGTGTTTCAAGACCCCATGGTTGCTTTTAATTGCTGTAGTTTGCCAACCTACAGCCACCAAAATGCCTCAAGTACCTTCCAACCCTTGTGTTTCAAGACCCCATGGTTGCTTTTAATTGCTGTAGTTTGCCAACCTACAGCCACCAAAATGCATCAAGTACCTTCCAACCCTTGTGTTTCAAGACCCCATGGTTGCTTTTAAGTGCTGTAGGTTGCCGACCTACAGCCCCAAAATGCCTCAAGTACCCTCCAACCCTGGTGTTTCAAGACCCCATGGTTGCTTTTAAGTGCTGTAGGTTGCCAACCTACAGCCCCAAAATGCCTCAAGTACCCTCCAAACCCTCGTGTTTCAAGACCATGGTTGCTTTTAAGTGCTGTAGGTTGCCAACCTACAGCCCCAAAATGCCTCAAGTACCCTCCAAACCCTCGTGTTTCAAGACCATGGTTGCTTTTAAGTGCTGTAGGTTGCCAACCTACAGCCCCAAAATGCCTCAAGTACCCTCCAAACCCTCGTGTTTCAAGACCATGGTTGCTTTTAAGTGCTGTAGGTTGCCAGCCTACAGCCCCAAAATGCCTCAAGTACCCTCCAACCCTGGTGTTTCAAGACCCCATGGTTGCTTTTAAGTGCTGTAGGCTGCCAACCTACAGCCCCAAAATGCCTCAAGTACCCTCCCACCCTGGTGTTTCAAGACCACATGGTTGCTTTTAAGTGCTGTAGGTTGCCAACCTACAGCCCCAAAATGCCTCAAGTACCCTCCAAACCCTCGTGTTTCAAGACCATGGTTGCTGCTAAGTGCTGTAGGTTGCCAACCTACAGTCCCAAAATGCCTCGAGTTCCCTCCAAACCCTCGTGTTTCAAGACCATGGTATCTTTTAAGTGCTGTAGGTTGCCAACCTACAGCCCCAAAATGCCTCAAGTACCCTCCAACCCTTGTGTTTCAAGACCCCATGGTTGCTTTTAAGTGCTGTAGGTTGCCAACCTACAGCCCCAAAATGCCTCAAGTTCCCTCCAACCCTGGTGTTTCAAGACCCCATGGTTGCTTTTAAGTGCTGTAGGTTGCCAACCTACAGCCCCAAAATGCCTCAAGTTCCCTCCAACCCTGGTGTTTCAAGACCCCATGGTTGCTTTTTAAAAGTGCTGTAGGTTGCCAACCTACAGCCCCAAAATGCATCAAGTACCCTCCAACCCTGGTGTTTCAAGACCCCATGGTTGCTTTTAAGTGCTGTAGGTTGCCAACCTACAGCCCCAAAATGCCTCAAGTACCCTCCAACCGGTGTTTCAAGACCCCATGGTTGCTTTTAAGTGCTGTAGGTTGCGAACCTACAGCCCCAAAATGCCTCAAGTACCCTCCAGTAAGACCCCATGGTTGCTTTTAAGTGCTGTAGGTTGCCAACCTACAGCCCCAAAATGCCTCAAGTACCCTCCAGTCCTGGTGTTTCAAGACCCCATGGTTGCTTTTAAGTGCTGTAGGTTGCCAACCTAGAGCCCCAAAATGCCTCAAGTACCCTCCAGTCCTTGTGTTTCAAGACCCCATGGTTGCTTTTAAGTGCTGTAGGTTGCCAACCTACAGCCCCAAAATGCCTCAAGTACCCTCCAGTCCTGGTGTTTCAAGACCCCATGGTTGCTTTTAAGTGCTGTAGGTTGCCAACCTACAGCCCCAAAATGCCTCAAGTACCCTCCATACCCTCGTGTTTCAAGACCATGGTTGCTTTTAAGTGCTGTAGGTTGCCAACCTACAGCCCCAAAATGCCTCAAGTACCCTCCAAACCCTCCTCCAAACCCTGGTGTTTCAAGACCATGGTTGCTTTTAAGTGCTGTAGGTTGCCAACCTACAGCCCCAAAATGCATCAAGTTCCCTCCAACTCCAGTATTTCAATCCCCCTATGGTTGCCTTTAAGTGCTGTAGGTTGCCAACCTACAGCCCCAAAATGCCTCAATTGCCCTCCAACCCTGGTGTTTCAAGACCATGGTTGCTTTTAAGTGCTGTAGGTTGCCAACCTACAGCCCCAAAATGCCTCAAGTACCCTCCAAACCCTCGTGTTTCAAGACCATGGTTGCTTTTAAGTGCTGTAGGTTGCCAACCTACAGCCCCAAAATGCCTCAAGTACCCTCCAAACCCTCGTGTTTCAAGACCATGGTTGCTTTTAAGTGCTGTAGGTTGCCAGCCTACAGCCCCAAAATGCCTCAAGTACCCTCCAACCCTGGTGTTTCAAGACCCCATGGTTGCTTTTAAGTGCTGTAGGCTGCCAACCTACAGCCCCAAAATGCCTCAAGTACCCTCCCACCCTGGTGTTTCAAGACCACATGGTTGCTTTTAAGTGCTGTAGGTTGCCAACCTACAGCCCCAAAATGCCTCAAGTACCCTCCAAACCCTCGTGTTTCAAGACCATGGTTGCTGCTAAGTGCTGTAGGTTGCCAACCTACAGTCCCAAAATGCCTCGAGTTCCCTCCAAACCCTCGTGTTTCAAGACCATGGTATCTTTTAAGTGCTGTAGGTTGCCAACCTACAGCCCCAAAATGCCTCAAGTACCCTCCAACCCTTGTGTTTCAAGACCCCATGGTTGCTTTTAAGTGCTGTAGGTTGCCAACCTACAGCCCCAAAATGCCTCAAGTTCCCTCCAACCCTGGTGTTTCAAGACCCCCAATGGTTGGCTTTTTTTAAGTGCTGTAGGTTGGCCAACTACAGCCCCAAAAATGCCTCAAGTTCTCCACCTGGTGTTTCAAGAACCCCCTGGTGCTTTTAAACGTGCGTAGGTTGCCAACCTAAGCCCCAAAATGCATCAATACCCTCCAACCATGGTGTTTCAAGACCCCATGGTTGCTTTTTAAGTGCTGGAAGGTTTGCCAACCTACAGCCAAAATTGCCTTTCAAGTACCCTCCAACCGGTGTTTTACAAGACCCATGGTTGCTTTTAAGTGCTGTCGGTTGCGAACCTTACAGCCCCCAAAAATGCCTCAAGTACCCTCCAGTAAGACACCATGGTTGCTTTTAAGTGCTGTAGGTTGCCAACCTACAGCCCCAAAAATGCCTCAAGTTCCCTCCAAACCCTCGTGTTTCAAGACTCCATGGTTGCTTTTAAGTGCTGTAGGTTGCCAACCTACAGCCCCAAAATGCCTCAAGTTCCCTCCAAACCCTCGTGTTTCAAGACCATGGTTGCTTTTAAGTGCTGTAGGTTGCCAACCTACAGCCCCAAAATGCCTCAAGTACCCTCCAGTCCTGGTGTTTCAAGACCCCATGGTTGCTTTTAAGTGCTGTAGGTTGCCAACCTACAGCCCCAAAATGCCTCAAGTACCCTCCAGTCCTGGTGTTTCAAGACCCCATGGTTGCTTTTAAGTGCTGTAGGTTGCCAACCTACAGCCCCAAAATGCCTCAAGTACCCTCCAGTCCTGGTGTTTCAAGACCCCATGGTTGCTTTTAAGTGCTGTAGGTTGCCAACCTACAGCCCCAAAATGCATGAAGTACCCTCCAACCCTGGTGTTTCAAGACCCCATGGTTGCTTTTAAGTGCTGTAGGTTGCCAACCTACAGCCCCAAAATGCCTCAAGTACCCTCCAGTCCTGGTGTTTCAAGACCCCATGGTTGCTTTTAAGTGCTGTAGGTTGCCAACCTACAGCCCCAAAATGCCTCAAGTACCCTCCAGTCCTGGTGTTTCAAGACCCCATGGTTGCTTTTAAGTGCTGTAGGTTGCCAACCTACAGCCCCAAAATGCCTCAAGTACCCTCCAGTCCTGGTGTTTCAAGACCCCATGGTTGCTTTTAAGTGCTGTAGGTTGCCAACCTACAGCCCCAAAATGCCTCAAGTACCCTCCAGTCCTGGTGTTTCAAGACCCCATGGTTGCTTTTAAGTGCTGTAGGTTGCCAACCTACAGCCCCAAAATGCCTCAAGTACCCTCCAGTCCTGGTGTTTCAAGACCCCATGGTTGCTTTTAAGTGCTGTAGGTTGCCAACCTACAGCCCCAAAATGCCTCAAGTACCCTCCAGTCCTGGTGTTTCAAGACCCCATGGTTGCTTTTAAGTGCTGTAGGTTGCCAACCTACAGCCCCAAAATGCCTCAAGTACCCTCCAGTCCTGGTGTTTCAAGACCCCATGGTTGCTTTTAAGTGCTGTAGGTTGCCAACCTAGAGCCCCAAAATGCCTCAAGTACCCTCCAGTCCTGGTGTTTCAAGACCCCATGGTTGCTTTTAAGTGCTGTAGGTTGCCAACCTAGAGCCCCAAAATGCCTCAAGTACCCTCCAGTCCTGGTGTTTCAAGACCCCATGGTTGCTTTTAAGTGCTGTAGGTTGCCAACCTAGAGCCCCAAAATGCCTCAAGTACCCTCCAGTCCTGGTGTTTCAAGACCCCATGGTTGCTTTTAAGTGCTGTAGGTTGCCAACCTAGAGCCCCAAAATGCCTCAAGTACCCTCCAGTCCTGGTGTTTCAAGACCCCATGGTTGCTTTTAAGTGCTGTAGGTTGCCAACCTAGAGCCCCAAAATGCCTCAAGTACCCTCCACCCTGGTGTTTCAAGACCCCAGCTTTTAAGTGCTGTAGGTTGCCAACCTAGAGCCCCAAAATGCCTCAAGTACCCTCCAACCCTGGTGTTTCAAGACCCCATGGTTGCTTTTAAGTGCTGTAGGTTGCCAACCTAGAGCCCCAAAATGCGTCAAGCCTGGTGTTTCAAGACCCCATGGTTGCTTTTAAGTGCTGTAGGTTGCCAACCTAGAGCCCCAAAATGCCTCAAGTTCCTCCAACTCCAACCTACAGGTCTTATGCGGCCTGTTGGACCGAGCTTGGGGCTGCATGTGGGCAACAGGAAATTCGCTTTTTCTGTGTGGGATGGTACCACATTGTTAAAGGATAGGATCCATAGGATCCCCGACATTCTTTGTGGTATGCTTATTATGGTCTATTTTTTATTTTACTTATTCATTTATTTACTTACTTACTACTTACTTATTTATTTATTTACTGACCTATTTATTTATTTGTTCATGTGCTTTGGTGCTTCAAAACCGGAAACCAATATAGTCAGACCGCACGAGCCGAGCCATGCAGTTCTTCTCTGCCTTGCAAGGTGATCTGTGAGGTCTTTGAAGACAGGGACTTGCTCTCGACCTTGCGGCGCTGGGAACGATGTTTATAAATTTTAGCCGCCATAAACCATCCCCAGAGGGATAAAAACATGGTGCTAATACTATGTTCATGGCATTTAATGGCTTTGAGAATGGTTTTAAATGCTTAATCTATGTTCATCTTGATCATCCTGACGCCAAAAGAAACAAGCCCTAATAATTCAAGGTTTATGAATTTGGACATAGCCCTAGTAATGGTGCGTTTTTTTGACCTCAAATGGGAGGTTGCGAGGATGGTTTATTATTGGCTTTGCTGCAATAATTGAATCAACCCACATATGCAACAAACATCATATGGATCTTTCTGGATTTTGATGGGCCAGTGATATCCTCAGCTGGTTTTTGATCTCTGGGGATCTCTGGGGATTCCTGGGATTCCTGGTTTCCGGAGACTTCTCAGCCCCCAACATCGGAATCTTCTTCCAACATGACAAACCGAGAAACATGGCGTTGTGAGACAAGTCACGCAAATATATATATATATATATATGGTATTCAGCATAAAAAAACAATGGTGTAATTGATGTTTTCTATGGCCAAACGCCCACAGATACATGGCATTTACATTGCACTATCATATAATGGTATTTTTTTCATTGGCGCAAATGATGGTTTGTGTAAATGGCCCCCCCCAAGGCATCATAGTTTCCAATACAGTCATGGTCATACATTAAACTTTAGGATGGTTTGGTGTACCCATAACTTTGAAAACCTCCAAACATGACTATGGTCATTGATACGGTGGATGGGCCAGCGAAATCCTGCACCAGTTGATAGATGGTTTATCCCATTTATAGGGGTTTAACCATCCAAGGTGGTGCAGGATTTCGCAACCATTCACCGTATGCCCACACCCGAAAATCGCTGTTTATCACTGATCGGGGCAGCGGCCGAAGCTATGTCTCGTCAACTGGATGGCATTCAGCCAGACCTGTGGGGGTCAGGTGTTGTAACATTGTAGCTTTCAGTCATGGTAGCTATTTAACTCAATATAAGCTGGGTGAATTATAATGACTTATGATATAGGTCATCATATATTTCATAGGTCATCACCCAGCTTGTAAAAGTCATCATATATAAGCTATTTAAATTGTGTATGTTGAGTGTCGTCAATCACCAACCTGAGGTGTTGAGTCATTTTTGGAAACTCCCCTCTGGCTGATCCGAACCTGAAAGATGGTTTTCTTGATTGCTGGTGGTAACTTGGAAAATCAATGGTTTGCTGTAAGAAAAACATGTAAAAAACATCTTAGGAGACCATAGTTACCATAGTTTTTATCACAATCCTTCAGACAAAAATAAAGGGCTTACCATTGTCTTTATTTGCCTTTATCATCATGACAATAGGCATTCGGACTAACATGTTCCCTTCAACAAAGTCTGGGACTCAAGAGAATGATTGACACATTGAAACAAACTTACCCAGCCAGCGGTACTTCTTTTTGACATTTTTTCCCAGTACCATCTGTAACTAACATAGCTATTGAACATTGCCATAGAAATAGTGGATTTTCCCATTAAAAATGGTGATTTTCCATAGTTTTTTGCATGTTTACCAGGCCGGGTAATCTGATTCTGAATCATTGGAGATCGCCATCCCAACCAGTTGATGATGTTTTCAGCCTCAAGGCTGGCCAATAGCTGCTACTCCCTGGGACCTTCGATTTCCTCGATATCAAAAACATCCACCCCACTAGGTACCCTCTGGTAAACATACAAAAAACTATGGAAAATCACCATTTTCAATGGAAAAACTCACTATAAATGGTCATTTTCAATAGCTATGTTAAATTACCAGAGGGTACACATCAACAAATCCCACACGAAAACCAAGGTTTCAAGTTTCCAAAGACTTGGGGGTGCAATCTACAGCTCCTCAAATTCCAACCCGATCCATGCCATATCCGTCATATCCGCCATATCCCAACTTCAGCCTTCTCACTCATCCATTTGCTGAAAGGACAACTTCGTTCCTGGTTCTTGTCCAGAGACCCGCCTGCCTGGTGGGAATCTCAGATCCCTCAGATCCACAAGGCCAGCCGATTTTCCCAGCGATTTTCCCGGGTTTCCTGTGACCCTGTGACCCTGTGACCCATAGACCATAAAATAAACCTATCATCAATGGCTGGGGATGGCATTTTGAACCATAGCAACCATCATGCTGATGACTTGGGGATGGTGCCAATGGGAGTCTGCTGAAGCTCACCATGCCAGGCTGCCATGTCATGCTGAAAATCTCAATCCTGATCATGGATATTCAACACGCATCCTAACTAAGGGGAGTGATCTCCTAAAAAAAGTTCATCTCGGGCATATTAACATATATGGGTATGGATCAATACCTATTAATACCATTTTTAGGGGGATGAACATCCATAAATCCCAGCTATTTTGATGTGAACAGAAGGGGTACTATTGGTTTTGACACACTGCCATATTCACTACCAAAGATAAGGTTTATACAGGCGGATCTTAACCATCTATATCCATCTATTCTTGCAGGGCATCACCGTCCTGGTGGTGAAAAAGGCTCATATCACCTGTATTTTACCAGACATCAACTCGTCCAAAGCGTTTTTCAAAAGCCTGGTTTATGATTAGGTGCACTCCACATCATCAAACATTGTTTTTGTTTTAAAAAAATCCTACCATTCATGGTTTGCTGGAAGATCCTAGCATTTATAGATGTCCATTCTATTTTACAAATGGTTTTCCATTTTATATATGTTATAGCTCCATGTTTCTATGTGTAAAAACCTCCATTTCGATGTATTTAACGATGGCTTAAAAATCGTAAGCCGATACCTTCAGGAAGATCATCACATCTTCATTCGTCCTGGCTCGGCGACCGGGGAGCCGCTGAAAACAATGTGGGATGACATGTTTACCCTCTGGTTATTTAACATAGCCATGGTATAGATGGCCCATTTATAGATGGTTTACCCATTAAAAATGGTGATTTTCCATAGTTATGTTGCTGTTTACCAGAGGGTATTCATTTTTTGGGGGGAAACACAATAAAGAGATTCCATAGATATTTCAGAGTTTTTTCTGGCATAGAGATTGTTCAATTTATTGATA
Source organism: Cladocopium goreaui (assembly GCA_947184155.2). Lineage (NCBI taxonomy): Eukaryota > Dinophyceae > Suessiales > Symbiodiniaceae > Cladocopium > Cladocopium goreaui. Next base: position 903,666 of record CAMXCT020004001.1, on the reverse strand, counting down.
CCCTCTGGTAAACTATGGTAAACAAATATGAGGCAAGCAATATACCCTCTGGTAATTTAACGTAGCTATTGAAAATGGCCATTTATAGTGGATTTATCCATTGACAATGGTGATTTTCCATAGTTATGTTAGTTTACCGGAGGGTATTCATTTTTTGGGGAAAACCACAATTAAAGAGATTCCATAGATATTTCAGAGTTTTTTTCAAAGAGATTGTTCAATTTATTGATATGATTCATGATCAACATGATCAATCCATCCAAGTTGAAGCACAAAACCACACTATTTGACCTTTGATTTGGTGAATGATATGTTCATCAAAAAATCCACGATTTCTAAACCACCATTTTCAACAGAAACGTGAGACTTCGGGAAAGTATATGCCCCTTGAATCTTGTGGCACATGGTGGCCTTGTGGGTTGCCTTATCCAACTATAATCCATCATATTCCCCCATTTCTTCTTGCTCACATCCTCAGATCATAGCGGATCCGTTCATGAGGCTTCCCAGTTCACGTGCCAGTTCAGAACCACCAATCACTCAAATAGTAACACCCACATAATCATCAACCAACAGCACCAGCCAACCATCATCTATCAGACATCCTCCTATTTTTGAATAATGGTTGAACCATGTTAAATCCCCATAATAGCAAACCCCCAAAAATGCAGAACAGCAAACTCCAATGCTATTTCATGCAAACTACAGTACCACATGCTGAAAAATGATTTCTTATTTGTCAACAGCCACAGAGTCGCAAAAGATATCATGTATATGCATGCTATCAGACTGTCAAAAGTACTGTCATGTCACGTCGACTGCAACCTCCCGGTATGTTCGTATGTCATGTAAACTACCACATCTTGAGGGATAAACCCCAGAATGTCATGCTGTGTAGAGGGCACGGTCTTAAAATGTAACACCACGTCAGGCAGACTACATCATCTTCTAAACCCCACATGGAAGTCCGGCAAGAAGGCAAGCACTGAGAAGTTCAAAGAACGATTTTGACACAACCGTTTTTTTTCTCCAGGAGTTTTGCAAGGATCAACCACCAACCAACCATCAGTTATCAATTACAATACACATGTAAATACACATGTAAATATACATGTGTATATATATATACATATATGTATAGAAAAATATACAATAATATACATGTATATATATAAATTATATATATATATGTCAACATAAACTATAAACAACAACCAGGGTCAACTGATCACCATTTTTATGAAGGCGAGGAGCAGGTCCCCATTCACCACTGAGATTTTGAGGGCCACCATCAGCCTCGGTTCCAATTTCAGGGAAAACGCATGAAAAAACTGCATGAAACCCTGAACAGTTTCCTATCTAATTTGAAATTTCAGAGGGATTGAAACCACTTTTTTTCCAAAGATCGAGGGGTAACATCTGTATATTTTCGCACCAAGTCTGGGGAATGGCTAAAGTTATCAACAAGATGGATAGGAACATATAGGAACCAATAAATTAGAACATCTACAAAAATGATGAATTGAAATGTTTCTTTTTGAGACATTTTGGATTTGAGGAAGTAAGAAACAGAATGAAACAGGTGCGGTGTTTTATTTCTGAACTGGGGATATAACGAACACCCCACACACACACACATGCACGCCAAACAAATATGGGGCAAGCAATATAGAAACCTGAATGAAACACCAAAATGTGGCAGTGAAATAATTACTGACAAATCGTGGGGCTACAAGGAGCAATGACCTAGAGTGCCACCCAAACCGTTGGAAGCTACAGTGCCAAAACGTCACCAAGAAATGATACCACCTGGCAATTTAACGTATGGTATAGATGGCCCGATTCGTTCAATGATTGACCTCTTATTTCGGGATTTTCCGGTGCTAAATGATGTGAAATATCAATTCTCCCTAGTTTAAGCCAAGATTTTGATGGAAAAAACTCATCTTTGATGTTGAAAAATCAGTAAAATCATCAACTCGTGACCTTCGCCGTGAAAAAACTGCCATCTTCCCCAGCATCTAAGGCCCAAAGGCTTGAACATCATCTTGTCCCTCTCGAACAAACCACGATTCATGTAGCGATAGACCTACGGGGCTGTCTGAAAATAGATTTTTTTTTTACACCCAAAAGGCACTTTTCATGGGGAAATTGATGATTAACTACCCCCTGGTAAATTAACATAGACCCTGCCAAATAGGATTTGGAAGATTAGTTTCCATTAAACATTGCTGATTTTCAGGGTTTATTTACGATTACCATCTGGTTATTTAACATAGCCATGGAAAATCACCATTTTTAATAGGTAAACCCAGGTAAACCATCTATAAATGGGCCATTTTCCATGGCTATGTTAAATAACCAGAGGGTAACTAATTTGTGAACGATAATTTCAAAGGAGGCGTCGCGAGCTCACTGGGATGAGTCTTATTCGTTACGTGTGGACAATCAACCTGTTGTCTGATTTAGAGGTGCCCTATTTTCAGACGAACGCGGAGGTAAACAGTAAGGTTTCCTGTAGATTTTCCCTGAAACCAATCCATGGAGAATTGTATGATTATATATATATATGGGTGTGAACCTGAATTTGGGATATACCCCAAAATACTTGTTTTAAGAGGTAAAATAACGATAAACCAATGGATTTAGAGGTACCATCTTTTCAAACAAACCCTTTTATGTCTTGCGGTGATGGGTCAGATTGGTGCCCGAAAAACCTCTGAAAGATATGAGAATTAATGGGAATCAAATCAGACTTGCATTACTATCAGCAGGGTCCGATTCTTTTGCTGCAGCAAAAGGGTCACTGAAAAAACTCAATTGACGTTCGTAAAGCATCCCAAAAAAATGATTTCTGAGTATCCTTTCACATCCAACCACTCTGAACCTCTTTTCGGATAAACATCTTCCAACTTGTTGGGTTCTAAAGTTTGGGCAGCTGGCATGTCATGTAATCTCCAAGTGGCTTTCTCTCCATATCTGAAAAAATATGGTTAAACAGATCATTTCCGCCAATATTAGATGACCATATAGTAAATTGGGAGGAGTACCCCCCATGGCTAGAGAGCTAAACAAAAATGGGGGAATATCATGAGTTATGGCGCAACTTTTATGGTGAGAACGAAGCACTGGGTTGGATGGCTTGCAAAGCTAGGACATTGGTTTTAGGGGGGCAAAATCCACTGATTCATCATCTTCACTGTTAGTAACATCGCCTTTTTTGTAAGAATCCCTCATTTTCAATCCATCCACATCATAATATGCCATATGTTGGTGATATATCCCAAACATCCATGGATTTATCCGCCTGGTAGGTCAAAAAGTCGATGATCTTGTCGACCCTCTTGGACCTGGGGAGTTTTGGATGGAGCCTCGTTGCTGAATGGGGCGCCAGAACCCCAAGAGTTTCACGATGTTTTCCCTGTGATTTTTTTAGGGGAAATCGGTAGGAAACCATGGGTGTTATCCATTTAGATCCCTGTATTTCCTGCCGATGATGCCAGCTAACTATACAATCCATGCGCAGGAAACTTCAGGAAACTACGATATTTCCCCAAACAGTGTGGAAATATCGTAGTTTCCTGGGGATAAGCATGCGGCACTTTTCCTTTAAATTTCCACACAAAATTGCTCTTGTGACATGTCCATATGCATTTCGACTGCGCACGCTCGCACAAAATGTGCTTCCCGGTCTTGGGATCGGTCTTCCTCCTCAACTTCATCCTCTTCATCCTTTTCATCCTCTTCATCCTCTTCCTCCTCCTCAACATCATCATCATCATCATCATCATCATCATCATCATCATGATCATCATCATGATCATCATCATCACCATTATGATCATCATCATCATCATCATCACCATCACCATCACCATCACCATCATCATCACCATCATCATCACCATCCCCATCATCATCACCACCATCACCATCAACATCACAACCGTCATCGTCATCGTCGTCATGATAATCATGATAATCATGATAATCATGATCATGATCATGATCATCATAACCATCATGACCACCATGATCATCATGATCATCATGATCATCATGATCATCATGGTCATCATGATCATCATGATGATCATGATCATCATCATCACCATCATGATGTTGATGATGATGATCATCATCATCTTTTTCTTCATCATCATCATCATGATCATCATCTTCATCATCACTATCGTCACCATCATCACCATCATCATCAACATCACCATCACCATCAACACCATCATCAACATTAACATCATCAACAACATTATAATACATGATGTTTTTACTCCACCCACACTGTTTGGGGTCTCTTGCCGGGATAATTTGTTTCTTTTTCGGATTTGCTTAAGGGTCCCCAAATGGTGGATTAACCAATGGGAAAATCCACAAAATCACCAGCAAATCCAGGCTGGTTGGTGGTTGACCTACCCCTCTGAAAAATATGAGTTCGTCAGTTGGGATGATGACATTCCCAACATATGGAAAAATCAAAAATGTTCCAAACCACCAACCAGCAGGTTTATCAATGATGGATGCGTCCCCTCCAATTCTTCCAATTCATCGTTGGAACGACGAAAAAAAAGACTTTCCGAAGCGGCTTTCCTACGTCTCCTCAGGCCCCACACGTGGGTTGAACCTTATCTGAATGCTTCACAGAGTAGTCAAACCTGGCAGAATTTGGACGACATCTCTGGACCATCCCAGAAGTGGAAATCACACATTGTTGGCACAGATTGGGGCTAAACACTCTAATGTCGATGACCAAATAAAAAGGGCAATATGAGATTATATATCATATTCTACGGCAAATGAGCGCTTGGCCTACGATTTCGATTTTCTTCGGTGAAATCGGCTTTTTTAAACAAGCATTGCGCTACAAAATGCCAAACTCAACAACTAGCTGAACTAGCTTCCCAACTCTCAGTAGCTTTGTCTCAGAATCGAAGTTTCTGAAAACTTCAGATCTCCCCCAAAGCAAGTCTCTCTCATCAGGTCACTGCACCATTTGAGATTCATTTGATCCCACCGATCCAAATGGGTTACCCTCTGGTAAACATACAAAAAGCTAGTTATGTTAGTTTAGTTTATAGTAGATTTACCCATGAAGTATCACCAGGTAGGCCATCACCAGTGACAGAGAGCCGGACTGCTCCAGGAATTGGGTCAGGGAACAGCTGTACATCCACCCACTGGGCCTGACCAAAATCACTGGAATCCATGGGAACCATGGGAAGAACCATGGAAGAACCGTGGTTTTGTAGAGCCTTTCCCTTGAATTCCCAGCTGAGTGGGGTACCTGGTATGATTCTTCTGTTCCTTCGAATTAAGACATGGTTGAAACCAGATTTGGGGCCGAAGTTCCCAGTTACAAGGGGGATAGCTTGTCATAGTTAAAGGAGTTTTATCACACACACGTGTATATATATATACCCTCTGGTAGTTAAACATAGCAATGGAAAATGGCCCACTTATAATTGATTTACCTATTAGAAGTTGTGATTTTCCATAGCCATGTTAGTTTACCAGAGGGTATCCAAATTAATAGGGGCTAAAAATAACATACCCCAACTGCTACAGGACCACATGCTGAAAGGATTCAGTTTTAGAGAGTAAAAACTACTAATCAGCCCCAATGGTGAAGAAACAGAATGGATGTATGGGTGAAAAAAAATCCAGGCTCTTGGACACCATGAAAAACAATATTTCTTCAACACCATTGATCTTGGGGACATTCACACATCCCAGTGATCCATGTAGAATTTCATATTTCAACAATTTTTGGCCCACCTGTTTCAGCTTAGCGTGCTTAACAATTCAACTTCAAACCTAAATCTGAATCCTTTAACTGGACTGGTTTAAGGACACATTGGACACCCTTGCTGATCAAGCAAGGTTTTCCGGCACAAAAATCCTTTATCTCAATTCTGCGAATCTTAAGTTTCTGCGGCCAACTCTGCAAAAAATCATGAACCCACCATGCGCCATTTGGCATAATCACACAATAGGGGCAACCTCAATTTTATAAACAAACTTTTCCGTGATGGTTTCACTCTAATTCTCCCATGATCATATACAACTATCCCATCATTTCCCCCTAGTGGTTCTCAACATAGGAGAATTCGAATGGAACCCCCATAAAGAATTCTTCCATGACCGACGAAAAGGCACAAAAAATTCCATTCATAGCTGTGGCCACTCCCATCTGCCACTGAGCTGGAGGCTGCAGTGTAATCGGATTGGTGACCAGCACCATGTCTGTCCTGTGCCCAGGAACTCTCCACATAGTGGATCGTTTCCACATCGAGAGCTTAAAGGAAGGTAACTTTGACAAGTTTTGTTATCGCCATACACCCTAGTAAATCTAGTCATTGGTCGGTTTTATTGGTTGATATACACCCTGAGTTATCATAAACTATATGTATATATTTAATATAATGTAAAACAATATGCTATAATATAATATTATAAAACGATAATAGAATATACGATGCTATAATATGATTAAACACATAATATAAACATAATATAACACAACATAACATAAAAAAATGTATAATAATGTAATACACACACATATATATATACACACAACAATAATGTGTATATATATATATACATACAACATTACAGCTACCATACACAATCTTTCCGTTCATCTTGTTGAACCAACTTCTGTTGGGGTCACCTTGTGTGTGATGTGAAGCTCCAAAAGCCATAGATGGCCCATTTTGATCCTTTTCCTTCAATGATTCACCCTGAAAATTGTGGGTTTTCTATGTCACTATGTCAAATTACCAGAGAGTACCCTCTGGTAAACATACAAAAAACTATTGAACATGGCTATTTATAGTTGATTTACCCATTAAAAATAGAGATGTTCCATAGTTATGTTAGTTTACCAGAGGGTATGTCAAATTAGTAGAGGGTATTCGATAATTTTCAGCAACCCCCAGGGGATTTCTGACAAAAACAATCTTTTGCTGATCTGCTGGACCATCCGTTAGCAGCAAAACCAACGCATTAAAACCATGGATTGAACGAGGTAAGATCGGGAAACCAGGGTGTCTTGCGATAAACATAAGGAGGTTCTTTGAAATTTCACCTTCAACCACTTCAACCATGGTGTCTCAATAGCTGAGATGCCGACATATTGAAATACCTCGGCAACGATCTCGAATCGTCGAAAGTTCAGGGAAAAGCCCTCCCATCGCCCGAGGTCGCCTCCTATACTCGATTCTATAGCAACCCCCAAAAAGATATTCAACAAAAATGGGTAGCATACTTCCAAAATGGTGGTATCAAGTTTCAACTCCCAAAATACGCATCATGTTTTTTGGGGGGTACTAAAAACTCCCAAACACATCATGTTTCCAGAATGTGCTGGTAGTTTGATGATGTTTTCCCCATATCGAGGGTTGGGGCCCGGCTTGCCCAGCTAAGTATCCCTTAGGAAACCACGAAGTTCTCCAGCGTTTCTTTGTTCGCAGTTTTTGCTGTTTTTCTCGGCCCAAACAAAAAAAAAAAAACATTCCTGGGGGGGCCCTTGAAATCATAATGACCAAAGAATCAACGTAATTAATACCCAACTACAATTCCATTCTCATCGATTTCCTGCTAGTACTAGTCATTGGGGAAAACTACAGGAAGCCAACATTTTGTAAAACTGGCAGGTTTTCCTGCACTGTTATCATGCTTCTAATCTTAGGAAAACTGGAAATTATCCATTCCCAATCATTGATACCATGCAAAAAAACTGCTGGTTATCCATTCGGTTGCCTCCGAAATATCACCAATCACAATTTTTCATAATATGAATGCCTTTTGATTACCATCACTACTCATATATCAACTCAAATGCAGTTCTACTAGTTAAATGGTCATGTAATATCATATAATCACATATAGATCTGGCTGAATGATGGTGATTCACCAAGCCCGAAAATAGTTCTTATCATACAGCCATTTAGATCATTGAGGGATGATTCCCCCACACTACCATCATTCCAGTGACGTTGAGGTCACATACCCTCTGGTTATTTAACAGTTTGCCATGGTATTGATGGCCCATAGAAATAGATGGTTTACCAAACTTTAAAATGGGTGGATCTTTCCATGTTAAATAACCAGATGGTACTTCATCCAAAGAAATGGTATTCTCAATGGGAATCTCAGGATCCTAAATTGGAGGTACGTTACTACCATATTTCAGGCCATATTTTTTGGGGATATCCCCTGAAATTTGGGCCTTATATATATATATGCAATCGGTACCTCCGTCCTCAATCGGTTCCTGGCCAGCATGGCCATTGGTGAAACCACCAATTCCTGGGAAAACCGAGGAAAATCCAGAGCCAAACTCCGCCCTCGGCATTGCAAGGCGCATCAAACTCCCTCGGGTGGCCACTGACCGGAACCTGGCGAATTGGACGTCGAAAAAATGTGTTTCGCGTTTCAAAGGTATAAACAGGGACTTTCATAAGAGGCTCATATGTATAATGTGAGGCCCCCCAGTGATATTTGTTGGTTTATAAGCCCCAGTAACTATAGTTATAAGTACCATAAACCATAGTTATTGGAGTTATAAAACAACTTAGCTATCGAACGGGGGCCTCACATTGTATACCCTCTGGTTATGACTAACATAGCGAACTGGAAAATCCCAACCATAAATGGAGGTTTCTAGCTGGGAAAATCATCTATTTCGATTAGGGCTATCTATACCATGGCAAACTGTTAGTCATAACCAGAGGGTAACTCACATGTATGTCAAATGTCAAGGATCATTGGATCAATAAACAAGAGCCATATCAGTTTGATTAGGGGTTTTCAAGCCTGCACTTTGTTAAAGATCGACCTCAACAAATGGACCATCCGTCTGGGCAAATGAGAACGGGAATGACATCAACCAACAGTCACTGCAATCAACATCAAACATCAATTGGAATGGGACTGCGCGCAATTTTCTTTTGTACAATTAAATCTTTAGTGAGTCTTGAGTCTTGACGGCCCTAAATATGAGCTGGGCAGCCAGGCTGTTTTTGAATAGCTAGAACGATCATTGTTGGCAACTCTCTCATTGTGTCTCAGAGAATTTTCTCATTCTCTACATCCTGTCCCAGAAACTCTCCAGGAGAATATGAAATTGATTCTTCATCGGATTTTGTAGAATTTCCGGATGACACTGGATATCTCCGAGCTATGACAGCCATAGCTAACTACTCCCGATTTTTTTGGAAGAACCATTTTAAAAGTTTTTACAACACAGTGTTTCATGGTAAAAACCATGTAAAAACTATAGTAACTATAGTTTTGCTCTAGCATTCACTGGAAAAAAACAACATAAGCAACCAATGAACTCCCCGCGGCTTGACCAACTAAGACTCCAACTGCTCTCTCTTTTCATCGATTTCCAAAGTCCTGGAAAGCGTTGGCAAAATCACCCGCGGGGCGGAGTTCCGTTGTGTTCTGCACCTGAACGAACCAAAGAAATGCAAAAACTAGGCCTTAAATTACCATAGTTATGGAGAAATATGGAGAACCCATCATTTAGACATTTTTTCCTTGGGACATGTATGGTAGTTTTGCTTTTTATCGCTATGTAAACTATGTAAACTTAACTCAGGGCATCTGTCTTGACGGAGGTTCCAGCTGAGAGGTCAGGATGAGGCAACTTCAACAGAGATTTCCACGATTTTGAGATTCTTCCCTTACCAAGATGGGGATGTACCGGAGATACACTTCAAAAGTTGGCCCCAACCCGGCCTTTGTCGAGCCTCATCCAACTTGCCTTCCACCTTTTCAAGAGCCGTGGGACATGTTGTGTGACACGTGAAGCAGCTCATGTCATCAACTAATGATCTCTGAATGAATCATCTACCAACTGCTCGAGTTTTTGAGTCAAATATGGTCTCAAAGCAATTTGGACCCCAAGCCCACAAAACAAGAAATGAGAATCATCATCAATAAAACACACATAGGGCGGGTTAAGCATACTGCTTGTTAAAGGTCGATGTTGTTAAATGGTCCTCATACCACCCGAAGATAATGAAGGGAACATCACCTTCAACCTCTGATCAACAGAATGATGGAAAATAGGCACACCATCCCATGAGTGTTTTCAGCCCATAGATAGGGTTTTTAACCATGAAACATAGGGGAAATATGATGTTTATAATAAGGGTGTTAACCATGTGACTATTCAAATATTATGTTTTCAGCCCTTTTGAAGAATTTGAAAGTCATCTGACGATCGTCATCAGAGCGCAACCTGTTTTACCAGAGGGCCCCACTATTTTTTACATAGACATAATGCTGCGATAAATATGTGTTCTATCTTTATTGGGTATGATATGTACAACCCCTAAAAACGGGCTATCACAATCAACCTCTTCTTGATGGTTAAGAAAACCTCTACAAAGATCACCTATTTTAACACCCTTTTAAACATCATATTCATATTTCCCCTATGTTTCATGGTTAAAAGCCCAAAGCCCTATGGGGGGATAGCATAGTTTTAATCCCCCCCAAGCATGGGTCAAACTCCACCAGTGGCCTCCTTCGCCTTCGCCTTGGTGTTGGCGAGCACCTCAATCAATTCCTGGTCGTCCTGCATGCGACAATGTCGATATAAATTTGGGGAACAAATCCTGGAGAAATCTTGGAAAATCTTGGGAACATGACAATTTTGGGAATTCTATGGCAAAACATCTTGAAGGATGTGGGAACATGTGGGGCAATGTTGGGAACATAGGTAAAAATAGTGGGACAATCATGGGAAAAATGGGAACCTGGCAACGTAACGCGCTAAACTAAAATAAATTGAGGATTTTCTTTCAATCATCAGACCAACTCCAGTGCCCAGCCAAAAAAAATAGGAAAACACACATAACCGCATGATTGTTGACAGTATAGGCGGACTGTGGACCATGGTCCATGGTCGTCCAGGGTTTGTGGCGCACGTTTTCCGGTCCAGAAGGTTTCCCTTGGAACTCGACAAGCGTTCCTGGCGGTCGTACGATGCCAACATGAATCCACAACCGAAACAAACATCAATCCAAATCAAAACAGGGGTTGGCGAGCGAAAACTTGAACCTTTGGTAAAATCATGCAACCAAACTGTGAAAGTTCAAGGGCTTTAAATTTGGACCTCGTGACATGGCTTCCATTGGAAATAACAGCAAAGTCAATGTTACCAGGGCCCTATTTTGGTGTCAATGCAGGTGATGAAAAAAACTTAGGCCCCAACCAACAGCAGCTGTCCCAACCTCAGCATGTTTCGAGCATCGTCGTTAGGCTGCACTCACACATACAATGAGACCATGTGGTAAACCTAACAATAAACGGACATCATCATCAAATCTAAATGGCTTTGCCGGAAAATCCTTCCAGATTTCTAAGGCACCAGCGCTTGCAAGGCTTTGGTGTTGTTGGTGGCGTCTTCCTTCCGATGGCGTTTCTCTGACATAAACGGGATATTAAAAAACGGGAAGAGAATGACATGGAAACATAAGGGGATGATTCAGGGGATCTCGCGAATATTATATTGTCGCATATGCTGGGAGATATCTGTATTTTTAGTTTGGAACATTTGGGGCTTTGGAGGACTTGATATTCAGATTTCATCAGAGGCTAGCGGCTAACAATCTGATCGGTTTGCCCGAAAACGGGGCATTGTTATCCAATTCATTTATTGAATGATCCTGTTGAGGAGGAACATCATGATAATCTGTGTCTTCATGGTTGCTACATGAGAACGTTTGGAATTCTGGAAAGACAATTTGGGTGTCTTGTCAACTTAGTGATCTCCATGTAATCTCCATCAAGATCCCCAACAAAACGTGATCCAGTCCGCGGTTCATGATTTCGAATGCGGTAAACCACCGTTGGACGGTCTTTTTGCTAGCAATTTCTGGTAAAATCACAATGAGTATGGCAGTTCTGGCTTGTTTTTTTGGGCTTTATCAAAGTAGTTCCTGAATTTTCATATGATCAAATTTTCTGATCAGTTAGCAGTTCCTTTTTATTTGATCATAGGACTCCTGGCTGCGATGATTTTATCGCAGCTTTGCTGGCTCAATCCCAGACCTTGATGCTTTGAAAACTGAAAAAATCATCAAATCGCGGCCTTTAATGATTCGATATGGTTAAATCAATGTTAAATCAATGTTAAATACCCCCCCCAAAAAAAAAACTATCCGGAAATTTAACAGTTTGCTATTGAAAATTGCCATGAGCATAGTTGAATTACCTATGAAACATGGTGATTTTCCATAGCTATGTGAGTTTTACCAAAGGGTAATTCCCAGATTTTGATGGTTAACACATGTTAACACCAAGCATCAGCCAGACCTTAAGGGCCACCAACATCTCTTCCAGGGCTTTCTGCTCCATATTCAACACCCGTCCAAGCCTGAACCCATGGATAAACCATGGGTAAATTACCGGGTTTACAGCTGGTTGGTGGTTGACCTACCCCTCTGAAAAATCATGGAGTGAAAGTCAGTTGGGATGATGATTCCCAAGATGTTCCATATAAACCATATTATATAAACCATAAAGACCACATAAGAACCATATATTTGGGATAATGACATTCCCAACTGAATGGAAAAATAATCCAAATGTTCCAAAGCACCAACCAGATGTGGCGAGTTGATCCCGTATACTTGGCGCCGTGAAACACCCCCATCACTGAGGTTGATACAATTGCTGCTCCAAGCCTGCTTCGATGGTCGGAAGCTATGGGATCGAAGCCGGAGTTACTGAGTTACCCTAAGATGTAGAAAAACCACCAGGTCGATCATTGTCCGGAACGGGAAACCATGGATTTTCCAGGGTTTTCCGCATCCTGTGTGTTTAACTTAGGAAAGATTATACAATGGATCAAGGATACATGTTTTTTTCCTTCACTTGGATTTTCATGAATATCACCGTGCGCTGACATGCGCTGACTAAATGCTTCTCACCAATTAGTGCCAACGACGCCCGAAGCAGAACTGCAATAGTCGGCGATGTTCATCACGTGAATCATCGCAAATCACAAATATAATTACTACTCAACCCACACAGAAATAGGTCATTCTAAGAGATTCTTTGGAGTAAACACCCATCCCCAATCTTTGCGGTTGCTATCATCATTTTGAGCTCATCATGTGGCAGGAATTCCCCAGACGGGCGCTCCTCGCAAGGTTACGGTGAAGTCGATGACCTAAACATCTGCACGGAATTCTCACAGAGAATGATTATTTTTGGTAACTTGGGGAAGATCAGGAAAAACGGTTTGCTTGGGGCTTCATGTTGGATTTTGAGAGAGGTGGGTGGGTGATATGTGGAATTCGGATATGATGGAAAGCAACCTGCAAAGCAAAAATGTGCAAGAAGGAAAACGGATTCCCAGACACGAAAATCCCCCGAGCCTCATGTCTTTGAAGTTTTCATTTTTCATAAATTACAAATTCTCTGGGTAGCTAGTGGGCCTGGAGGGTTGTGTTGGGAATGGAAAACTGCTTTACTCTGGCGATTCTTAGCTTCGATGGGCAGTGAGGCAGATGCCATTTTTCAGGTTTTTGACATGGCACCTAAAGCTCTCACCATTCCTGGTTTGCATCGCAAGTACAACCAGAGTATCAACAGCACAGTCGTCATTTTTTCACCCCAAAAAATGGTCAGTGTCCACGGGCATCTCACATGCCCTGCACTTTGAAATGAAGCGACAACTCCTTGTGGTGAGCCCCAAGGAAAGTCGTGTCGGATGGCCACATCAATCAATGGGAGATCTTCAGGAACCGATTGATTCGAGGTACCTACCATATATGTTTGGCCTTTTTGAAAGGCCTAAATTTCAGGGAATGTCCCCACATTTTTTTTGGCCTGAAATACGGTACGGTACTAATGTAGCTCCATCAATTGGATCCTGAAAATCCCATTGATCAATGGATATCTTAATGTTATCCTCTGGTAAACTAACATAACTATGGAAAAAAGTATGGAAAATCACAATTTTCCATGGCTAAATCCACTTTTTTCAGAACCTGAGATGGAAATCTCAACATCACATCACCTGCATCCCATCCAACGGGAGATTAATCTCATCTATCATAGAAACCTGTTATTATTCTGGGGTACCATCTGGCTATGACTAACAGTTTGCCATGGAAAATCACCATGCAATTAATTTCGGTAAACCATCTATTTCGATTAGGGCCATCTATACCATGGCTATGTTAGTCATAACCAGAGGGCAAATCTTCAAACTCCTCTTTTTTCGTCAACCAATGGAAATTTGGGACATCTATGCCATCTTGATCAGATCAAAATGATCAAATTACATGGCTAAAAAAACATCCAAGAAACTGAATCTTTAGCTAAGCCTAGTTTCATTTCCAAAACCAAAATAAACCTGAGCACGAAAGTTGAGCATCTATCCAGTTGGTTGACCCAGCTTACCAGCCATCTGAATAAATTGACAATAATTTACCAACTTGAACATGTTATTTTCTAGGATGTATATCATATATATAGGGTTATTTTGGGATAGTGAGCACTACAAACAGATATCATTCCAGGGGTCGTTTTCTCCACGAGGCCCTGATTGAAGACTTGGCTTTCCTGCGGTGGTCTTAGCTGAAAGCTCCGGGCTAAAGTGTGGATTGGGAAGCCTCGGCAACTGGCAACCAGCGAAAAAGATGACCAAAATGCCGCGACTTTCGACCAATCTTGGGTTACCCTCCGGTAAACGTTTACGTAACGAACTGGAAAGATCCACCATTTTTGATGGGTAAATCCACTATTTCGACTGGGTCATTGTCAATAGCTATGTTAAATTACCAGAGGGTAAACCACCAAGAAATGCAATACCCGAGGATTTTTTCTATGCAGATTGTACTGCCATCAATCTGACATGGAAATGATCAAAACCTATGGATATTTCAACGTTCTTAGGCCTCACCTGTTTCAGCGGATTCTGTTTTTTTTTCGTACACGGTTGAAACTGGAAAGCAAACATATATAGGTAACAGTCATTGATATATAGTTTCGAGTCATTTACAATCATGTATATATATATATACCCCTCAATGATATATCTAATGATTCTCCTTATGTACAATCATTGATCATGTGAGCCGGGTACCGGCACCCAGAAATTCCGGGTACCTTCGGTCCTTCCCGTCCCCTCCGCACCTGGAAGTCATGTAGAGGCAAAAGCGCTCGTCATACTCGACGTTGGTGTCCTGAGTCAAATTGTCATGTTCCCAAGTCGCGACATAAAAATGTGGAGGGCAACAGTTCAATCATCAAGATGAAAACAAGAAACTGAGCTCTGCACTAGGGATTTGGCGGAGGGAAACATAAAGAGTAACACCAATCGATTCCCCAAATGATGAATCAACCAACACATACAACACATAAACTTAGTCAATTCAGTCCGGTTATATTTACATATGATTATATATATATACACACATACTTTAACATCCCCACCCTCGTATATCAGTATGTCCAGTAAATTGGATGTACTATCTGGCTGAATTTAACATAATTCACCAGCCTGAAAAAAGTTGCTATCATACGGCTATGGGGATAATTCCCCAATACAATCATCATCATTCTAGTGACGTCACGATGTGGGGCCATTTGTATTCACCAGGCGTACATATTCAAGATCATACATGTTGGTTTTATATTACTATTCATTTTACTATTACTATTGATATACATATATTTACATATTAACATACACACACACATATATATATATATTCCATTCTTTTAATCCTCAATATCTCCCCGTTCTAGATGCTTAAACACCTCCCAAAAACAGCACATTTTTTTTCCGAGCGGCGCCAATTCGAATGACCATCTTTTTGGTGGTTGCCTCGATCGGATGTGGAAAAAACCCAGATTTTATGGCATGTTTTTGGGGAAAATGATGAAAACACATGAAAACACCAGAGTTATGTTTTTGAAAAACGGTGATTTATGATGATTTAGGGATCTTAGATGATTGTAGTCATGTCCTATTTTTCGAAAATCCTTGTAAAATTTGACATGACCTAAGGTTGTTGCACTTGTTTTCCGATTGTCGCCATAAATTCAGGCATCTCCAACATGTCATACGCTCTTTGCTATATGGGGAACGCAAAACCATATGGTACGCCTGATACGTCCTGGTATGTCCTGATGATGACTATGACCCTCATGATGACTTGATATTGATGATTTTTGATGCTGAAGGTGAAGAACATGAATGCAACATCTCACGGTACCAAACTCAACATCAGTTTTCATAGCTGTCAACTGGATTGTTGAGGCAAATGCTAAGTGTGTGCAACATAAAAAGTTGTGGGGGGAATCTTCTAACAGTTCTAACATGTGGACATCGCCAAGCACCTGTGGCCAAAAAATGTAGCGAACCCTGATAAATTCTTGGTAGAACCAGAGCCATTACCTCAGAACCAGAGCCATTACCTCCGAAATATTGGCCCTTGGGATCTTTTGAAACCATCAAACTTAGAATCTTTAGCCGTAAATCAACATCTTTAGTAAAACCACCAGCCACAAAAAGGTTTAGTCTTGGTTTATAGCAACACCCAGAAAAGAAAGTAGAACACAATCCAACTCTTAAAAATCGATTGAACTTGAATCGGATAAGGCCCTCCATTTTTTATGGTTTTCCATTCCATTGAAAGTCGCAAGTTTCAAAGGGCTTTGATGCAGGGACAATTACCCTCTGGTAAACTAACATAAGTATGGAAAATCAACATTTTCAATGGGTAAATCCACTATAAATGGTCATTTTCAATAGCAAACTGTTAAATTACCAGAGGATACTCAGGAAGGATACTTGGAGGTTTCCAATAGGGAACCCCCAAATCATCAGTTTTTGTTTAGGATTTTCCATTCACCATCCCTTTGGGGCATCCATTTATGGAAAACCCACATGTAAAGAATTGTGGCTATAATTTACCTATGGACTAATGGCTTTGAGCCCTGTTTCACCGGTCAAATCCCATGGGTTCATGGCTTAAATCCATTCGAATCTTTATCAATTTCTAATGCTTTTCCATCCCATTGAAATCCCCAATAAATCACTGCTTCACGGCGTACATCCATCCATAAAATGGATGTTTATCACGTTGTTTTACATCACTTTTTCATTGTTTTGCAATGTGTTCCATCTGGCTGAATTTCATCACAATTCACCAGCCCGAAAAGTAGCTCTCGTACAGCCATGAAGCGGGATGATTCCCCACAATGTCCGGTAAAAAAAGAGGGGCCGCTTTGATTTTCCATCAGCAGTGGGGTTAACTTTCAAGCCATGGGTAGGTGATCGGTCACAGAGCCCAGGGGCCCAGCCTTCATGACAATGGCCTTTTCCAGCACCGGATCTAACATAGGATCCATCTCATTCTCCACATTTTCGATGACCAAACACCTTGGGAGTTCTTTTTTCTAAATGGAATTCACCCACAACCATGTTTTTTGAACATTATTTTGACATTACAAACATTGGATGTTTATAAATTCAAACCAACTTCAAAAAGAATGGATTTTTGACGGATTTTGACCAACAAAAATGGGAGTGAAAAACCACGCGCTAAGGGCATTTTATGGATATACTGGGGCTCAGTGGGTTTTCACATGTTTTCACCAGCAAGATTTTGGTGAATAGAAGGATATCAGCAACTGTCTATCATCAACGGTCTGAACATAGGAAACTTCTCTCCAATAAACATGGCCATAAAATCATGGGTTGAATTGCTTTCTTAGCCATCAGCTGAAGGTTGGGCAGCCCCACGCCAGCATTATCAAAAAAATGTGTTTACTTAGGAAAAATGGGATATTAATGGGAGATCAACCCAAAATAACTATAGGATGTTCACATCCGCTGGGATACACACATTGAACATATGTGATATCATCTAAATCCACCTCCTAACCGACTGAAACACTGCAAATGAATCAAACACACACACTATATATATATATATCTCTATCATCATATCTATTATTTTATCATT
This sequence comes from Cladocopium goreaui, assembly GCA_947184155.2. NCBI lineage: Eukaryota > Dinophyceae > Suessiales > Symbiodiniaceae > Cladocopium > Cladocopium goreaui. Next base: position 885,640 of record CAMXCT020004001.1, on the reverse strand, counting down.
ATCTATATTAAAATATATTATATGTATATATATATATATATGTATATATATATATATATATGTATATATATATATTCGATGATATACAGCTTCAATAGCGACAATTGCATTTGCATTTTTTTGGCACATGAAATGGACGAAAAGTCGATTGCCGCAAACCAGGCAGCCAGGCAATCCGTGACTGATGGTGCACTCCAACTGATCCTGATGGCTTGGGCTTGGGGGGCTCTAAGCCAAAGATTGTAATTCTACTTATATACATAAATAAATAAATAAATATATATATAAATATTATTTTGATATTTGCTTGGATCTTTGATGATTGTATTGTTATTTGCTTGGATCTTTCATGAACAGTTTATCCTTCTACCCCCCAATCTGGTGATTTTCATCCGTGAAAAGACAGTCACGTTGAAAGTGGTGGCAAGTTCTTGCCCTCTAGGCTGTGACTTGATACATCTTGATGCCATTTTTGCATGACATGACATCAGACGAACTCATTGCTTGGGGTAACCCTTGATCCTCAACCAGGTTGACACTGCACAGAAAGCCCCACAACAACCTAAGAATCTGGTGGCTGCAAACTGCTACATATTACCCATATTACCCTCTGGTAATTTAACAGTTTGCTATTGAAAATAGCCATTTATAGTTGATTTACCCATTAAACATGGTGATTTTCCATAGTTATGTCAGTTTACCAGAGGGTAAGTTACTACATGAATCATCATGAATCTACATGAATCACATTGTTCCAGCCAGCGGCTACACCATTTCAAGCTGATAACTTTTTCAATTTCCCACCATGAAAGTCGACTCCTCCGAAGGGTCACCCATGTTGATGCCTTGGCCCCCCCCGATTTGTAACTTTCCGAGCGGAGCCGTTGTACGGCAAGCCGTGGTGTCCTTGAGGATGCGGTTTTGCAGCGTGGTCACCTCATTGAAAAATGTGCTGTCGGAAAATAAGTAACTTGCTCGCTGGGGGCAAAGATTTTGCGAAAATGTAGCTGGAATGAAAAATGTAGCTGGAATGAAATGGGTGTCCTCTACTTGTTGATGCTTCATCTTGGTGCTTGCATTGCCTATATCTATCTACATCCTGAATCTGATTGGATGGATATCTATATCTATATTTCCAAATCTGATCATATGGATTTTCCTCAACCCATATCCATTTTATGCAACAACTTCGATGATCTTCCAACGAATCGGACGAACTTTCGCATCGAAAAAATCCGGGGCTCTCTGAGATGCTGACGCACATGTTGGGTTCACGGGCAATCCGTTCATGCTCTTTGTTCTTGATCCAAGCCTCGAGTGAGCTCTTAGGAGTCACTTTTCCGAAGTACCCTCTGGTAAACATACAACTATTGAAAATTGCCATTTATAGTGAATTTTCCCATTAAAAATTGTGATTTTCCATAGTTACGTTAGTTTACCAGAGGGTAAAGTTTCAGCTTAGGAAGCTCAACATCCATGACAGCAGGCCAATGGCCATGCACGGCCTAGGAAGGCAACATGATTCCCCAAAAGGAGCTGGGATATCTATCCAGAAAACATGAATTGAATGGAATTTAGCTATGCCAAGCCTGAAAACATCTGTTTCCATCTTGATAAATTTATCACCAACATGTAGTGTCGAAGTGCAAACCATTATAATTTTCTTTGGGTGTCTAGCATACTTTCAACGATTTGCAGCCCTAGGAAACGGAGAATGAACCATCAAACATGTGGATATTCAATGGTCACCCCCTGGCACAAATGATGTCGGATTTTTTGCAAAGATTTTCGCCCGAAAATCAACACATCCTTTATTCACACACACACATAATATATATAACTATATAATTGTATATATAACTGAATAAATATATATATATATATTATTTACAATTATATATATAGTTATATATACACAAACGTATGTAAAATCTACATGTAAAAAACAACAATCACTCGCCAAGATTTTCGTTGAAAGGCAAGAAGTACAACAGATTGTTCCGTAGCATTTTCGTCGCCTTTTTACATGGACCCCATGATTTCCTGTAGGTCCTGGGTCGTCGAACCAGCGCTTGTCCTTGAGGGTCCACCATCAATGGATAGCGTGATGAGCGAGTCACCTCAGACGCCCCAAAATTCCATCGTCACCCTCTGGTAAACATACAAAAAACTATGGAAAATCACCATACTTAATGGGAAACCTCACTATAAATGGCCATTTTCAATAGCTATGTTAGTTTACTAGTTAGTTTACCAGAGGGTAATGATTTATGGGGACTAACCCATACTCAAATCATCTAAAATTCCCAACACATCCAAATCAGATGAGGGATTTTCAAAGATTCAAATACCAAAAAACTAAGTACCCATACTAAAATCCCAAAGGAAATAATTCATCCATATTAATCATCAAATCAGGAGGGATTTTCAATGATTCAGAATGATTTGGACATTGGTGGAATGTTCAAAATCAAAAAGTTACATAGTTTAAGACATGGGGTATGGTATGCGTCCAAACTAGAATCTTATCTTTTTTAGGTGGTGCCTTCCAGGAAACTAGAATATCCACAATGGGTTTATCATTTTCCTTGGGAAACCCTTGGCATTCCCCATCTATGTTAATTCTCCACGGGGCTTACACCGTATTTGCACTAAGCCTTCTCGGCTTACAAGTCGGAGGAAAACATGGACACGAAACCCAACCCAAAATGGGCCGGTCTCGATGGCCCATTTTAGAGCCCGAAATCTGTGGCTTGAAACACCGCTTGCAGCCACAGATAAGGCCCCCCGGCCATGATGGCGTTCTGAATGGACCTGGATATGCATCTGTTTTGGGTGTCACCGTTGAATGCTCATATCTAAACAGGACCATTTTTTGTTTTCAAGAACCAAACTGCAAATTGGTGGGCATCTATATCCATCATGAAATAAATACACATTTTTTAAAACATATATTTGGACCACAAAACCAATCTATCACAATCAACTAAATTTTGGGCATTGCTGAAGGTCTTCCACCTGCTCCAAAGATCATGTCAACTGGCCTGGCAATTTGAGCTGATTCTGAACCACCCTGGTTGAACTTGGAACAAAACACTTGGAGTCGTGAAAACTGGATGTAAGACAGTCATCATATCATCGTAATATCAGCCTTCAGATGCAGCTATCAGTAACTATCAGTAGCTATCAACATCAATGGCTGTCTCCAATATTTTTGGCATCCCAGGTGATTCATTTCCACATTTTCCCCATGAACAACGGCATTGGTCTAGGATGCCCCTGCAGCTCATCGCTAGGTAATCCATCCAAGGACCACCTCACAGTGATGATGGGGGATGATGGGGGTGAAAATGTGCCTACTCCGCCAAGCCAAGCAGAAACCAATGGTTGCAGGCCGGTTTCAAGGTACTCCAAGACAAGTAGTTTTTCCATCAAATGTTATCTGGTTGGTGGTTGACCTACCCCTCAGAAAAACTTTAGTCAATTGGAAGGATTCTATATATTATGGAAAATAAAATTCATGTTCCAAACCGCCAACCACTTATAACATGTTATTTTCTTGGGTGTCCCATTCAGGTTTTCATCTCGGCATTTTGACTCTGAGGAGTGCGCTCGCCCACAGTGCCCTCATCCACCAAGAATTCCACCATGTTGACGCCTGTAGAGAGGTGATCGTTTATGAAAACGCGTGTGATGATCGGGATGTAGTCATGATCGTGGGATGTTTAAAGCACAATTGAATAAACATAGAGATCAAACCAACCAAAGTGGGATATCTGGATGTAACTTCTGGGGTATCCTATCTTCAGCGCTCGTGCTATCACCCAGATTTATGAATGGTTGTGCATGGGCAGTACTCTTACTGAAACATCCAATAAAACAAGATGAAGCCCACGAACCCGAATGCTCACACGTATGTTGAAGATGATGGTGATAAAGTATCGATTATGATAGGACATGAAAATGTCAATGCTCACACCTATCGTAGAACAGTGGAACAACACCATTGCTCCGAATCTGTTTTCTCTCCGCGACAGCAGCACTGGCGTCGCAACGCAGTGGCGCGCGGCAAGCAGCGCCCAGTGGCGCGCGGCAAGCAGCGCCTTCCAAGACATGGCAGTCATGCGAGACGAACGTATCACACATGAAATGTCTTGTGTTGGGAATCACATGCGTCGATGCAACAAAATAAAATATATGGATCAACGAATCAGAAAGTATCGGAAACGTGTTGAAACATCCTGTAGTGGCACCAAGCACGCTCGATGCCTCCACGGCACTGGTGTTGCAAAGCTGCATCGCGACGCAGTCATCACCTGCCACAACACACGAGCCAGACGAGGCACAGTTGTAGCCGACAAATCATTTTATGAGTTAACGAAACAGCATCTTGACGAAGACACTTCAATAACGATTGTGTGGGACAACGAAACAACCCAAACAAAAAGGAAAATAAGAACGGCTCTTGTTGATCTGTGCAACAAAATCATATCATCTTCAGATTGCAAAAGGAACAGGGACTTCTTTCTACCATCGCCGACGGCTGTAACATGTCCTGGGAGCTGCTCAGCAACAGCGAGGACAGCGCCACCAGCTGTCGCTCTACAGACAACCAGACAGATTTTGGTCATGTCCAACTTCTCACCAAGACAACGGAGTCACCAACGCCAGCTGTCTTTCTGTACTATATCCATATGTATATATACACATATTAATGATTTCTAATCACATGAATGAAGACAACTTAATCAAACTCATACCAGCATGACCATACCGCAAAGCTCAAGTCGGCTGCGGACATCACCACCGGACCATCGGTGGAATACCCATTGCCTCCGCAGCGACGCCAGCTGGGGCGCTCCATAGGCAGCGCCGTGAAGAACAACCCGATGCAGCAAGTATCACCTTCCAAAGCGTGCGAGCCACGCGATGCATGCATATCAAACATGAACCATGGTTAATGCAGTCGCCATCCAGATTGCCAACAGATTGCTATAACAAATGTTGTTATCAACGACATCATACTTGCATGCTTGCAGTATTTTCACAAACATCCATACATGCGAGCATGAGCAGCAATTGAATCGCATCCGCCTGCACTGATATTCCAGAGCTATGTTGACTGCACAGTCCAAGCACCTTCTTGTTCGCTAGTGAATCATTTTCTAGCCATCAATTGCCATCATGAACCCACAGCGCGACATGTACGGCCATTCTGATCATACCAATAACAAAAAATATCCTTCGGTGAGATTTTGACCTGTCAACCCAACAAAGCGAAGCAACTGTTCTGCCACAGTATGCGCCGCAATGGCGCTGAAGCGAGCATGCTGCCGGTGCTCATGCAAGCACGCAGCTCCTGTTTCCCAGTGCCTGGAAGCAAGCAACAGCGTGAAACAAAAAGCCGCAGTCAAGTGGTGACGACAAGCAGTGCATTGAGACTCATCAAGTCACAGCGACAAGCAACGCGTCGACACTTTATTTTTATCTATCACACGTGCGAAACGGTCTATATTGTTCTCAGCTATGACACTAGCTTTCTACTCCTGTTGTCATCAACTATAGGTCACAACATCTGTGCTTGCAGCGACGCCCACGAACGACTGGATCACCGCGTCGAACTCTTTCTCCGCAGCTGCCAGCGCACGCAAGCGTGCTCTCCTGCCCCAGAAAGTAGGTAGCGGATACAAAGATGCACGCAAGAGCTTCCCCTCGTCCGCACCATCTTGCTGCGCTCTGAAAGCCTTCCTCCCCCGAACAGAGACCCTGCACCAAAACTCCGCCTCATATCGCCGAGTCAGGTCTTTCACGAGATATTTCACTTCACTGGGAGATTCGACGGAGAAGCTGTACTGCACACATTCTTCACCGGCGACCTCACAGCGTCCTTTCTTGATGCCATCCAGCCATGGCAATAATGGAATAGAACATTTTGGCGTAGCGGCTGCAGCTCCGGCTTCCCATGTGGACGATTCCGAGTCGGGGACATCGCCACCTGGCCTCGCAGCGGATGAAGGACGATGACCTGTTGTCATGCCTTCAGCGACTTGAGGTGCAAATTACAACTAGTCGCAGCCAGTTTCAAAGCGTTGCAACATGTCACTACCACCAACACAACATGGAGCGAACAAACGCTCAGCCATCCCAGCTCACCCTCTAAATCACAATGCACAACCAAGCTGTACTATATCCGCAGCAGCAGCATCATGCAGCATCCACAATCTGTTTCCGCGACACTAACAGTTCACATCAATTTATATGGTCATCAATTTTGAATATGCATCCGTGCATGTCACATGAACGGCAACATCGCCGCCAAACTTCTAACAGAATGGTATGCTGTACTTTACATGCAGCAATATCACAACAACCGCTGCCTCGGGGAAAGCAGCATCCTTCCCAGCGCCAAACAGTCTCTGCGATGCTCGCCACCTCCCGACCAGCACACACCGCGCGATCCACAGATGTCAAGCAACAGAAAAAAAATGCTTTCATGTCAAGATATGCAACACACCAACAAAGACAAAGACATCACAATCTGCAGCTGGCGAGTGTTGCTGCTACAGTATTGTCAACGAACACCATGATGCGCTGGCGATCGATGACACAACTTCCCGTGCCTCTGCAGTATATCACCACCACCAGCGCGTCCCAAAGGCACCACAGTGCAGCAAGCATCACCTTCCCAAACATGCAAGCACGGCAATGTGCAGATGTCAATGAAACAGGTTAACCGTCGCATTCCAACCATGTTAGATGTCGCATTTAAAAACACATCCAATCTGTTCTAACAACACATCGTGCACGTCCAACAATACAAAGCGGCGCCCACCTTGCAATGAAAATGGACACGGATGTTCCCAAGCTTGTCTGCCATGCGTGACTGAGTTGGTCCTACCCACCCTTTAACATCGGCTGCACTCAAATGGATGCGGACATGTCCGGGCTGTTGCAACGGATGTTAGCAAAATTCGATGATACTCACCTGGCCGCATGCATTGCACACTCTACGTTTGGTCTTATCCCGCCTCCACACGAGGCAGCAGTCGCCAAGTGTGACTTTCTCAATCAAAACACACAATCGATGCATTTCGATACTTTCCAACACTCAGGCAAAATCATATCGGACGGATGCACAAATCCCATTAGGTGCACGGAGCTTTACCGCTCAGATGCATTGGGATCGGATGCAGTCGAATGCCTTTTGGTCGGCTGCACTCAAATGGATGCGGACATGTCCGGGCTGTTGCAACGGATGTTAGCAAAATTAGATGATACTCACCTGGCCGCATGCATTGCAGACTCTACGTTTTGGTCTTACCCCGCCTCCACACGAGGCAGCAATCGCTAAGTGTGACTTTCTCAATCCAAACACAACATCGACGCATTTCAACACTTTCCAACTCACAGGCAAAATCATATCGGGCGGTTGCACAGAGCTTTGCTGCTCAGATGCTTTGGGATCGGATGCAATTGAATGGCTTGCGCTCGGCTGCACATAAATGAATGCGGAGTGCAACAGATGTTACCAAAATTCATAATTTGTATACAAATCCCGTCGGGTGCGCCGAGCCGTATTGCATGAGCTCTTTGCGGAGAAGAAACACTCTGGCATCTTGACCGGGAACACACCGGTCCCAAATCCACACTCCAGACAATCCAAGGAAGACGCACGGCAAGAGAATGCAGATGAAGAGCAGGAAAAACAGGACTCGGAGGAGTTTGGACCCATCCAGACCTTTGGCACAGCCAGTTTGTCAAAGCTTTATACCTCCAATGTGCCAGCGACTTTGTAAGTCCTTTCGAGCTTGGTATAACCATTCCAGTTTCGTTGCACCATGCACCAAAGCAACGTGCATTTGATTTGCCATGGAACCGAACTTTCTCACGCGGGGACATCGCCACCTGCCAGCTTACAGCAGCGTCACGTTTATCTGCATGCTGCCACTGCTTCCAAAAGAGTCGGCGGCAAGGCGTCCGGTGGGAAGTAGCAATGACACTCGCCGTCTTTTTCAAACAGCAGCACCTGGAAATGCATTTCGTCGATGTAATATAAGCACAACCACAGACAAGGCGTTTCCTTCACTCCAACAATAAGCATGCAGTACCTTACCCGCAGCGATGTTTTCAGTTGCCACTTGCGTGTTTGTCCACGTATTCCCAGCTATGATGAAAGACACATTCAACTCATCTGATAAAGCCGCGATATCCACATCTGTCGCCCAATGTCGATTGCCACATGTTTCCAGCTGCAAAGCAACTTCATGCTGCAACTTTGCCAATGCAGCGACACCTCCACGGATGCGTTTGCTGCGGGTGACAAGACTATCTCCTTCCTGAAAGCGAACTTGCAAAGCATCGTCGAGGACCTGGACATCCACGACAACATTGACAGTGGCCAAAAACTCGAAAGGGGACTTTCGAAGTAATGCAAGCATAGACCATTGGTCCATCCACGCGCCAGCTTTTTCTCGAGCTACACACCCGGCAACAAAATCAACAAAAGCCTTTCCAGACAACTTGCGGAAATGTCGACCAACAACTCCACGCAGAGCTTGTGCGACTGCTTTTCGATCTTTGGCAGCAAGACGAGGAGAAAGTCCAAGTGAATCCACCACAGCGGGCATTGAGTCGCGAGCGAAAATCAAAATGGCAGCAACGGACAGGAAGAAGCAATCACCACCACCGCCCGCATCTGCAGCAAAAGCACGCAAGTGGCAGCGGTTCCAGAAGAACAATTTGGTCGGATCGGCCACTTCCGGCACTTGCTCACATCCAAGACCAAGACAAAAATCCCGCCGCAGCTCTTTCCATTGCATGGGTTGAAATTTACGCTTCTTGCCGCAATGGCCTGCACTGCTGGCCGACAGCTGCACAGCCGACTCCCAAGCACCAGTGGCATACACAAACATACCATCTGCATTTTTCGCATCCGGTCGAGGCAAAGAAGTCGCCATTGGAAACGTCGAAAGCGATCTGCGTGCACTTTCGATCGTTTCCGTCGACGCCGCTGCCACTTCCTGGTTCAGGGTCACAAGATGCAAGTGTCACATGAAAACAACAATTATCCCCATTTTAACACCATCACAACCGCAATCATCAGAATCGCACAATCTCACACATATATCATTTCAAATACATCAGAACGACATCCTGGATATGAGTCATGAATCAAAAAACAGACAGTTCGCAGATGACCACAACATCGAAGACTAGAATCAAAATCAGCAAGTCGGACACTTTCAGATCGGCCGGGGCCAGCGCCACCTGACCTCCATCGGGGGCAACGCCACCTGGGGAGCATTTTCATGGATTTCCCCGCCTCGAGACGATCCAGAAAATCGGCGATGTATTGTGGCGGTCCATTTTCGAAGAAAGACCAGTCCACATCGCCGTTTTCCAATGTCGGGAAGTTCCGGAAAAGCGAATACTGCAGCGATTGAGCGCGCCCAAGAATCATGTAGAGATGTTGGATGTACACATCGCGGCCGAAATACGATGGCCGAGTGCAATCGATGGTATGTCCTTGTCCTCGGACCGTCTTGCCTTGACTATTGTTGAAAGTGCCGGCTGCAGATGGAGCTAACGGGAATTGGATCCGCGTTACATCCAGCTGCAGCTCGCCACGCCGTCGAAGACTGATGCTAAAGTTGTCTTCCGACGGTTCCAACAAGTACACGCCCGGTAGTGCTCGTCCGGTGTAATCGTCACAGCGATCCTGTCCAGTCAACGTGCTCATGTGTGCACAACACAATCAACACTATGCACTCCACACTCCACCCCCAAAAACTACCACAATCTCACACGTCAAGGACATCACCACCTGACTGCCATGAAATGAAAAGTTGCCATTTACTTTACACTCTACACAGCACCATTTGATTCCACAAGCTCTGCAAACACAAAGATGAAAGCATGCATGACGTTCTTGACTCCTTCTACATGCTAGCTTGAACTTATCTAACTCTGCAGAACAATTATACCGATACTATTAATGCCACACGACCCGCCTCCACTCGGACGGCAATTGCCGCGGGCAAATAGTCCAGACGGACATATCCAGTTGTCCAGCAAGAATGTCCAGGATCGGGGACTTGCTGTCCAGGAGCATGACCAGGACTGCCAAAGCGTTCATTAGGATGCATCTGAATGCCAATCACTTCGCACGGGCACTCTTGCACGATCTCAGGCGGTAACAATTTTTTGGTAATTTTAACTTTAAGACCCACATGCAGAGGCAAAAAGGAAATCAGGTTGCCCGTCTTACTGGCCATGTTGGTCACATTTAAAATGTCACGAAGAATGCTGGCATCATTCCCAAACTCACGTTGATGAATCAAATCCACCGCCTGCACATAATACAACAACTGTCCCTGGAAATGCAGAAATGGCACCATCCTCGAGGCTACGGCTTGCATACACTTGCCGTACTGGGCATTGAAGGAACGCGACAAATACATGGGAAAGCCACGAGATATGATTCTAGGCTTTCCCTTGCTGGTATTGTGATCAGCCAAACGGCCGAAACTGGCACGTGCAGACTCATAGGCACAGACCTGTTGAAGTCGAGCAACTTGGTCCCAATTCACAGCACTGAAGACACCACGAGCAAAAAAAACCCTTGGGACCGACTTGCAATCCCTTGTCGTCGTACATGCAGTAATCCGATGCCAAGCGAGCATCCCCAGCCAGAGGACGATAAATCTGCCGTGACATTGCATCTTTCAAGGCCTGGGACAGCGCCACACCGCCAACTTGACGCATCTTCTCCAACAAGGTAGCCAATGGATCGCCTTTTTTGAAACGATGAGATCCCCGGAAAAGGACGGTTTGCTTCATAAATTTCCGAAACACATTGTATCCGTGCTCATCAAGCTCTTGCTTTTTTGCCGCTGCACTGGATCCATCTTCTCATACAGTGGGACTCCGGGAACATCGATTCCAAATGCTCCCATGAGAGAATGATTCCTGACCGGATTGAGCTGCAAAAAATCTCCTGCCAAGATCTGACAAAGAATATCTCCAAAGACGTGATCCAAGAATTGTCCGGGATCTACATCACATCGCCCACAACAAGCCGATGCGTGCAGAACGGCAAGCAAATTTGGTGGTGTCAAGGAAATCTCGTCGATGAAGAGCAAGGCGACGCGGCGCCATTTCTTGCGCAACGCCTCTCGGCGATCGCGCGTCGGCTTCTTCAGGAGGAGGTCCTGCTTCCGGCCAAGACCGGCCATGTGATGGAAGGTAGATCCTCCGATGAGCCGAGCCGCAGAATTCTGCGCTGCCACCCCTTTCAACATACCAGGCAGATATTCTTCGTATACCGGCAGAATCACTTCGTTCAACATAAACGTCTTGCCGCTCCCGCCCGGGCCATGGACAAAGATGCGACTGACCATATCCTGCCACAGCTTTACATCACGTGTGAGCATAAACCATGATTTCAGCTAACACTGTCCTAACAGCTCAAACAAAACAAGAAAAATGCAAAGAGTACGAAATTCAGACCCAGGAACTGGTGTGATGAGATCGAGGAGCTTCTCGATTTGAGTCGGATCACCAAAATAGGACACCATCTGCTTGTCCTTGGCCTTCTCCCACAGGCGCTGCAAAGGTGCAATTGCCAAAATCACAACATTGTATTGGTCACCAGAAATAGCAAAATTCGACACCGACCCAGAGGCGACTGCTGCCACATTGGCCACAACATCCGTGACGACCGGCAATTTCTGCTGCAACAACTGCATCGCCTTTTCGGCCGGAGAAAGAGTCAACACACGTGCAAAAGGTGCCACACCAGCTTCAATTTCTCGACTAGAAATGTGGGTCGTGAATTCATCGTCGCTTTCTGCACCAGCTTGCACATCTTTCTCCTTGCGAGCTTCCAACAAAGTACTCTGATGTTTCAATCCCATGTGAATATCACCTTGTCGCAGCGGCATGGACACAGGAACATCGCCACTTGCATCCTCCCGATGACATGCCCTGGGTCGTTGAATTTCTCCATGCTTCTCCGCATACTGCTTCACAAACTCAGTGGCCCTCTGCGTGCTCGCGCTGACCTTGCCCGGCCCGCCAGTTTTCACATTCAACCGATGTGCCAAAGTCAAAACATCCCCCTGATCGACATGCAGCCGCGGTTGATATTGTACATCCGGCTTCACAAGAGGCACATGCTCCAAATCATCAGCATCAACACTGCCATCACTACCTTCCATCTCCACATACTCGGCCCTCAGACCCAAATCTTCTGCATTGTCTTCGGCGCTGGGTTGCACCTGTGCTGGTCGTGGCCTTCTTCGTGCTTCAGACATCAAGTCAAGATTTGCACTCACTTCGCGTGACACAACTGCGACATATTCTGCAGCTGACAATTGCTCCGACCGACAAAACTGCTGCTGCTTTAGCAAAGTGTTCATCGGAATTGCCAATCAATGTCATTTCTCGATCATCATCAAGCAGCAGGCCAACAAAATCAAAGACGATGCTGAGAACACGATGACTGAAGCAAGGCAAGACAAAACCCTTCATCTGACTGCTTTGCTTCCCTCTGGCGCGATGAACTTTCCGAACACGTGCCAGAGGACGTTTGACTTGCCCAAAGCAATCCAGCAGGAACGACAAAGTATCGCTCTTGTGCTTCGCACCAGGTACTTCAAACTCCCGCACAGCAATGGTGTCCACCTCGTCGCGGCTCATGCACATGCATCCATGTCTGCAAACAACAAGAAACAGAAACGACACCGTATCAAACATGGTCCCCACCGAAACATTCTTTCATCTTTTACTTATCGCATCCGTGGTTCTTTCCACATCTTCCTATCATCTGAAAATCATGAAAGTATTGCAAATCGATAACACAAAAAAAATCCTTCACAACCAGTGAAATCGTCCAAGTCACAGTATGACACCGCTTCGCCACATGCAGCTTAACCTGACGACACCGCATCAAATCTATTCGAAAAACCACTTCTAGTTTCCATACAGACACCCCTGGCTTTGATGGAAAACAAAAACTTCAAAATACCTCACACCATGTCATGAAGTACTTGCCAAGTAACATCGGCTCGATCTGCAAGCGTTTGCATTTCAGCTTCAGTTGCCTTCCACTCAGACAATACTCCTGTTTTGTCAGCTACCTGTCTGATATCACCGCCGGCCACCAAAATGCGACGCCTCCTTGCTACTGGAATTTTCCGGATGTGATTGACAGCCTGGGCCTGCCCGCAACACTTGCTACTCAAACAGTGATGTTTCCGGAGCACTGCAATGTGCACAGCCGCCCACATCTCTGGATCCTTCTCCTTCGTTGGCATGGTCACACCATGCAAATATGGCACCCGAGGAGCAGGATGCAAAATCTGCACATAATACTTGGCCTTCGTGTAATGCGCTACAAAATCAAATTCAGCAACATTTGCATGCCTGCTACCAACTTGCTGCACATGCACACAACTGACATGCATCCCATAAACATAGAAATTCATGGATGCCAGCGGCTCAACGTCTCCACGATGCAAGTAATCTTCATAGAAGGAAGTCGTGCGCAACTCAAAACCATCATTCGGTGGGGCCATCGCCACCTCCCGGAAGTGCGTCTCCGCCACGCCAGCGCCAGCTTCAACCGAACAATGCTCCGTCGAGCCGGCAGCAAGGCCGATGTCTGCGAGGGCGACCTGTCCTTCTGCTTCAAGTGCATCATGCGAGCCGCTATGGCGTCGCATCTCTTCAAAGACGCCCCACAAGACACGCTTCAGCATGAGACGCCAAAAGATGTGCGTTCTCAGCACTTCCCGGCCCGTCAACATGTGAATAGCCATTAGACAATGTCCATGCATAACTGCGTGATTGGCTGCTGTCCAAAGCCGACATAGCCGCTTCCGAGCTTCTTGCTGCTCAGGGGTGCTCTTCTGCACCCCTGGCTGCTCGGGAAGCGGGTACGTCTGCAGCAAACGCTGCGTTTCTGCAGTTTCGGCTTCCACCTGCATGCGCTCCTCTAAACGCTGCATACCAACTGTCAGATGTCGCAGCACTGGGCCACAGGTCAAGGCAGGTTTCGTCGTGTAGTCACACGTGTAAAAGGATGTCTGTATACCAGATCGCAGACCTTCCACCAGATTTTCCCGCAGCAAGCATCTTGTCGTATCCGGCAAGAAGCGATCCCCGATGCGATCGCAATCACCTGCACCCAGTGTGCTCATTTCCACAAAATTCAAAGCCTTGCAGCACCACGACATCATGCGACAACTCATTGTGGACAGCCAGACAGACAAAACTTCTCCAACACGTTGCGTGGCTCTCGTCTGGAAGGGTTTGCGGCTCGCTTGCACCATCGGTGCATCAAAATGCTCATCAGCACGTCTAAAAGCAGGCAACAACTTCAGGAATGATTCCGCTAAAGCACGTTTTGTTCCAATGACAACTTTCAGCTTGATCTTCTTAGCCGTGGATTGCGCAACTGCCTGTGAAGCTTCCACCTGTCGAACAATCAGAGTGACAACCCTAGCATGCGCCAGTCCATGCTGCGGGACATCGCCACGACAGCGTCACTAAAACACATCAAACAAGCAAATAACATACACCCTTCAACCAAACCTATCATCCAATGAAACGACCACTTCCATGCTGCGGGACATCGCCACGACAGCGCCTCTAGAACACATCAATGAAACAAATGACAGACACACTTGAAGCAAACCAATCCCACAGTCCAGCACCGTCCCACCTTGTCATCCAAAAAATTCGGTCCGTCTTCCACATACCCGTCCACAAGCACACGACGACAATCTTGATAATTCAGATTCCCCCGATGCGTCACCATGCCAGCCTCAACTCGTAACAGTCACGTGCAAGAAAATAACATCCAACTCACACTCTCGACCACATCATCAAAATCAAAACCAAAACTGACTCTGGAAAAACAAAACAGAATTCAACATCAGCTAGATACGGGATAACACTGCCCTTCACGAGGATTGTACTGCACGGTGCGAACACGACCGCGTTGAGTACTTTCAGAAGAAGTATCAACGTTGCTACCCAAATCGAACCTGCCAGCAAAATCTTCACCCCTCAAGCCACCGCTCGGTTGCCCAGTCAGCCATCGCGGCAACAGCAACGGCTTGCCAGTGCGGGCTACGACCACTTCGATCAACTTGGTGAACGAACTAAAACCAGCGTCCACATTCTTCTCACGAAACAATTTCACAAAATGAACAAAATTGAACCTGCAATGTTGTGGTTTGCGGCGACTGCCTTCAGGTGCATATTTAAAGCAGGTCGCCTGGTGTTCATGCAAATGGCCACTCAAAGCACACACTCCCATGAAATCAGCACAAAATGCATCGATAAATTCTTCATCAGTGATCTTCCTCAATCCTGTTCTGGCCCCACAACAAAGCGAGCACTCGCATCCAGCGAATCCACCAGGCAACAGACGATAGTGAGGCAGTCTCGACATTACAGAACCCGTCAAAGGCAGCTTTCTCGCCGACACTGTACCAGCGACATCACCAGCAGCAGCCGCATCTTCCTCCGGCCGTCTCATGTGCAAATCAACAAAAGCCGCCTGCACCGGCACCAAGTCCCTCCGTTTCTCTGGATATTTCTTGCAGTCTTCAAGCTCGCCGTCGTACTTGTCCTCTGCCTGCCATTTTGTCAAGTATGGCAAGGACTGCAAGTCGATCTTTGGAAACGGAGCTTCTCGAAAGTGCAGAGGCAGTAATCCGGCACATGAGCTCATCAAAGACTCCACAGCTAACAACGTCTGCTGTTGCCACCTGCGGAGCAAGGACTTGGCCTCGGAAGTTTCTCGTCGCAGCACTCCCTTCAACCATGCCTGCGACATGCGGTTCACAAAGTGGAGGACGATGTGGGGATGACACGCAAGACGGGCTTGCTCTTCGATCGGGCCATGCAAATGTGCAATGGCAGCAAACGATCCTCCAGTAAAGCTGGCAATGCAGCCATCTGGGAACTCAACTCCATTCTTGGTTCCATTGGCTCGGAGTTGAGGATCGAAAGCTGCAATGCCAAGCACATGCTGCAGAAAGAGTCGCATGGACAATATGAAGAAGCGAGCTTGTGCCACTGGATTCTCGGCAAGCATTTCTAACATGCGCGATGCCGTTGGCATGGATGGATTTTCATCGAGCAAAGAGACCTGAAACTTTTCAGTCTCTCCCTCCTTTGTAAATCCACCATCTGGATGTGCAACGCATCCGGCATGCAGAACTACAACCAATGGATTGCGCGTGTCAGCAACGTTGGGAGTGAGAAAACCTCCGATGCCACCAAACCTCAGTTGCGACATGTCTCACATTCATAAACGTTTATATATCCTGAAGCGACGTGACGTTATTCTATTTTCAAAGTTTTCTTGTGTTGCTTTTGTTGCCCAACCGAACTGTATACCCGATTGCTTCAAGGTGCATCATGAATTTCAATGTCTATTGAGATATATGATAGCTCTCGTATGACTCTGATGGCACTGCCTGAAAATTGCGAACACTTCTTTTTTCCAAAACTTATACCCTTTAACATTCCAAGCAACATCAGCATAGCACCGTTCTGTTCGTGCCGCAACTGTTGCCTGGCTCCGTCTGTGCCCACCACTTCAGAGGAGAAGAAAAGGAGCTGAGATAATGCATCTCGAATGTTTGCATCCACCACCGATGACCGCATCACATCGCCCAGATTGGCATTCTCTCCAAGAGCCGCCACAGCTGCCCGCAATCTTTCAGACGTGCACTGCAAAACTGCTTGTAAAGATTGCTTGAACTTTTTGCGTTTCACATGTGCCGAAGCCAGGCGCACCATTTCCATTCTCTTCCAAGTGTCACACGCAACAGACAAAAAATTCAACTCACCAGCCCACCGCGGTATCGCAGGGGGTTGGAAACGGCTCGTTTCTTCTCGAACACATCGTCTTTTCACATTTTCATCATGATCATCAGTGTCACGTCCAGTGCCGGCACTATCCTCTCCAGCAGCAGCTACTTCATATTCCAGTTCTGCACGCTCAAACAAATATGCCGCCCACTCTCGGAACGTCAGAGGAGTATCACGAACAATGCCATAGACACCATCACCATAAGGAAACATCTCTGGGAAACATTTCTGCCAGTATTCGGGACTGTACATACTCAAAGGAACCGTTCCAGTATGCACCACCTGCACACTTTTCCGACCATCGACCGACGCCTGGACACCTTCGGCGTGATCCATCTGGGCGACAAGCTTGTTCAGTTTGTCCTGCAGTTGTGCTGCGGACATGGACTCTGCCAACCTTCGAAAACTGTCCATGTCCTGGTCGAAGGTTTGACCACCACTGCTGCCGCGGCGGCTCATCAACAACTTCAATTTGGCCGCAAATTCCTTCAAGACACGCTCCACATCAAGATCATCCGAACCAACTTCTCCCGCCACACAACGCAGACCCGGCATGTCTTCTCCTTCCAGAATATGCTCGTGCGTAGTTCCATCGATCTCTTCTACGTCGTCTGCTTCCACTTCAGCTTCTGGCGCCGGCTCTGCACAGCCAGAAGCCGCCGGATCCTGATCCACTCCAACATCAGCCGGACCACTGAGTTTCATGGGCATGGTTCCAGTCACATCAACAGCGGTCGCCTGCGAGCGTATAGCCGCGCAGCTCCCACCGACTTCCACAAATTGCGCCTCTGCCTGTGCTTCGTCCACATGAAGATGCCTATAAGCCACATTGTGAGCAACCAAATATCGTGCCGCTGCCAAATAAGCATCACGAGGAACTTCGGCCCACTGCGCTCGATCGAGATCCTCCAGGCCACATAAAATTGTTGAACAAAAACAAAATCATTATTTACATCCCATTCCAACCGCTCAGTCGGTCATGGTGCACAACATTTACAACATGATTCCACCCAAACACAAAAGATCAAAACACACGTACCTGCCTCCGGTGTGCAACCCACAAGAGCAATGCTGATAGTCTGCGATAGAAAGCGCTGCGCTTCGGCAGGGAGCGGCGGCAAATGCGCCGTCGCTAACTCATGCAATTGCGCTTGCGGGAATGCAATGGTATTGGCTCGGATACCCTTCTGTTTCTCTTTCACAGGACGAGTCTTGTGAGGTTCGGCAATAATTTTCTGCACAACTGGTCGACCCAAAGACAAAAGAAGAAATGTCATCGGAGACAGAGGCTTACCTTGGTGCTTGAAAACATTCGGGTAACGGCCAATCCATAATGAGTTGGCAAGCGCATACTTCGGCATGCGAGGCTGCTTACCAGTGACGGCACGAACACAATCGGAACAGGCAAACGACACAGTCGCACTCGTCACTTTCTCCGGCAAAACTTTGGTGTTCAGTAGCCACTTCCAGGGAACACCGTCTTCATAAGTACCGGAAGGATGGGACACACAACTGCCCAACAACTCCTCCTTTGGAATGCTGGGCCAAAGCTTTTCGTACCTGCGAACATCAAAGACTTTGCGATGCAGCCAATGCACTTTCTGCTTCGACACTTCATGGACCTGCCAGCCATGCTTCTTCTTCTCTCCATCATCAGAATCACTATCATCATCTGCTTCCACGCCGGGGCCATCGCCACCTGGCTCCTCCACCGCTGCTTTCTCGGCATCTACAAACAGCTTCAAACGCTCCATGTCTTCCAGCCAGCAAGAACGAGCACAGATCACGCAGCTCTCCAACTTGCGCTCCCTCGCTTCATGAGCTTTTCGTGAATGGGTCTGATGAAATGCATAACATCCAACCCCTCGTCGGATTTGCTCACCGGGCACAGGAAACGGTCCAGACTGTTCTTCATGAAAAACCATACGCTTTCTGTACTCTTCCTCACAGCGACCCAGCTCGTGCGCGGCGGCATCCGCTGGCGCAGGCAAGTGTTCGTCGCGCAGATGCTTCACAAAGTCAAGTTGGTTGTCGCAATTGAAGCCGCACAACTCACAAGCCAGCATGCCGGATGCTACAGGAGTCCGATAGAAGACACGCCGGCTATCTGCATTTTGCAACTGTCCACCCGGAATGTAATAATCTTTCATCTGCCGGGTGGACCAGATGTGCGGGAAATGTTTTTCCCAGTACTGCTGTTCGACAGAACGCATCCTTTGGTTGCCCGGTAAGAGTGTCTTCTGCCTAATGCGGCGAACTTGTTGGGCAAGAGCATCGGTCGGGCTCTTCGGTCCTCGAGCAGGAAGTTCCCCTGTATCCAAAAGACATTGTTGCACTGCATTGAAGACAGCGGCATGACGCGGGTTCCATAGAAATGGGCCAAACTCTGGCACCGCTTCCCAGGCAACCAGCTGGGTCTCGTGCAAAGCAGCCGCATAATCGATGATGCGACCTGCTCTGTCCCGTCGCACTGCAGCAAAGCGACGCTTGCGAACTTGAACCAGCCCAGCATACAAACGTTTCTCTTCCGCTGAGCGACCAGCACCAACAGCAGGAGGCAGGCTACCGGTCCTCGCCACATAACTTTGCAGCTCAGCACGAAATGCACGGGTATCGTCCAGATCATCCAGCCCATCCAATGAAAGACCTTCCAACTCCTGACAACCAACTTCATATTGTTTCAAAACCCAAGCAACACAAGCTGCTCTGAACTCTTGTACTGCCGATCCGCTGTATCTCTGCACGGCCTCTTCTTGCAATGCAACACACCGATACAAAAGTTCGACCACTGACACATCCTCCAAAAAAGTAGCTAACCCGCTTTCCATTGCAGCATTCCAGGCTTCAGATCTGGCACTGAAGATCTCAGCAAATTGGCCCATCAACTCAGAACTGGCTGCTGGTGGGCACGCAACCAGACGATGCCAGCGACGAGCAAGCACATCCTCAGCTCGATTGGCATCAGTGATAGAATCGAACCGCCTTGGCAATCGCTGTGCCTCCCGAAAAAAATCATGGACTGCAGTGCAAGCCGCCCGGGTGGAGTCATCTGATTCTACTTCAGCCGCACCAAAGATAATACTGTAGCTTGACAGCAAGTCTGCGCTGACTGACGCCTTCTCGGCCACCAGGCGATCCCAACGCTGAGCAAGCGCATCCTCTGCTCGCTTCTCGTCACTGTCCCCCACTTGGCGCTTCGGCAACCGCCGGGTTGTGTCAAAAAACTTGGAGACAGCAACACATACAGCCAGATGACCATCGTCTACTTCCATCTCGGCCGCAGCAAAGATGGCATTGTAGCTTGACAGCAAGTCTTCGCTCACTGACGCCTTCTCAGCCATGAGGCGATCCCACCGACGAGCGAGTGCATCCTCTGCTCGCTTCTCGTCACTGTCCCCCACTTGCCGCCTCGGCAACCGCCGGGTTCTGTCCAAAAACTCAGAGACTGCAACACATACAGCCATGTGGCCATCATCTACCTCCATCTCGGCCGCACCAAAGATACCACTGTAGCTTGCCAGCAACTCTTCGCTCACTGATGCCTTCTCAGCCATAAGGCGATCCCACCGACGAGCGAGTGCATCCTCTGCTCGCTTCTCGTCACTGTCCCCCACTTTGCTTTAGCCGGGAACTTGTTGAACTTATAAGTAAGTTATGGAAGTTATATCGAAGTTATCTTGATGTGTTTTTCATCGAACTTATAAGTTCATTTTAAGTTCATTAAGTTCCAAGTAGTGTTTTTTGGCTGTTTTTGATGATTTCATTGTTTTTGGCGTTGGAGCAAGTTTTTTTTAATGACATGTGTTTATTTCCTGTAATTCAGGTGTTTCCGTAGTTGTCACGCAGATTGCTTTTCAACTCCACATTCGCGGACGCTCACTGCAAGAGCCACAACGTATTGTTGTCGTGGCGCACGTACATGAATTGTGTGCAATCCGAATTAAAATTCTTGGTGACCGGTAGCAGCGCGCGACTGCACTCGCCAGGCCCAGGACGCCTCCAGAGCGATCTTCCTGGGTTTTTGTGGTCACCAAGCGGCTTGAGGATTTCCACCAATAGGGCAAATTCTTCCCCTGTGTGGATGGCGCAGATAATTTCTGCACCCAAGCCATTGGAAAGCAGCACGAAGAGACCCTTGCCGTAGGGAATGCTGCGGTGCTGCAAGGCTGATGCCACTTGGAACGGCACCTTTGTTCTCAGTACTTTTGTCAGCGCGCAACTGACGGAAACTTTGCTTGCGAAGCTCGTTCCAAGCTTGTCCGCACTGAGCGGCATGGATAGCTCTTGCGAGCCAAGTTCCAAGAGCGCACTGCGAGCAAATGATTGCTGACTGCACGTCAGCTTGGCAGCGCAGATCGCCTTGTACTGCCTATGCTTTCTTTCGCAGACAAAGCAATCGATGGATTTGCCCCACAGATCCATTTGTTCCTTCAGATGCAATTGATAATGCATCTTTGGCCGACATGCATTGGCAGAGTACGCAGTAATGAAGAGGCGCATGTGCGTTTGCTGCAAGGGCAGCAAGCGACCCGAAGCCGCGGCATTGGCCTTGCAGGCTTTGACGCATTGCGCCGCCTGATGCAGTGCTTGCAACGAATCCAAGACTGAAGACAAAGATGGATAGCCATCGCGCAGCATGTCCTCACCGTAGGCCGCACACAGCGGCAATGCGTGCAGGCATGCTTGCGCGTCCCCTCGGAAATCTGCGGTTAACTTCCACAGCTTATCTCCAAAGAGACTATCTGGTCGCGGAGCTTCCGCTTGCCCCCCTTTCACAGGGCACCACGCCGCGCAAGCGTAGCGCCGCATGTGATCCGCTGTCACGCCTGCAGCCTCATGACACGCTGCGAACCAGAGACCAAGTTCTTCTGCAATGATTCCATTGCTGAAGAGATGATGCATGGCATCATATTGCACAAACTCAAGCCGGAAGAAGGTTCTCAACTGTCGTTGACCCAGTGGACTTTCCACCAGGGAAGACAATTTGAATCCCAGCAGAACTTCTGCCTGTTCCTTGCGTTTCTTTGTGCCCTGTGCGGACAGCACCTCAAGGATGTCCTCGACATCTTCCTGTCTTTGCTTGACAAATCGATTGACGTCGATGCAGCAGATGTCCACGTGTGCGGAAATTGCAGCGCGGCTCGCAGCCACTACATTTCTGCATTTGATGCATGGTTTATACCCAGCGCTGCCCTTACACCCTAGGGCGGCGCGAATGCCCTCGTGGTCGCTCAACCACAGGATGTGGGGTATGAACAGCAACTCATGCCCTTGCTCCCCGATTCGCACAGGGATCCCGCACTCAGTTTCTTGCTTATAAAAACTGAGAAGACCGCTTGCGACCGACGCAAGGCCACCTTTACACGTCTCGACATCTGAGGCCTTGATGACACTAAGCGTCAACCACAGAGACTCGAGATGCAAGAACTCAAAGTTCAAAAAGGCAGCGTAGATAAGCGTGCTCTTGCGAGTGGCAGTGGCCGCAAGGGTGTTGCCTCCTTGGGTGTCATCTGCATAAAAAATTAGCGGCTGCTTTGGACCATGGGCTTTATACATCCGCTCCATGCAAGCTGCGAAGAGCGGACACAGCTTAATTTTGGCCTCTATCAAGGCAGATAGTGCCATGCAATGCACCGTCAATGGCGTCCCGTCTCTCTCGACAGATATGTCTCGCAGACATGGCAACGCCTCCGGGTGCACGTCCTTGGGCCGAACACAAGTGTGGCGACCTGCATCCTCTGGATGCAATAAAGCCACAACTTGTCGACACTGTTCGTGTGTCAGTGTTGGAATCTGCCGCAAGGCAGAAAATTGCTCTCGCGGAGCATCAGCTTGATTGAGTCTTCTACGTTTCATGCTACTTTTCCTTGAACCGAAAGAAACCGACCGGTCACACTGTTAGACATTGACAACGGCAAACAGACGTGAACAAATTATCACATTGTTTTGATACATTTTCTACACTCGTTCACATGTTATATTCACAAATGGTCTGCACTAACACCGAGGTTCCAACCAGGCTACGGAAATTACCGTTTATGACCCCCCCACCTGCTGCGCTTGCTTTTTTTTTTAGCGACGCGTCGCCATCCTGGATCAAAATGCACATAGTCCCCAGTACTATGCGCGCACCAAGGCCGTTCGAGCACCACGCAAGTGCTCTCCAACCAGAGAAGCCTTACCGCCTGCTATAAAAAGATCCCACCGGCGAGAGCCTACGGATCTGGAGGCGTCTTGCCACGCAGGCGTTTTGGCTGCGGCTCAACAGCAGCACCCGCTCCATCTCCTGTTCCTTCAGCTGCACGCTTTGTCTCCGCTTTCGACTTGGCCTTTGGCTGCGGAAGACTGGTGCGCAAAGCCTTCTGCGCTTCGTTTGTGGTCTTCAAGTGTATCTTTAAGTCTTCACCTGTGAACGGAAGAGCACCAATTTCCTGCACAGCTGCTCCTGCGGCCTGCTGCGTCAGATTTTCTTGCTGCTGGTTCACAGCGGCACGAGCAGCGCAGCTCCATTCTTTCGCCTTCTCCAGTTGCTCCTCACACAATTGCTTTGCTTCAGGAGCGTGGCTTGAAGCTTTCTCTGCCTTGGCCAGAATCTTGCTCAAACCAGACTCAGCTCCACTGAGTGGACCCAGTGACCGCGCAGCGAGATTCGCCACGCGTTCGTTCTGTGTCTGTATCTTCTTCAGCGCGGCAGCCTCCTTCCTGGCAGCACCTTTGTCACTGCCACTTTCTTCTTTCTGTTTGGCAGCCTGCGGCACATCCAACTTGTCACAGCCCTTAACCTTGTGTTGGGAACAATGCTGTTCCTTCTCCAAGAGCTTACGCTCGATGTGCGCGTATTCCTCCTTCCACTTCAGACGGCGCACCGGCACCCGGTAGACATCTACGCCATACTCTTCGCTCAGATGCGAAGGAAAGCGTTTGATCACCTCCTCCGGCCAACCTTGTTGCACATATACCGACAACGGCAGCTCCGTTGCATCCACGTTTGATGCAAACGAAGACACACGCTGCTCTGTCAGCGTGCTCAACATAGCCGCTCGAACCGTTTTCCAAGCGAGGCTCCCACCCGCTGCCTTCTTCTCATCAGTCAAGCGCTTGAAAAAACCCTGCGACTCTTCCGGGCTCCACGCCGACATGTCCGCCGTATCGCCCAGATTCCTGCGGATGGAGTTATGAATATTATTGCATCCTTGGCACATGAACTGCTTGCCATGGATGCGCCCAGCTGTCAGCTGGTACGTGTAACCGCAGCACTTGCAGATATGCTGCGCATGGTCGGCCTCGACCACAGCCATGTCACCTCGCAGGTGGCCGCAATCCGTCTGGTGCCGCGCAGGCACTTTGCCCGGTGAAAGAGGTGAAACGCTAGGAGCCGAACCAAAAAGCTGCGGAAATATGCAAGGTTTATATGTCACACATGCAAGCAGGAAGGTACGTGCTATGTATGTCCGCACTCATCCGCACTCATTTACTGTTTCCTATGATCTGGTCCCGCATGCATCCGCACTCAAAAAAAGCTACGAAATCTATGGCCTTCCGATCCCGCACTCACCGCACTCATCATCTTTTCCTTCTAATCAGCAAGTCCGCACTCATCCGCATGCACTGCAGAAACTATCCTAAAAGTACCGCACTCATCCGCATGCATCCGCACTCATTGGTGTTCCTTCCCTCCATCACGCCATTTCTCCCTCCTGCACAGGAAGCTCCTCCCGGCGCAACTTTTGCGCGGTGACGCTGAAACACGCTTGTGCGACGTCGATCCAGCCACGCGTGCGGTCCAGGAACCCACCCCTGGGCAAGCTGCCCTGCACGGACCGCGCAACGGTGGCTGCAACTCCGCACATGCGTGCGTTTACATCCGCCTGCGCCAACATGCCGTCCCAAATCATGGGACAACGCGGCGGCACATAGCAGCGCAGGACATACGTCTTCCTCTCACTTGGACCGCTACCTCGAGACAAACTCTCCCAGGAGCGGGTCCAAGAAACATGGAACAGATCCGCCAAGCGGTGCAACACGTCGCGATCCTCTGCGCTGACGCCTGGGCTGTGCGAGACAGTGATCAGCATATCGAGGACGCACGATTTCTCGGCGTCTGTCTGCGGCTGCAGTGTTGCCAATGTCTCGCAGACATCATGGGCAACCACATAGTCAGCGCGGCAACTTTCAAACGCCGCGTCCATCGCACCACGCAAGTGCGTGCTCTAGCAGCTGCAGGTACTCCCCGCTTCTCTTTCTACCGTGCTGCGAACCAAAAAGAGCTGCAGTGTTAAAACGGCTGCGGTCACAGAACACCCGAGACACATACCCATCCAGCGAGACACAACTTTTTTTTGCGCTAGACATTCCAAAGTATGTCAGCCGTTGCAGTCCGCAACAAGTGCAAAATAGTGAAACTACACAAGTTCGAAGGGAAACCCCACCGTTTTGCGTTTCGTTCAATTTGTCGCTTATGTATGTCCATGCAGAGTGGGTTTCCCTTCGAAATGACAAACCTATCGGGCTGCCCAACCCTCGCCCATGTGACGCGTCCAGAGACCTCTCGAGTCACAGACTAAACGTCCTGCACCCTGGCCACGAAGCCAGATCTTTCCTTGGTGACGAGCCGCGGCCTCACCCAATTCCACATGCATGGCCGCGACGGCCTCTCCGCGCGGCCCGCAGCCGCATCTATAGCCGGATGTGATCTGGCAGGTTGATCACAAGCTGACGCGGCCGCTTGTGTTCCCTCCGCCGCTTTGGCTCGTCCGTATCTGACGACGGCGGCCGATGATCCCGATGACGCTTACGCTCCACCTCTGGACTCGGAGTCACCGGTCGCTTCTTCTTCTTGGACTTCCTCTTCCGGCGTTTGTGCCCCTCGCCCGTCTCATGCGTCCGGTCCTCACCTAGCTCGCGAGGATGACCTTTGCCATGTTCCACCGGAACGTCTACCTTCGCACTTGCTGCGATGGCGCGTGCTTCGCGCCGTGCCTTGCAGCGCACGGCGGACTGCAATGCCTCATTCCAGGAGAGCCCTCCACGATTGTACCGCTGCCATTGCAAGCAGGTGAGACTGGTGCGCTGATGTTGATCCAACGCACTGTTGGAATTGCCAACCTCGTTCCAACAGATGGGGCAATCTTGGGTTCCCCAGCTCTTATGGCGACCCATGGGACGCCACCAGCCACCAAAGGCCTTGCGCTCTGGAGACGCTGGCCGCGACGGTCCTGGCTTCGGAGGCGACGACGAAACGTCGGAGTCAAAACGGTCCGGAACGTGCCGCCGCGCAGGCGCTTCCGAAACGGAATCCGAGGATTCCGCGTCCCCTTTCCTCCTGCCTCGCACCGCTACCGGGGCGACTGATGCCCCACGTGCCCGGCTCGCAGCCGGCGGTGCCGGAGGAACCTTCGGCATCGCAGCCGGATACCGCGGGGACGGCGGTCCCTCTTCCTCCGTGATTGACTCCTCCTCCGAGTCATCATCCGGCCTCCCCGGCATCGCTGTCCGTACCTCACCAGGGTTATCTATATCCGATGACTATGTACATGCATGAAGGTAGCACGGTATATTCTTATATACGTCACAAACACACGTGAAAACAAATCCACACCTGATTCCCGTGCGGAATCCAAACCCGTCCAACTACACACATGCCCAGCTACTACCCATCCCTTGAACCAAAAGAAACGGCAACGAAGGGCTCACGTATAAACCGACCAACATGCATATACACGATGCAACTCGCAGCCCGAACAGACTAACTGGGGAATGTCTTCTTGGAAGCACAACGATCACAACCAGACAGCCACTGACCAGCTCACCGTCTCTTTTTGTCGCCCCAGATGCGAATATTGCTATACCCCGTGTAACGTCTTGTGTCAAGACAATAGCAGGTGAAATCCTACATGGAAAAGCCTCTCTTAATCCAGCACGAATTGCAGCAACCCGGCCGCCAGCGGCACGTGTGGCAGCCGTCCTTGTAAGCTTTCTGAAGCTTCTGAGGCACCTTTGCCAACAGACGCTCGCGAATCTCACTTTTGGACATGCTGCCTTCCGACATGCCGGTCGCAGCTGCCGGGCGCTTCAATACCTTATTTTTGACTGCCTTCGTCGAGGCTGCTTCCGTTTTGGATCCCGCAGATCCCTTCATCTTCTTCGCCTTCTTCTGGGATCGCGCAGATCCCGGCTCGGATCCCGCAGATCCCTTCATCTCCTCCGCTTTCTTCTGGGATCGCGCAGATCCCGGCTTGGATCCCGCAGATCCACTCTGACAAGCCGTTGCTTTCTTCTTCGGCTTTGCCTTCGACGCCTGCCTCCTCGCCGCCGGTCGCTTCATGGCAGCTGTAGAAGCTTCCGGCCCCTCACGGCCTGGCAATTCCGCACGGAGCTTTTCAAGCTCCTGTGCCGCGCTGGCCGGAGCCACCGTGTGTGACACTGATGCAACTGGTGCATCCTCCAGCGCCAACAATGGCGGCGCCACTTTTGGCTGCGGCACAGCGGCAATTGCGCTGGGTTGCACTTCCACCCGTGGCAGTGCATCGTCTGCGATGCTTGCATGAGAAGAGACACTGGCCACAGAGCCTTGACGGCCAAACGCATTTGCCTCAGCAAATCCTGCCAATAATCTGCCCATCTCGAAGAAGCCACGTCCCTCAGACGTTGCAGTAGGCACAGTATCTGCATTCTTTCTGTGCCGCAACGGATACCTGCGCACCATTTGTTCATAATGCTCATAAGACCACCCAGGCGGAGTATAGGGCACAAACCCTGCCGGGTACGCCTTTGCCAGCAACGCAGCTGGGTAATTTTCTACCACCGCAGGTAGCACTTGCAGATATGCTGCGGGCTCCTGTAACCCCTGCAGCCACCTCTTCAATTTTGGCTTCCAATCTCGCAACATTTTTTGCTTCTCGACATCCGTCAAGTCTTGCAATCGAAAGGCACAAGCTGCCAACCAAACCAAAGCTGCGATGCTATATTCCGAGGGACATCGCATCCCCAAGGCAATGGCATGGCGACACAAGCGCTCGAAGCGCTCGCCTTGCTCCGACGTAGTCTGCAACATGTTCCACACAGACTGATCCAAGTATAAGGGCAGACATACGTAATCTTGCATGGCCCTCCGTTCTTTGCCCACTTCACCTAACTTATCAGCCAGCAAAGCTTTCAGCTCTTCAATCTGCGCATGCTCCCAAACTGAAGCGTCCAAAGATGACACAAGATCAGCCACGCAAGCTGTCGAAACCAACGGCGCCTTCTCAATGACACCCCGCAAGTGTCGATACTGCCTGGAGCGCACTTCCTCAAAACTTGCCAGGCTGCGCAGCCCCCGCAAGAAACGCTGTGATGCTTCGATTTGCTTCTCCATGCTTCTCCACCGTTCTTGTTCGGATAACATTCATATCATGAGCCAAATGTTGCGAAACATCCTTTTTTTTCATCGAAAAACAGCTTCGTCGTTTCAAACCCTCGAAAATTCTCAAAAAACATAAGTTCCATAACTTCCAAATAAGTTCAAATGACCCCATCTTATACTACACCCTAACTAACTTACAACTATATAACTTTTTATAACTTTCGATTTTTTTACATGAACTTATAGGTAACTTATCAACTTATAACCTAACTTATCTCTATATAAGTTATGTTTTAAGTCGCTTATAAGTTCACAAGTTCCCGGCTAAAGCAAAGCACTTGCCGCCTCGGCAACCGCCGGGTTCTGTCGAAAAACTCAGAGACTGCAACACATACAGCCATGTGGCCATCATCTACTTCCATCTCGGCCGCACCAAAGATACCACTGTAGCTTGCCAGCAACTCTTCGCTCACTGATGCCTTCTCAGCCATAAGGCGATCCCACCGCTGAGCAAGCGCATCCTCTGCTCGCTTCTCGTCACTGTCCCCCACTTGCCGCTTCGGCAACCGCCGGGTTCTGTCGAAAAACTCAGAGACTGCAACACATACAGCCATGTGGCCATCATCTACTTCCATCTCGGCCGCACCAAAGATACCACTGTAGCTTGACAGCAACTCTTCGCTCACTGATGCCTTCTCAGCCATAAGGCGATCCCAACGCCGAGCCAGCGCATCCTCTGCTCGCTTCTCGTCACTGTCCCCCACTTGCCGCCTCGGCAACCGCCGGGTTCTGTCCACAAACTCAGAGACTGCAATGCATACAGCTAGGTGGCCATCATCTACCTCCACATCGGCCGCAGCAAATATGCGTTGATACTCATTCCACAATTCATTGGGAAGTGACGCTTTCTGCTCCAGAAGACGGTCCCAGCGTCGTGCCAGCGCATCTTCTGCTCGCTGCTCATCCGTTGTCATATTTTGCCTCCGAGGTATGCGTCCGTGCAAATCAAAAAATTTCAAAGTATCATCGCAAACACCACGGCGCCAATCATGCTTTAACAGATGCAGCAGCTTCAGCTTCTTCAGTTTGGCATATAAAGAGCGACTGCTTGGCAGATCAGCATGCTGCGATGGCATCTGCCCATGCTCTGCCAGAAATTGCTCGAGCTCAGCACGAACGATATCCGCCTTCTCCGCATCTGATTTTTTCTTTGGCGGGAAGAGTGGATAATAATATGAAAACGGCAAGAGCAAGAACCACACGGGACACCGCCACGACGTAGTCCAACCAATCTTCGACAAAATTCCGTTGCAAAACATCATGACCAACATGAATGTGTATCTTTGACACGTCCAGTCGCTGTCCGCATGCAAGCCCAAAAGTCGTGCGAAAACAATCGTCAGCCCACATAACACCTCAGGTACGCAGGGAAGAAAAGAAACTTTCCAACAGAAGCGGCAAAATCGTACCACCGTCATCTCCCACTCGCAGGCTGCAATCACAGAAACGTGACTCTAGCGACCACTGAAGCATTGCTCACAAAGGAAAACCAACACAACTGCGCTAGACAGTCCCCTTGCAGCATATGCATTCGGAGAATTGCAATCGAATCAACATGCCCAGTCATCACTGCGTTACATGAAGCCAAGGCACTGCGATGTCATTCGGGTTTTCGATTATCATGCAGTAGTATGGCACACGTTGCACAAACTCCAGAAGCAACGCCTCTTGCCCCAGCAAACCATGCAGATATCTCAGCTGCACACAGCGCAGAAAGCTCGGCAGCAGCACCGCAGCAAGGACACCGAGCAGCATAGTTAGCGGCAGCAGCAGCGCCAAGCAGCAGCCGCAAGCCGCGACAAGCCAGAGCGCAGCAGCAGCAACATACCGCGCGGCACGCCCTCGCAAGCAGTTCTGGCGCGCAAGCTTACGCCATTGCAGCGCGGACCGGCGACCCGCCATATTAAAACAAAGACAGATCTTCAACAACATCGCTATCAACCTTCATGCCTGCATAAGCACCACTTCCGTGCATGCGACATTTGCTTGCATATCTCTCACGATCATTCGAAATGTCTAGATCTTGCAAATTTTCCTTGATCTAACAACATTCCTCATGAACTGTGACTGCTTAACGTTCTCTTGCTATTGAGCCCAGCCGAAATGTTTGCCGACACAGAACCAAAAATATATAAACAACACTGTGTGAAATCTGGATGAGTCCACACAGCAACTTTCCACCTTCAACATAATCGCACTCTTGCCATATATTTACAAACCGCAAGCCTCACTGAACCAACAATCTAGTATATTCAAAATTTGAAACCTTGGCAAAGGAGACATTTTGCAATTTCCCCCATGGACACGGCGACGCCACAGGACAACCAAAGACTCGAAACGAGACTCGTAAGTGCAGAAAAACGAACATTTCATGCGAGACTTCATCCAATTTTAACATTTTCGTCGCGTTCTCAAACAGGTTGGAATGTCACAAAGTGCCACGCCTGCCATGCAAAACGACATGACAACCTGCATGGAAACATTCGAAAAGGAGATGTTTTGCCGCTTCCCCCATAGACACGGCGAAGCCACAGGAAAACGAGACACACAGACAAGACACGTGGATGCAGAAAAACGAGCATTTCGTACGAGACTTCCTCCAATTTTGACATTTTCGACACGTTATCAAACACGTTGGAATGTCACAAAGTGCCACGCCTGCCACGCAAAACGACATGACAAGCTGCTTGGAAACCTTCGAAAAGGAGAGGTTTTGCGGCTTCCCCCATAGACACGGCGAAGCCACAGGAAAACCAGAGACTCGAGACAAGACACGTGGATGCAGAAAAACGAGCATTTCGTACGAGACTTCCTCCAATTTTGACATTTTCGACACGTTATCAAACACGTTGGAATGTCACAAAGTGCCACGCCTGCCACGCAAAACGACATGACAAGCTGCTTGGAAACCTTCGAAAAGGAGATGTTTTGCCGCTTCCCCCATAGACACGGCGAAGCCACAGGAAAACCAGAGACTCGAGACAAGACACGTGGGTGCAGAAAAATCAGCATTTCGTACGAGACTTCCTCCAATTTTCATAGTTTGAAACATGGTTTTCCAGCTTCCCCCATAGACACGGCGAGGCCACAGGGAAACCAGAGACTCGAGACGAGACACGTGGGTGCAGCATTTCGTACGAGACTTCCTCCAATTTTCACACTTTGCAGCTTCAAAATCGACGTTTTCCTACGAGTTTTCCTTAGAACGTGAAAATTGGCAACCCCAAAATCGATGTTTCGTGCGAGGCTTCCGTCCATTTTCAACGCATCGCAGAAAATGCCACGCCTGCCACAGAATTTGCACCTTGTCGCCACTTGACGCAGCCCTGCCAATGCGATTTGCAAACAACACGCAACATGACACGTCTAAAGTGCTGCGCCTGCCACGAAAAATAACGATAGACACGTCCAAAGTGTTGCGCCTGCCACGAAAACTGCAACACATCTTCTGAAAACGTCGCAAAAGTATTGCGCCTGCCACGCAAAACGACTTTCGACACGTTCCAGAACACGTCTGAATGTCACGAAGTGCCACGCCTGCCACGCGAAACGAAGCAACGACACGTCCGAAACCTCCAAAAATGACCACCTCTGCAGAACTTCCCATAGGCACGGCCATACGGTCCTCGCGCGGACGGTTGCGGACGGTTGCGAACGGTTGCGGACGGTTGCGGACGGTTGCGAACGGTTGCGACCGTGAACGCAACGTCGAGCGAACACACCCTCAACACCCAGACCCCCAGAGTGAAACGGGAACCCTTGCTACGCATTCGGGAAAATAACCTTGATCGAAAGAAGTTTAGAAGTCAAACTTGCGTCGATATGGGCAGATGAAAAGCAGAGATGGGAAGAGTCAGAGAAGAGAAGAGAAGAAGAAAGATCAAAGAAGAGAAAGTCAGGAGAAAGCAGATGCAGATGCGCGAAAAAGTAGGAAAGTCGCGAAGCACTGTAATTTTCCAATGATTGTGGCTCCGGAGGGTCGAAAAGTAGGCTCGCTAAAGCGGCGGGTGCAAGCCAGCTGGCCAGATGAGAGATGAAAAATTGCACGCCGTTGTGGCACGAAGCACGTTTCGAATCAACATGTCCAAAACACCACATGTTCGGACCACTTTTGGAAGTTGAGATGTCGAAAAAGTGCACGCCGTTGTGGCGCGAAACACATTTCGAAGTCAAAAGTGCAAAAACTGAGGGGTACGGAGCACTTTTGGACGTTCAGATGTCGTTTTGCATGGCAGGCGCAAGGGATCCTGCACCTTGCTAAAAGTAGGCTAAAAGTGAAGGTTTTGTAGCAGTTTGAATTACAACCACCACTACACTGCACACAACCCCAGTACACTCTACATTACACTACAACAACTACTACAACTACAACTACAACTACACTACATTACACTACACTAATCACATTACACTACGCTACACGACACTATGGTAACACTACACTACACTACAACTACGACCACACTGAATTATATTACACTACGCTACACAAATTACATTACACCACGCTACGCTACACTAATTACACCCCACTCCACTCCACTCCACAAACTACAACTACAACTGCAACTGCAACTGCAACTACACTACATAACATTACACAGTACACAACACAACACAACATAACACAACACAACACTACACTAAGTACATTGCACTAACCACACCACACCACACCACACCACACCGCACTAACTACAAGTACACCTACAACTACAACTGCGCTACTTTACACTACATCACACTCCACGTCACTACACTACACTACCCTACATTACATTCCACTACACTCATTACACCACCACAAATGCATCTGCAACTACACTGCACAAATTACACTACACCACAACTACAACACCACTACACTACAACTACAGCTACAGCTGCGCTACACCACGCTAAATCCAGCAGTTGTGGGTGAGGTGACCGACAAGGTGACCACTGCAACCATTGCAGCCGCTTCAAAAAACACAACTCCAACCACCTTTCGGTCCATCCGTGGATTCGCTCTGCCATTCGTGATTCACAACAACCAAGCTCTCCTATAGGTTTCCTATTCTGAAACTTCCGCCACCGCCTTGTGCAGTACTACTGGTACCAAAGTTTTCCCGATCTACTGTGGATGAAAGAAATCCTGCACTATCTTGGATGGTTAAAAACCTCTTAAAAAATGGGAAAAAAGATCTATCATCTGGGGCAAGATTTCTTCCACCCACTGACCGCTCTCAAAGGTAGTTGAGTCTCAGCCTCTGACGTTCATTTGCCGGCACCTTCAACTGCCGAATGTCGTGCATGAAGTTCTCTTGTGCTTAGCCAGCGGCACAAAATGCGGCGCAAAAAAGCATGGAAAACGCAGCAAGCTTGTAAACATGGGCCCTGCACCCCCCCTTCCTCAAACGAAAATCTGACCTTGGTGCATTTATGCATTCATGTAAATATGTTAGTAGTTCCATGTGCGAAAAATGACAGTGCAACTATTTACATACTTGCGTATGCATGTAATGTAATGTGATGCAATGTAAAGTGTAATGTATTCCAGTGTAATGTGAAAATGTAATGTAAATGTAATGTAGTATAATGCAATGTATTGTATTGCATGTAATTATGTATATATAATTATGTATGTATGTTTCAATGTCTGAACATAGACGAAATTATGCACATATGCTTATGCAGAAATACCCACATATGTCACATACATATATATGATATGTAAATGCGCACATACATGTATATGTCTTTGCGTATTTATAGGCATCATATCTGTGCATCTGCATATTGGGCATCACGGTCTCTTGGGTCAGATTTGAATCATGCACATGGACAGCGGTTGGCAAAGGCTGCCTTCGCTGCCTTCACGCACTTGCCATGCCAGCACATGGGTATGACGTGAAAATCACATTCTGGATTGCGATATGAAGATTATACACCATCAAACTCTCAAGATCTTATACTTTATAGCACTCATGCACTTCTTGCCCATGTTCCTTAGGTTGTCTACCCATGTTACATTGGTCCCAATCTCAATTCTTCTTGTCCAGAATCGACGCGAAAAACGGCCATCTCAAAACTTCAAATATCTTCAAAATGGGCTGGTAAAACGATGGATAGCCATTGTTTCTTGCAGGACCGCCCTTAGATCAACCAGTCGATCCTTTATTCATTCCAAAATCTCCATAACTTACAAGGTCTCCAAGGAACTGATCTTGTCGCGGAATTCCGAGTTGAAAGGCCCACAGTACCTGCGAGGTATAGGCTTTGGGCATGGTGGGGCTTCATGTCTGGTGCTTCAAAAAACACACACCTCTGGCAACAGGAACCTCCACGAATGAAAACCCAATGCCTTTTGTGAAAATGTACGGACAGGAGCTACAAATGGAAGACTTGCCATTGCCGGGTAAATGGGTATTTGGTATTGTCGCTAAAATGGCAATGAAATTACGAGTAGCATCTAGGCTTTCATCGCTTTTCATCGCTAGCTGCTGGTGCACGACGGCGGCCCTGGAAAATACGCGTTTTAATGTTCTGTCAATCACTGACTGACTTTACGGATTTCATTACATATTACAAGGTTGGATTACCAAATTATCAAAAGGTAACCTTTTCCCACCGGCATGACTGTGCCACTGACGTTTCCGAATTCAATGGGCACCATGGCCTGGAACCCCGAACCGCTGTTGCGCTCGTCTCAAAGTTGGGGCGCGAAATCCCAGAGCTTTGATCATCATTTTCCGGTTGAACATGACGCAGTTTATTGCACTGCATTTTTTCAAAAATAACGTTGAAAAGCGGCAACTACATGCAACAACCCTAGGGTGACTTTCAGGATGCCGATGTCCTTGAAATTTTAATCTTAAACTGAACAGCACGTGTAGGATTTGTGTTCTTCATCTTCTCGTAGTGGAATGCACCCTTTCTATCATGCACGCAAGTGAGGAACTGCGCCCAAATTGAACATCCGGACCTAGATTTGGGTTTCCACAGTTTTGGAAGCACATGCTGTTGGTGAATGTTGATGATACATGCCTGACAAACTGAAAAACTTACATTATTGACAATACTGCCGTTTTGTTGATATGTGATGCTGGATCGTCTTGACGGAACAATGCGGAACGGCTCACCAAACTTAAATTAGAAACTCAACGCATCTTCTTCCAGCTGGCGCTTCGCTAGGATATACATGTCGGTGGCTGCCCCTATCTTCGCCATGATGCGTCCACTTTCAGTTCTTGGAACCTCCTTTGCGCTTTGGCCCCAAGAACTGCCAGTCCCAGTGTGGTGCACGTGACAAAACCACCTGCCAAAGCCTGAAGTCAAAAGACATGAAGGCATTTACCTTTGATTCGGGGCGCGAAAATGAATCAGGGCGCCAAAATGAATTGTTGTGACAGGGCTTTTTTTTTGACGGAAATGGTCAAACTTACATGAAATGCTGAGAAGCACAAAATCTGCTGAAAAGCATGTTTTGTTGTGACATGTCTAATTTTTTTGATGGAAATGGCGAAACTTACATGAAATGCTGAGAAGCACAAAATCTGCTGAAAAGCATGTTTTGTTGTGACATGTCTATTTTTTTTGATGGAAATGGCGAAACTTACATGAAATGCTGAGAAGCACAAAATCTGCTGAAAAGCATGTTTTGTTGTGACATGTCTATTTTTTTAACGGAAATGGTGAAACTTACATGAAATGCTGAGAAGCACAAAATCTGCTGAAAAACATGTTTTATTGTGACATGTCTATTTTTTTGATGGAAATGGCGAAGCTTACATGAAATGCTGAGAAGCAGGTCATGCTGAGAAGCAAAAAATATTTGCTGAAAAGCATGTTTTGTTGTGACATGTCTTTTTTTGATGGAAAAAATAGAATAATTTAATGGATGTTTGATTGGGGAACATTCAAGAAACACCCAAAAACTGGAACTAAAAGGTATGGTCGATTTTTTTTTATATATTTACATGACACCATGGAAACGTTTTTTGGTAGTTTTCTTTTGTGCTGATAAGCAATATTTTGCTGAGAGACAATTACTGTGCTGAGAAGCACGGAAGAACAAACCTAAATCGAAATGCCATGAGTACCATTAGTCCAATCACTCAATGTCACCAGCCCCAGGTATGTTGAACAAAAACTTCAAGATTTGTTTCAACTGTAGATTTAATTTACATGACATGAATCCATGTAGGATCCAATCATGCAACTATTGAATATTATATAGTTAAATGGGGCCTTCTTAGCATCTGTCTTGTCAGGAACCTTTCAGGCACTGTCCATCTTCGAGCAC
>CAMXCT020004001.1:41562-244062 GCA_947184155.2 Cladocopium goreaui | reverse complement strand
CTGCCCATCAATCCCCACGATTGGGCCAAGAATCTCCTTCACTGGACGTGGCACCAAGCCTAAAGAGCGCGGACCATGCCTCGTTTTTCACGCGGACCACGCGGACCAAACGTGGGGAGCAAGTTTTCTGGTCTTCTCAGAGGTGAATCAAGGTTAAATTCCATGGAATATCATTTGAAACAATGCCATAAACCATCCATGACTGGGAATGGAACAAATACCACCTATAAAAATTGTGATTTGGGAGAGAGTTTGCTATTGTTTTACCCACATTAATGGCGATGGTTTTGTATTCATGATTTTACTTATTGATGGTTTATAATTATCACCTCTATCCATATCAAATCAGTTATACTATATACCATTGAGCCTTCGGTAATCAAACGTGTCTAGCTGGGAAAAAAAAAACGAACTAAATGGAGGGTTGAATGGGAAAATCATCTATAATTTTGAATTGTTGATTCATTGCCATGTTTGACTACCAGATGATATAGTATATCTAATAGCTATATAATATAATTATATATATATAACTAAAGAGTTGCAACCCACTTCTTAATTCCATCCCCCATGTGTTTAAACATGTTTAAACACCCCCATTGTATGTGTGGTTTCATCCCCTACATCCACCATGGCTTCTGGGGGTTGTTTCATATGAACGGGGCATAGGATCAAAATTGTGTTCCGATTTTCCTTCTGCGAGGATGAGACAAAGTTTGTGGCATTTGTACATATATACATATTGCATATATATATATATATTATATAATTATGTGTTTATTCATTTATTTATTTATCGATTTATTCATTCAATGTTAAAAACGATCATGTGGTTGGGGAACTCCAATTAAAAACTTCCACAGGGCTCCCCATTCGAAAAAAAAACAGCGAAAGTTCGCTCAGAACGTTCGCTGCGAGGCTGGCTCCATCGGTTAAGCCATGCCCAGTTACACTGTCAAATGCCCCAGCCACGACATAAGGGTGGCCAATAGGGACCGCAACTCCTGACAGAAATCCGGCCAACAAAGCGATGCCGACATCCAGGCTTTCAAACATGGGAGGTAAAATGTTTTGTAGTTAATCCACATTACGTTCATCTTTATATATATTTGGGGTCCCATGGTTTCCTGTAGATCTTCGTTTTCACTCTAGAAATGCCCATTGATTTTTGATTTTCGATCGATTTTCTTCCAGGTTCCAGGTACCAAAATCTGTCCTGAGGTGAAGGTGACAGCGAAACCATTGAAATCCGATGACCTTCGGCCATGAAATCCACCTCAGCCGATGAAAAAAAAAACACCTGCTGGGAGAAAAAAAACGGCCGAAAATTGGCCGAAAGTTTTTGGATGCTGAAAATTTCATGGTTTTGTCAATGGATTGGTTTCTTGGGGAAAATCTGAAAACCCGAAACCAGGGTTTTTACCATCAAAGAAATTTAGGGCTGTCCGGTTAAAATGTTCCCATCATCCAATTCTATGATTTTGCTGACCATGTTCTCTTTTGAAAATATGGTTCTCAAGACCATGTTCTTTGAAAATGACAATTTCTATGGAATATACCGATATACCATGGAATTACCATAGAAGGAAACACATTTTCGGAAAGACCCAAATTGTTGAAAGTTGGAGCAACTTTGAAGCCCAAAATCTGAAGGTGGCTGAGTCAGTTGGGTGTTGAAGGCCGTAAAGATCCATGAAATGCCAAAAGGCTTCACAGGCTGTGCTCAAAGACCCTCTTGTGTTGGCTAGTGAGTAAGGGATCTCCGATAATTTTTCTATATATATATAATTAATATAATATATATATATATTGGAAGCAAAAGTCTGCAAAATCATCAACATATCATAAACCAACGGTAGGTTTACCACTGCTATCCACTGCTCATATCTAGTTGCCATGGATTCCCCATGGGTTCCCTATGGATTCCCATCCAAACTTGGCTTCCAACAGCGAAGCCCGTGGGTGCAAGGGGGGGCGACAAGGTCAGAATCACCTTAGCTTGGATCATCGGAAAAAAAAACTGGAGCTAGGTCGTTTTCCAACATGCCTCCGTTGAAAGTTTGAAGTACCCTCTGGCAAGCATACAAATAAACATACGAAAAACTATGGGAAATCACAATGTTCAATGAGTAAATCCACTATTTCGACTGGGCCATTTTCAATAGCAAACTGTAACAAATTACCAGAGGGTACTTCAAATATCCTGAAGGATTCCCTCGGATTTCCAACATGATGACTGTTGGGCATCCCATTTTTCGACCCTTCGGGGCCCTTACTAATAGTGCACCTTGCTGCAGCCCGCTGCATGGCAGGGTCCAAGTGGCACTTGGGCCCTCCACTTTCACGTCTACCGCGCTGATGCCACCAATGGGTATAATGAGATCCTCATGCTCGTCCTCGGTGTACTCCTCACATCATGGCCAAAGATGAAGAGAATCACCGGTGGGTTCTACAGCCGGTACAGCCCCCCAAAAACAAATAGATAATTATATAGACAACAATAAGTTGGTTTTTACTTCGCACGACATATAGTCCCATCAAGTTATGTAATGTATATATTATATACTGTATATCTTGTTATATCCCCTATAAACCCCGGTTGGCTAAGTTACCAATTTTGCCATCGGGTGCCGCACCTGCTCATCCACTAGGACCAAACAATGAAGTGAATCCTCCTGTGCCGGAGACATGTCCAAAGAGAAAGATCACCAACTCTTTAAATGTTGGTGATATCATGTGAAAACTGTGCCAAGTCGAAGAAAATCTTCAGCTGGTGAGACTGCCTATACTGTATTTCCAAATGTAGCTACCTAAGATCTCGAAAAGGTGAAGGATCAAATATGGCCGAAAATCTTGGTAACCTGTAGTTCACCAACAAAAATGCGGGTATAGCTTGATGTCCGCGCCAAGATATGGTAGAATATGCTAGGATCTGGCAATCAGCCGCATGGCTAGAAATTCAACATCTTTCTTTTGGACGATCCCAGGTAATTCGCCCATTCAAAACTCCATGGATGATGCTAAATCTCCATTTTTGGTGGGATTTTCCAGCTAGTCACGTTTGAGGCAGCCATGGGAAACCCCTCGAGTCCTGGCGCCACACCTGCACCTGCCCTACCACCTGTGGCAGTGCAATGCCACGGCTGGGGGGCAAAGTGAGCCTCGGATAGGACCGGGATGAATTTCCGCTAAAAACACATAGAAATCCATCTGAATCTGGCGGCTTCTTGGCTTCTGGCTGATGTTTCTGACATGTTGAGATGTTTTTGGGAGAAAAAAACGGAAGAATCATGAAGAATCACAGCTGATGCCAGAAATTCTGGTCAAACTCCTGGGTCACATTGAGGCATCCGCTGGCACATGACGCTGGTTTGCGGCACTTCCACCTTGGCGTGAGCCCAGCAGGTCAGCTCTCGCACCCAACTCACCCAACTCACCCTGGTCCTAGTGCGCTTTCGATGAAACTCGTGAAAATTGAATCCATAGATCCATCAACCCAACTCGGCTCCAGGACCCCCAAGCACCTCCAAGCCTGTCGAATTTGAGAAATCAACCAAACTGAGCCCCGAACCGCCAAAGCAGCTGCTGCGGCAGCAGCCTGAAGCTGGTGCATGGCTATGGATGGCTTGGTGTCATTGTTTGGCTGCTTTTAATGGGAAGATCATCTGTAAATTGTAAATGGTGGATTTTCCATGGCCAGGGGGGAAATCTGGAATTATGATAATTTGCTCTGGAAAAAATCGGCTCATTTCGGATAGTTACACCTACTAACCATCATTCAGTGAGGTCACAGTGAGGTCGTTATAATGGATCCAGCTTTTTCGAACTGGAAAAACAAAGGTCAAACGCCAGAGGACCCAGAAATCACCATCAAGCCCAACTTTCGTCCGCATGGTTCAAAAGCCACCCATTTCTGCTAAAATAGGGGAAATAATTAAGGGCATTCATCATTATAGTATCCTTCAAAAAATACTTGGTAAAATTCCACCCAAAAAATTGTGATAGATCACTAAAAAATCCACAAAAAATCATCACTTTTTCTATTTGTAGGTGCAATTATACTATCATTTTACCATTATTTTGGGGTTTCCGAATAAATAGTGGTACTCCCAAATCATCCATCTTAGGCTTTTCCCTCCAAAAAACCATCCAGCTATGGTACCACCATTTCAGGAAACCCCCAACTGTTGCCTTATCACCAGGCCTCCGCTTCACAGCGGTGCTCTTCATCTTCGGAATCGATGTCGATGATCCCGTCGTCGCCCATTGGAGGTTCCACGGGATCCGGACACCCGGGCTGGCCGGCGCGGTGAAAATGTCAAGTTCGTTGCGGCATCCGTCGTTTTTCCATCGTTTCCCCCGTCGAGAATGACGAAAAGTGATGAAAAATTGATGATTTTTTGGGGGATGCTACTTATAGTATAGATGAAAATCTGATAATCTGATGATGTGTTGGATGCTACTTGATGAATCTTGATGATCCTTATCAAGACTGGTATGTGCTGAGGCTTCGGTTCAAGTGATTGCTGCAGAAACTATGCTCAGAGTGCATCAATTTTCGAAAGGCTCGACTTTTTGGACTTGCAAAGTGTGCTAACACAGGTGTGGTCCACACAATTCTGGTGCAAAAATATGGGTGGGCAACATGTCATACGGTATTTTACAGGGTCTTAAAGGGTCGACCAGACCTTGACCCACATCTGGATGCACAAAAAAAGGCTCTGCCGGTTGCAGCTGAAGCTGCCACCGTTGATTGCTGTCTGAAGAAAACAGTGCTGCGGGGGTTGTGGTGAAACATTTCTGGCTGGAAGAAGAACAGAGGAAATTGATGAATTTTGAGGAACACCGCTCATCCCATACATAATAGATCTATCAGAATCTATCATTTGCGGGATGGAAAATTCAAGGAACAAAGTCAGTAAAGTGGTGACCAAAACAATGAACCAGTTCTGACACGGATGCGCTATGTTTCCAGAAACAAAAGGAAGGTCCAAGTGCTAAGGGTTACTGTCACCACCCTTCTTGGTTCATGTTCCGGCTCTTCTTGGTGTACACTCCCATGTTTTGTCCATCAATACCTATTCAAAACTGACAAGACCCAGTCAAACAGGGATCGAACATGACTTTCTACGGAAAAATCATGTGTTGGATTTACTTTCCCTGCTCTTTTTTGGGAGGATGCACCCCCTATGCCTCTGACGTTATTTCTTTCCTCTCCGGGTTCCGGACTTCTTCTCTTGCAAAAGGATCATGCGCGCACTCTCCGGGATGTCAACCTGCACCGGCGACGCGGGAGACGATTCGATGGTTTTCCCAGGAGAGACCGACAGACCGACGGCCAATGCATCCCGTCAGGTTCCGACATATCCCATGCGGTCGATGGTCTTGGTCCTGCAGCAGAAGATGGAGCAGAATTGCGGGAACGATGGAAAATCGTTGGGTGATGATATGGATTGGTTGGTTGAAGGGAAATGTTACAGGAAACCTGTTTGAACCAACCCAGTGAAATATGGATTTGGATGGAAAGAACGATAGTTTCCTGGTAAAAATGATCTACAAACCATGGGTGTTCCATATCTATGTGAATTGGAGGGGCAATTGCAACGTTGGACACCCTTCGGTTTCGATCTATCATAAATTGTTGAAAGGATCAGAATCTTTGTGTCAGCTATAGAACAAGGAAAAACAACGTGGTTTGCTCATAGCCCTTTATTGGCTCGGATCGAACTTTACGCAAATGAGACCATGAAAAACCAGCCGTCAGTTTCTGGAAGATTCCTGTGGGCTACACTATGCAAAACAGTTTGGTTTAAAAGAACATTTCAAGCAAACCGCCGTTTTCCCTATTAAAAAAAAAAACACTCTAGTAATTCAGTAGATACTTGTGGAAAATTGCCCATTTACAGATGAATTTCCCATTGCGCCATCCATGATCCATCCATTTCTAAACTTTTTCCCATGTCTTCCGCTTGTGTTTTACCACAAATCTTGCAGCTGTGCCACTCTCGGATGAGCTGCAAGATCTCGCTGTCGAAATTCACATGGTATTTCTGATCCTTGCCGGATCGAAGGGGTCCATTTTAATTGTCAAATCATACTTCTTTAATTATTTCCCTATTTTTTTCCCTATTTATTTCCCTATTTATTTCCCTATTTATTTCCCTATTTATTTCCCTATTTATTTCCCTATTTATTTCCCTATTTATTTTACTATTTATTTCCCTATTTATTTCCCTATTTATTTCCCTGTTTATTTCCCTATATATTTCCCTATTTATTTCCCTATTTATTTCCCTATTTATTTCCCTATTTATTTCCCTATTTATTTCCCTATTTATTTCCCTATTTATTTCCCTATTTATTTCCCTATTTATTTCCCTATTTATTTCCCTATTTATTTCCCTATTTATTTCCTTATTTATTTCCCTATTTATTTACCTATTTATTCCCTATTTATTTCCCTATTTATTTCCCTTTTATTTACCTATTTATTTCCTTATTTATTTACC
This sequence comes from Cladocopium goreaui, assembly GCA_947184155.2. Lineage (NCBI taxonomy): Eukaryota > Dinophyceae > Suessiales > Symbiodiniaceae > Cladocopium > Cladocopium goreaui. The sequence goes on along the minus strand of CAMXCT020004001.1, from coordinate 237,553 downwards.
TATTTATTTCCTTATTTATTTCCCTATTTATTTCCCTATTTATTTCCATATTTATTTCCTATTTATTTCCCTATTTATTTCCCTATTTACTTCCCTATTTATTTCCCTATTTATTTCCCTATTTAGTTCCCTATTTATTTCCCTATTTATTTCCCTATTTATTCCCCTATGTATTCCCCTATTTATTTCCCTATTTATTCACCTGTTTATTTCCATATTTATTTCCCTATTTATTTTCCTATTTATTCCCTATTTATTTCCCTATTTATTTCCCTATTTATTTACCTATTTATTTCCCTATTTATTTCCCTATTTATTTCCCTATTTATTTCCTTATTTATTTACCTATTTATTCCCTATTTATTTCCCTATTTATTCCCCTATTTATTTCCCTATTTATTTCCCTATTAATTTCCCTATTATTTTCCCTATTTATTCCCCTATTTATTTCCCTATTTATTCACCTATTTATTTCCCTATTTATTTCCCTATTTATTTCCCTATTTATTTCCCTATTTATTTCCCTATTGATTTCCCTATTTATTTCCCTATCTATTCCCCTATTTATTTCCCTATTTATTTCCCTATTTATTTCCCTATTTATTTCCCTATTTATGCCCCTATTTATTTCCCTATTTATTCCGCTATTTATTTCCCTATTTATTCCCCTATTTATGTCCCTATTTATTTCCCTATTTATTTCCCTATCTATTTCCCTATCTATTTCCCTATCTATTTCCCTATTTATTTCCCTATTTCTTTCCCTATTTCTTTCCCTATTTATTTCCCTATTTATTTCCCTATTTATTCCGCTATTTATTTCCCTATTTATTCCCCTATTTATGTCCCTATTTATTTCCCTATTTATGTCCCTATTTATTTCCCTATTTATTTCCCTATTTATTTCCGTATTTATTTTCCTATTTATTTATTTCCCTATGTTTCTTATTTATTTCCCTATTTATTTCCCTATTTTATTCCCTATTTATTTCCCCATTTATTTCCCTATTTATTTCCCTATTTATTTCCCTATTTAGTTCCCTATTTATTTCCCTATTTATTTCCCAATTTCCCTTTTTATTTCCCTATTTATTTCCCTATTTATTTCCCTATTTATGGTCCCTATTTATTTCCCTATTTATTTCCCTATTTATTTCCCTATTTATTTCCTTATTTCCCTATTCATTTCCCTATTTATTTCCCTATTTATTCCCTATGTATTTCCCTATTTATTTCCCTATTTATTTCCCTATTTATTTCCCTATTTATTTCCCTATTTATTTCCCTATTTATTTCCCTATTCCTATTTCCCTATTTATTTCCCTATTTATTTCCCTATTTATTTCCCTATTTATTTCCCTATTTATTTCCCTATTTATTTCCCTATTTATTTCCCTATTTATTTCCCTATTTATTTCCCTATTTATTTCCCTATTTATTTCCCTATTCCCTATTTATTTCCCTATTTATTTCCCTATCTATTTCCTATTTATTTCCCTTTTTATTTCCCTATTTCCCCTATTTATTTCCCTATTTTTTCCCTATTTCCTATTTATTTCCCTTTATTTCCCGATTTAGTTCCCTATTTATTTCCCTATTTATTTCCCTATTTATTTCCCTATTTATTTCCCTATTTAATTCCCTATTTATTTCCCTATTTATTTCCCTATTTATTTCCCTATTTAATTCCCTATTTATTTCCCTATTTATTTCCCTATTTATTTCCCTTTTTATTTCCCTATTTATTTCCCTATTTTTTCCATATTTATTTCCCTATTTATTTCCCTATTTATTTCCCTATTTATTTCCTATTTATTTCCCATATTTATTTCCCTATTTATTTCCCTATTTATTTCCCTATTTATTTCCCTTATTTATTTCCCTATTTATTTCCCTATTTATTTCCCTAGTTTATTTCCCTATTTATTTCCCTATTTATTTCCCTATTATTCCCCTATGTATTTCCCTATTTATTTATTTCCCTATGTTTTCCTATTTACTTCCCTATTTATTTCCCTATTTATTTCCCATATTTATTTCCCTATTTATTTATTTCTTTCCCTATTTATTTCCCTATTTATTTCCCTATTTATTTTATTTCCCCTATTTATTTCCCTATTTATTTCCCTATTTATTTCCCTATTTATTTCCCTATTTATTTCCCTATTTATTTCCCTATTTATTTCCCTATTTATTTCCCTATTTATTTCCCTATTTATTTCCCTATTTAATTTCCCTATTTATTTCCCTATTTCCCTATTTATTTCCCTATTTATTTCCCTATTTATTTCCCTATTTATTTCCCTATTTATTTCCCTATTTATTTCCCTATTTATTTCCCTATTTATTTCCCTATTTATTTCCCTATTTATTTCCCTATTTATTTCCCTATTTATTTCCCTATTTATTTCCCTATTTATTTCCCTATTTATTTCCCTATTTATTCCCTATTTATTTCCCTATTTATTTCCCTATATTTATTTCCCCATTTATTTTCCTATTTATTTCCCTATTTATTTCCCGAATTTTTTTCCTATTTTTTCCCGATTTTTTTTTCCAATTTTTTCCCTATATTTATTTCCCTATTTATTTTCCTATGTATTTCCCTATTTATTTCCCGATTTTTTTTTCCTATTTTTTCCCTATATTTATTTCCCTATTTATTTCCCTATTTATTTCCCTATTTATTTCCCTATTTTTTTTCCTATTTATTTCCCTATTTATTTCCCTATTTATTTCCCTATTTATTTCCCTATTTATTTCCCTATTTATTTCCCTATTTATTTCCCTATTTATTTCATTTTATTTCCCTATTTATTTCACTATTTATTTCCCTATTTATTTTATTTATTTCCCTATTTATTTCCCTATTTATTTCCCGTATTTATTTCCCTATTTATTTCCCTATTTATTTCCCTATTTATTTCCCTATTTATTTCCCTATTTATTTCCCTATTTATTTCCCTATTTATTTCCCTATTTATTTCCCTATTTATTTCCCTATTTATTTTCCTATTTATTTCCCTATTTATTTCCCTATTTATTTCCCTATTTATTTCCCTATTTATTTCCCTATTTATTTCCCTATTTATTTCCCTATTTATTTCCCTATTTGTTTCCCTATTTCTTTCCCTATTTGTTTCCCTATTTCTTTCCCTATTTATTCCCCTAGTTTATTTCCCTATTTATTTCCCTATTTATTTCCCTATTTATTTCCCTATTTATTTCCCTATTTATTTCCCTATTTATTCCCCTATTTATTCCCCTATTTATTTCCCCTATTAATTTCCCTATTTAATTTCCCTATATATTTCCCTATTTATTTCCCTATTTATTTCCCTATTTATTTCCCTATTTATTTCCCTATTTATTTCCCTATTTATTTCCCTATTTTATTTCCCTATTTAATTCTCTATTTATTCCCTATTTATTTCCCTATTTATTTCCCTATTTATTTCCCTATTTATTTCCCTATTTATTTCCCTATTTATTTCCCTATTTATTTCCCTATTTATTTCCCTATGTATTTCCCTAATTATTTCCCTATTTATTTCCCTTTTTAATTCTCTATTTATTTCCCTATTTATTTCCCTATTTATTTCCCTATTTATTTCCCTATTTATTTCCCTATTTATTTCCCTATTTATTTCCCTATTTATTTCCCTATTTATTTCCCTATTTATTCCCCTATTTATTTCCCTATTTATTTCCCTATTGATTTCCCTATTTATTTCCCTATTTATTTCCCTATTTATTTCCCTATTTATTTCCCTATTTATTTCCCTATTTATTTCCCTATTTATTTCCCTATTTATTCCCTATTTATTTCCCTATTTATTTCCCTATTTATTTCCCTATTTATTTCCCTATTTATTTCCCTATTTATTTCCCTATTTATTTCCCTATGTATTTCCCTATTTATTTCCCTATTTATTTATCTATTTGTTTCCCTATTTATTTCCCTATTTATTTCCCTATTTATTTCCCTATATTTATTTCCCTATTTATTTCCCTATTTATGTCCCTATTTATTTCCCTATTTATTTCCCTATTTATTTCCCTATTTATTTCCCTATTTATTTCCCTATTTATTTCCCTATTTATTTCCCTATGTATTCCCTATTTATTTCCCTATTTATTTTCCCTATTATTTCCCTATTTATTTCCTATTTATTTCCCTAGTTATTTCCCTATTTATTTCCTATTTTATTCCCTATTTATTTCCCCATTTATATCCCTATTTATTTCCCTATTTATTTCCCTATTTATTTCCCTATTTATTTCCCTAATTATTTTTCCCCTATTTATTTCCTTATTTATTTCCCTGTTTATTTCCCTATTTATTTCCCTATTTATTTCCCTATTTATGTCCCTATTTATTTCCCTATTTATGTCCCTCTTTGTGTCCCTATTTATTTCCCTATTTATTTCCCTATTTTATTTCCCTATTTTATTTCCCTATTTATTTCCCTATTTATTTCCCTATTTATTTCCCTATTTATTTCCCTATTTGTTTCCCTATTGTTTTCCCTATTTATTTCCCTATATATGTCCCTATTTATTTCCCCATTTTTTTTCTATTTTATTTCCCTATTTATCTCCCTATTTATTTCCCTATTTATTTCCGTAGTTTTTTCCCTCTTTTATTTCCCTATTTATTTCCCTAGTTATTTCCCTATTTTTCTTCCCTATTTTTCTTCCCTATTTATTTCCCTATTTATTTCCCTATTTTATTTCCCTATTTTATTTCCCTATTTATTTCCCTACTTATTCCCCTATTTATTTCCCTATTTATTTCCCTATTTATTTCCATATCTATTTCCCTATCTATTTCCCTATTTATTTCCCTATTTATTTCCCTATTTATTCCCCTATGCATTCCCCTATTTATTTCCCTATTTATTTCCCTATTTATTTCCCTATTGTTTCCCCTCTTGATTTCCCTATTTATGTCCCTATTTATTTCCCTATTTTTTTCCCTATTTATGTCCCCATTTATGTCCCTATGTATTTCCCTATTTTTTTTCCCTATTTATTTCCCTATTTGTTTCCCTATTTATTTCCCTATTTATTTCCCTATTTATTCCCCTATTTATTCCCCTATTTATTTCCCTATTTATTTCCCTATTTATTTCCCTATTTATGTCCCTATTTATTTCCCTATTTATTTCCCTATTTATTTCCCTATTTATTTCCCTATTTATTTCCCTGTTTATTTCCCTATTTTATTTCCCTATTTTATTTCCCTATTTATTTCCCTATTTATTTCCCTATTTAATTCCCTATTTATTTCCTTATTTATTTCCTTATTTATGTCCCTATTTATTTCCCTATTTATTTCCCTATTTATTTCCCTATTTATTTCCCTATCTATTTCCCTATCTATTTCCCTATTTATTTCCCTATTTATTTCCCTATTTATTCCCCTATGCATTCCCCTATTTATTTCCCTATTTATTTCCCTATTTATTTCCCTATTGTTTCCCCTCTTGATTTCCCTATTTATGTCCCTATTTATTTCCCTATTTTTTTCCCTATTTATGTCCCCATTTATGTCCCTATTTATGTCCCTATTTATGTCCCTATTTATTTCCCTATTTATTTCCCTATGTATTCCCCTATGTATTTCCCTATTTTTTTCCCTATTTTATTTCCCTATTTATTTCCCTATGTATTTCCCTATGTATTTCCCTATTTATGTCCCTATTTATTTCCCTATTTATTTATTTCCCTATGTTGCTTATTTATTTCCCTATTTATTTCCCTATTTATTTCCCTATTTATTTCCCTATTTATTTCCCTATTTATTTCCCTATTTATTTCCCTATTTATTTCCCTATTTAGTTCCCTATTTATTTCCCTATTTATGCCCCTATTCATTTCCCTATTTATTTCCCTATTTATTTCCTTGTTTATTTCCCTATTTTATTTCCCTATTTATTTCCCTATTTATTTCCCTATTTATTTCCCTATTTATTTCCCTATTTATTTCCCTATTTATTTCCCTATGTATTTCCCTATGTCTTTCCCTATTTATTTCCCTATTTATTTCCCTATTTATTCCGCTATTTATTTCCCTATTTATTTCCCTATTTATTCCCCTATTTATTTCCCTATTTATTTCCCTATTTATTTCCCTATTTATTTCCCTATTTATTTCCCTATTTATTCCCCTATTTATTTCCCTATTTATTCCCCTATTTATTTCCCCCTATTTATTTCCCTATTTATTTCCTATTTATTTCCCTATTCTTTTTCCCTATTTATGGCCCCATTTATGTCCTGAGTTTTAGGTCCCTATTTAATTTCCGCTATTTATTTCCCTATTTATTTTTCCCTATGTAATTCCTATGTTTTCCCTATATTTTTTTCCTATTTTATTTCCCTATTTATTTCCTATGTATTTCCCTATGTATTTTCCTTTTATGTCCCTATTTATTTCCCTCCCTATTTATGTTCGCCTATTTTATTTCCCTATTTATTTGCCCTATGCATTTCCCTATGATTTCCCTATTTAATTTTCCTTCCCCTATTTATTTCCCTATTTATTTCCCTATTTATTTCCTTATTTATTTCCCTATTTATGTCCCTATTTATTTCCCTATTTATTTCCCTATTTATTTCCCTATTTATTTCCCTATTTATTTCCCTATTTATTTCCCTATTTATTTATTTCCCTATGTTGCCTATTTATTTCCCTATTTATTTCTCTATTTGTTTCCCTATTTATTTCCCTATTTATTTCCCTATTTATTCCCCTATTTATGTCCCTATTTATTTCCCTATTTAGTTCCCTATTTATTTCCCTATTTATGCCCCTATTCAGTTCCCTATTTATTTCCCTATTTATTTCCCTATTTTATTTCCCTATTTTATTTCCCTATTTATTTCCCTATTTATTTCCCTATTTATTTCCCTATTTATTTCCCTATTTATTTCCCTATTTATTTCCCTATTTATTTCCCTATTTATTTCCCTATTTATTTCCCTATTTATTTCCCTATTTATTTCCCTATTTATTTCCCTATGTATTTCCCTATTTATTTCCCTATTTATTTCCCTATTTATTTCCCTATTTATTTCCCTATTTATTTCCCTATTTATTTCCCTATTGTTTCCCCTCTTGATTTCCCTATTTATGTCCCTATTTATGTCCCTATTTTATTTCCCTATTTATTTCCCTATGTATTCCCCTATGTATTTCCCTATTTATGTCCCTATTTATGTCCCTATTTATTTCCCTATTTATGTCCCTATTTATTTCCCTATTTATTTCCCTATTTATTTCCCTATTTATTTCCCTATTTATGCCCCTATTCATTTCCCTATTTATTTCCCTATTTATTTCCTATTTATTTCCCTGTTTATTTCCCTGTTTATTTCCCTATTTATTCCCTATTTATTTCCCTATTTATTTCCCTATTTATTTCCCTATTTATTTCCCTATTTATTTCCCTATGTATTTCCCTATTTATTTCCCTATTTATTTCCCTATTTATTTCCCTATTTATTTCCTTATTTATTTCCCTATTTATTCCCTATTTATGTCCCTATTTATTTCCCTATTTATTTCCCTATTTATTTCCCTATTTATTTCCCTATTTATTTCCCTATTTATTTCCCTATTTATTTCCCTATTTATTTCCCTATCTATTTCCCTATCTATTTCCCTATTTATTTCCCTTATTTCGATTATTTCCCCTCAATTTCCCTATTGTTTCCCGATGATTGTTCCTTCCCAATTATGTGCCTGTTGTTATCTCCCTATTATTTCCATATTATTTCCATATGCCGTTATTACTTCACCATTTTTTGCTATGTTTCCCAACTGGGACGTTTCCCTTCCTGCAAGTTGAATATGCTAAAGAACCGCACCAGCTAATAAATAATATGGTCATCCGGGTAGCCTCAAGAAACAGAAAAAATCACCCAACAGGCACAGCCACAACTGCTGCCTTCGCCCCGAGCTTCGCCCCTTGGCCTCCGGGTGCTTGATGATCAGCGTCGCATTCAAACTGGCCTCAGAATTCGCTGACAGATCCGGCAGATTGTTCGGTGTTTGGACTTTACCCCCACCAAAAAAAAAGGTAAACTAATAACTAATCTATTTTGAGACTCACATAGTACTAGGAAAGTTTGAATCTACTTGGAAAGTTTGGGGACTTTTTTTTTTGTAATTCAAATCGCTTCAGAACCGTTCCTCCAATCGTCCGACATCTGATGAACCACCTGATATCCCGAACGTCTTGGTGTACCAGTGTACAAAAGTTTGCGCCTTGGTGTTCTCAACGGAGCTCATCCAGGCCTATCAAAATCGGCCATGGTCGGCCATGGATTTTGCTGCTAACCTGGCACCTACAGTGATGAAACAATACGCGTCTTGTGCGTGTGTGTGGATGTGCCCACGCAGATGCACATACATTACCTATCTCGATACACACATAGTTACCTTATCGGCTTATTTTTTAATTATTTACTTTTCTATTGATACTTGTTGGTGGAAACAGGCTAGTTTCCCACACTTGTTGCTTCATATTTTATCCCATGTCTGGTGCAACTCGTCGCCTGATGCCACACAATCTCAAATTCCACCAACGTCTTCGCCTCGCGACGTATGGTGCCACGTATGGTGATGCTGAGCCACACTGCCATGTGGAAAAAAAATACATCTGCTAATCAAGTGGAAGCATCATCCCCAAGAAAAAACATGGAAAATATCGGCAAAATGAAGATGATGAAATATGATGAAATATGATGAAAATGATGCAAAGCAAAATGTTTCAGAAAAACACTCTTTGAAAATCAATCTCCGGAAACCTCTCACGCAATGTCACATATCTGAGGGTCATCTTCCAGTCTCGTCTCTGCAGGCTGGGTCTAGGGGCCATCTTGTTGTACATCTTGGTGATGCGTTTCACTTCTTTACCTCAAACCATTTCCCAGAGATCAAGACTGTGTCATGGAAATGAGTTGGTTCAACAAATGATGATTGGGATATTTAAAGTATGAAGAAAATGAGGAGAATACGTTGGATAAAATCCATGAAAATGAGGATACATCAGTATATCTGAATTGTCCCTCTGAAAACAAAACTGTTGATAATCCAGGTGATGAGAAAACCCCGTCACTGCTAGTATGCCTTCCAAATTACCACCATCATTGGGCATTGGGCTTTGTATGCCTCATTTCTGCTACTTGATCTTTGCTTCATATCTGTTTGACAGTTGAAAAATGCTTAAATATCTAAAAGGTATGGGTCAAATACCAAAAATTACTATAGGTCCAGGATCATTCCCAAGGTTGAAGCTGAATATGTGTTTATTGTCATTTAGAAACTCGCTCAAAATAACATCAAATTCTATTTGGGCATACATCTCCCATTTTTTTTCGTAGCCAACCCCCAGCGAACCCTCGAGTAAACGCAAACAATTCTCTGATCGAAAAATAATCGATTACCCTGGAGCAAACTAACATAGATGTGGAAAACCCATATGGTTTTCCTAGGACAAGGATCCGCAAATGGTATCAAATGGTGGGGGTTAATTTATAGGAGGAATCTTATTCTGTCTTTAGGTCCAAAAACCCTCCAAGTCTGGTGGATCAACGACTGAGATATAAGGAAATTGGGCTAATTAGACCCAAACCCAGCAAATTGCATGTTTTGGGGGCCAGTTCCAGTTTAAGAAAATCACACGAAATCATCAAGCTTCCGATTTTCCCGTTGATGTGCACCATTGATGGCTCAAAAATCGTCCGAGGGCCCGTACCACCAGCAATGACCAAGGGTTCCCGGTGGAAGCGCCGCATGGGCTCCATGATGCGGTGGAGCAATTGTCGCCTCGAATGGCAAGGTTCCAATAGTCAGATTGATGGAACATCATGGGGATTTTAATGACCTGAAATGGGGACATAATACACATATAATATATAATTCCCATGGGGATATCATGGAGATATAATGAGATTTGATTGTCCGAGCATAGTGGGGAATTCATCACCTAAAATGGGGATAAATTCCCAACCATGACTGGGGATTGTAAACATAGCATAGCTCTGGTGATGACTTGGGGATGGTAAACATGGCATTGGGTTTACCATGGTTTACCATGGTTTACCACATTAGATACAATGGGGTTATTTTTGGATGTAAGCATCCGTCATCGGGAGATCATGAGGAAATACGTTGCCAACATGGATGCAAAATCACCAAAAATTGAGATATAATGGACATATTTTGTGGATATATGTTTTGGGAATATAGCTGCGTCATGAAACGATCTCAAACGTGGCTGGCTGGGAAATTCTAGGACTAAATGGAAGTTTATAGCTGAGAAAATCATCGAACTTGACGCTTCTGATTTTCCATTGCCACGTTTGATTACCCGAGGGTATGGGTTGGGCGACGTTCGGGCCTGTAGAGAAGCCACCTTCAAAATTTTCTGGTGGCATTTACGATTTCGATCATGGATGGCCACACGCGTATGACTGGAGGGTCCGGGGACTGATTCAGCAGGAGTCTTCAGCAGTTAAGAGAACCAAATCCGAAGGGAAAATCTACTGGAAACTCGAAACTCTTACCAAATATGGTGCTAAAAACAAATTGAGGAAATTATTCACCTGTGATTTCAATGAAAAAACCCAATAAACAATCAATAACAATCATAAAGATCTTAAATCTTAAACATCTTAAACCAAATCTGAGATAAGTACCGTCATGGATGGCCGCTTGAAAAGGCACCACTGAGACCCCGGCGACCACATGATGTTGCCTGGGAAGTGGATCGAGCCCCTCTGGGAATAAAATCTGAGATCCGGGGTTGGTTTCAACATCTAAAATGAGATGGAAACGTTGAACGAATGTGAATCAAAGTATATACTATGCATATACTCTATATATATGTGTGTGTACAATAATACATTATACACGTATACAGTATACATATGTGTGTGTGTGTGGGGGTGTGTGGGTGTGACATGTGCATATGCGTACATAATGTACATAATTGTACATATACATATATATTATATCTGTGTGTGTTTTATGTATGTGTAAAATTGCGTAAATAATGGTAAACTTCCAACTAGTGTAGGTTTGCCCTTTGGACCCGTGCAGTATCAACGTCAGGTTTTGCAGTTTGCGTTCCTGTCTTTACTTGAGCAGCCACGTTCCTTGAAGAAACCACAACTCAAATCAAAAATGCCAACTGTAAATTTCATGTGCAAAATGTTTTTCTCATTTGGATTAGCACATATTAGTTGCACAATTTGTTCATCCACTTTTTCAAAACATTCAAACCTGGCCGTGGACAACTCCCGATTTAGTTCGGTTATTTTACAGTAATTTGAACCACAACTTCCATATTTAACGGATTTCCCAGCTAGCCTAGCATGTTTGATGACACAGGATGTTTTTTCCCCATGATCTGAGCATTGAGAATCCTGGTGATATTTGGATGGTTGAACAGATTTATGCTTAACAATGGCTATGAAAAAAATGGTAATTAATCATGGCTTTTTATGATCAATAAATCCAATTATTCCCCCAATTCTTATCACATTTAATCTCCGGATTAAACCAACCGGTTTTTGGAGGGGATCTCTTCTGAACCGGGCCCCCGTACCCGCCACGGGGGGCATGTTCCGGACAAACTGTGGTGAGCCACGATTCTTCTCATAGAGCTCCTTGCAACTTGGAAACCAGGGGGGTTGAAAAAAACCTATCTGAAAAGCCGTTTCTTAGGAAATTTATGGGATTTCATTGGATTTTAATTGGGATTTCATGGGGTTTACTGGGTGCGATCCCCCTAAAATAATGAGTGGTTGATTACTATAGAGATCCCCAGCTGATGATGACTCCCTAGAAATTGGTGCTTATAGCATGGGGTTTTGAACACACCGCTCCCATGCTGGGCTTAGGTACTGCCAATGAAGGAGCGAACCGAATGAAAAAAAAACATTGAAAACACTTACGAAAGGCAATGAAAGCAGTGCATTTTTTTTGGACACATTGAGGTAGTATGCCAAGATATGCCAAGTATTCCCAACCAGTAACAACCATCTGCTGATGTTACCACAGTAAGAAATGATAGAAATCCAATGATCCACAACTGTCCTCAACTTAAAATGGGAGGCTCCCGAAACTTCAAGCACTTCCATCGAACTTCCATCCCTTCCGTCGACCTTGAGCACTTCCAACTCTTGCCCGTAGTTGTGGAAAATCACCTGGCTGGACTTCCAGAACTGAACTAAGATGAAACTGTGAAACAACAAAAATATGGAGAAATGGGAAATGGCTGTCCAAAAAGGAGAATCTTCATCTTCCGAACCCCTTTCCAAAGCGAAAAAAACTTTCGGGCTCCACAGTGTTGTTGTCAGTGTTTCAGAGTCACCAAGAGCAACGGTCGCGACACATTGATATCACAAGCTAGCGGTCTGGAAGATCATCCATAACCATCAAAACGAATTGAAAGTGCAAATCATATGAAACCGATTGCCTAAGGCAGCCATTCAAGTGGGATCAAGTGGGATCATCCTATTTGCAAAGGAGTTTTAGTTGCGATTCATGTTGATATGTTCATAGCTTGATCCATTTGATCCCATTTGATCTATGATGATCCAAGGAGGCAAGGAGTCGTATGCCCTGAACCATCTGAACCTCCCACCTTATGATCCTTATGCCTCTGGTTCATAGCCCCAACCAAATGCCGAAAACGCTGGGACGCCAACCGAAAATTTGGACTCCAGGTCCGTTTTCAAACCTCAGACGGTCCAATCATCAGAGCATTGGTGCCATGGAACATGGCTTCCATGGCACCACACCCAGCCGGTCCTTTTTTCTTCAACGCGCTTCTCAAAGCCAACTCCGGAGTAACTCCGGTCCGAAGTTTCATGATCAACTTCCCAACACGGTGTCTCTCCAACAACTCGGCCATCTCCAACTTCGCGCTCCGTCGATGTGACCATGGCAATGGGAGCCATGGCCATGGGATGAGTTCCAACCATACCGCCCCAAACAGCTGGGATCCCATCTGGTTGGTGGTGGACTCACCCCTCTGAAAAATATATGAGTGAAAGTCAGTTGGGATGATGAAATTCCCAACTGAATGGAAAGTCATAAAATTCCATGGTTCCAGTCACCACCAACCAGCCATAACCTGTCCCACCTCATCCCTCCAAGCGATGGTAACAACCACAGGATCTCGACCGCCGGAGGATTGGAAGCATCGGCACCAGAAACGCCAGAGAGGAAGCAACGAAAAGCCAGGGGAGCATGGCTTGGGTCGATGGGTTCCGGGAAAACCAGAGAAAAGATGGGGAAGATGAAGTTGGATGCGGTGGACCCTGAACTTCCGCAGAATTCTTCAAGGCAACCTCAGTATCATCCGGCTTTTTGGGCCAAAGAAAAGGTGGAAATGGTAGAAATGAGGAAGGGGTGGCCAAAGGCTGGGAAAACAAACTTTGTGACGTTTCCAGTTGCACCTTTGAAGCATAAATACCTGCCATGGGCCATCATTCACTAAATTTGGTATGGGTCACCACTACCATGGAGGGTTTCATGCCAAAACATGATCAAAGCTTATGGTCGCCGTGGTACGGGTATACCATCGCATATACCCATAGCCTATGTTTGAGCCATAGCCACGACTTGGTTCGGTGCAGGTCCAGTTATAAGTGGATAACATATAACCATAGTTATAGGGGTTCAGTCATGTCCAAACTTCTGGTGGCTTATAACCACGGTTATAACATGCTATAACCCCATATCTCTTCACCTCAACTGCCCAAGTATAGCCACATATAGCTGCAATCCAGTGACATCAGCATGGCTCCATGCCTTTGAAAAGTTTCGCTGCAGCTCGTGGCACGTGGAATTCTCATGTCCCCATCTCCGAAGGCAAAGCTGCCATAGACCCAGCATGGCCCAGCCATTCTTTGGCAAGCGACCTTTGTTGGGGGCTGCCTGGAATGACTTGGTAAATGTTATGTAAAAAAAACTGACAACAACAATGATAATAATTAAGAACAGTGATGATTATGATAATTTATTGATAAGTTTCATAATTAATGCTAACAACCCCAAGCTATCATACGCTATCCCTATTGGGGAATCATGGGGAATCTGTAAACCCTTAAGGTGTCTCGAAATCGCTGCTCGAAAATTCGATCCCGAGGAACTCAAGGAGTCGCGATAAACTTCTGCAGCCGCCTCCAGCTCACCTCAGATCCAATAACCATGGGACTGGTCACGTCTACTTTCAAGTCCTTGGATGATCTTGGATGATTGGATGGTGAAGTTTCTATTTGTAAGTAGATAACATAGATAACATAAGATATACATAAGATATACCAGGAATATACCATAACTATCCAGCTTCAGCCTCAACCTACAGAAAATTTACAGGTGCTGACAATAGCCGAATTCTTGTTGTACTAGAGGGTTTTTGGAAATCCCAAACTTCATCTAAAATTATGGTTCTGATGGAATTCTGGGACCTGGGGCCTATGGTAAATCGATCAAACTAGAGTGGACTAGATGGCTTTATAAATCAACTTAAAACTGGTGGGTGACCACCTTATATACCTGTGCTGAGCAATTTTCTAGTAGCTCCAGACTTGGCTGTGGCTGCCCTAAGAGGCCTTACATCTGCTATCTCTGGATTGCATTGGTTATTTGAGAGAAACACATGTTTCTCAGACTTTGTCTGCCGCCACATCTGAAACTGAATGCAAAAACTTCGGGCGAAAACTGAAACCACAAAAACAGTCAGTACATCACCCCAGTGTTCTTGAGAAAACTTCTGCTTTTCTTAATTTCAGTGTCTGAATGATCGAAAAGTCACCGGCTTGAGCCAATGCTTCACCAAGACGATTTGCCACTGGCAAGTACCATGATGGAGGCTCATCGTATGGTAATGCGGCCTGGATGGGCAAACAGAAGCTGGTGCCTTTTGGTGGCTCAAAATGGTGGAGGTTTAGCAATGTTTAGTACTGAACAATGGTTATAAAATGGTGTGACTCTCAAAATAGTTGGAGTACAATAGTGCAACACCCATCATAAAGGATCAAAAATGACAATGTGAAAATTGTTAATCGAGTTTATGCTGGTTTTCTACTTAAAAACACTAGTTGGTGTACTGAAACCTGCCATTTCATCATGAAGTTCATCTACCTTCCGGTAAACATGGCAATGGAAAATCCATGATTTATAGATGAAATATCCACCATCAGTCATAGTATCTATCCACTATAACATATGGTATTCATATATAGACCATTTCAATATGGATATTTCATCTATAAATCATGGATATATAAATCTATAACATTTATCTATAACATCTAAATGGTTTATATATGGATAACATATCAACCATTTCCATATCCATCATAGATCCCCCATGGTCTCCACCACGGACTGAAGCTCCCTAGGCTCAGGCGGCTCAGCCCAGGGCCCCAGCCTCCATCGTTGCCGCCCTACGCCAGGCGTTGAGGTCCCCCAGCTGCCCCAGAAGTTCCTGCTCCGCCAGTGACAGAAGCTGCGCGGCAGGGTACACGGCCCAGGCCTCGATGATGGAATCAGAAGATTAAAAAATGGGATATCCTCTCAATAGGAATTCCTGGATCCTAAAATGGAGGTACTGTACCATATAAGGCCATATGAATTGTGGGGATATTCCCTTGCATAGCCCTTACATAGGCCTTATATATGGTAGGTACCTCCAATTTAGGTTCCTGAAATGGCCATTGATCCTCTGGTGAACATACCATTTTTTATGGCTAAACCACCATTTTTTTAGTGGAAATTATGGGAAAAAACTATGGACAATCACATAATCACCATTTTTGATGGGTAAATCAACGAACTCAGTGGCCATGTCCAATAGCAAACTGTCAAATTACCAAGAGGGTAGTCATATTTTTTCCTGAAATGTTCATGGTTTAATCATTTAATGTGCTGGAATATAACCATGGTTTAACAATGGTTGAATTTCAAGTGGGATATTCACGCTTATATATACTGTAATAGTCATGGTTTCATTGTTTTTTCATGGCTACTAATGACTTAAGAATGGCTCATGCTGGGATGCTCATGGAAATATAGTGTGGATGTTGATGGTTATATTTTACAAGATACATAGATCTTATTTAAAAAAATATTTAGGTTTTCTTAAAGTTTCAAGTGCTCAAGTGATTACTATGTCTAAGACAGGCCGTGATTTATCCACACACACAAAAAAAAAAACGAAAAACGGTTTTTGTTTTGGGCAGGATGGTCCCCCCAGTTATGTTTGTTGATATGTAATTGCATCTAAATACAATTATAAGTACCCACCAGTAAATTAACATAGACCCTGGTAGATAGGGGTTGGAAGATTAGTTTCCATTATTTTTTTTTATTTTCAGGGTCTATGTTAATTTACCAGAGGTATCATACACTATTGTTATTATTAGTTATTTGCACCAACTTAGCTAACTAATATTGACTAATTATCATAACCCCATCCTGGGGAATCCCAAAAAAAACACAATGGTTTTCAGGACCCTTTTCAAACGGATCTCAAACATCCTGGGAATCGCCTTTGAGCCGTGGAAGTTTTTCCATGCCAATCCAGCTGGCTGCTGCATTTCTTCCACCACTTCTTCCCTGGCGTCCGCAGTCGTTGAGAAACTCCACCGAGTTGTTGAAAGGCACAACATCATGAGGTTAGTTTGAGGAAAATTTGAGGGGAAACCATAGGTTTTATCCTTAAATATAGCTATATAGCAGCTATATCCTGCAGATGTCCCCTTCAACCAACTAATTGAACAATGGAACGTTGATGCAGTCCACATGTCCTTAAAAAGGGCGTGGACTTGGGTCGAAGCATGAATTGAACGGTCAGATGGTTTCAGCCATGAGCTTCGTTGGGGCGGAGGCTCCCGAGGACTTGCATGATACAACTACTGGAGTCCGGTCAACTCATTCACTCAGGGGGTTGATTATGATCCAAATCGATTTCACCAACCATGAGATTTTGCTCATTGCAGTGGTAGCTGTGCAATTTCACCAAAACAAACGAACCATATCAGCTTGGGTGTCTTGATGGGCGGTATCAGATTGGAATTTCTTGGGTATGCTTAGGTTAAACTTGCCAACATCGTCCAACACAATATTGTCCTTTTGGGACAAACAGATGGGCCAGTATCATCTACCGATTGGTTTTCATGGGACAACTCTCAATTTTCATAAACCATCAAAAACCAACCAGTGGGAATTTGGGACATCTATTAGTCTATGAATCCAACCTCAAAAAAAATGTCTACCACATGGGCTCCGTTATCAATGTTATAAGCGTTATCATCCCATCATGGGCATTCAAAGATAGTAGGTATGGTCATATGGCTTTGTCTGAAAAAGACGGTACCCCTAAATCCTCTGGTTCATCATTAATTTCTTTCGCAATTCCTGGCGGTATACCCTATTTCCAGGCAGATCCATATCATGAAGTCATGACACCTCCAAATCTCAAGAATCGATGGTTCACAAGCTCATTGCTCATTCAATTCCTGCTGGATATGCATAAACTCACCAAAAATCCGAAAAATATCTGCCCCCACCTCTTTCTTCGAAGGCGATGAAGTTCCTCATTGGCCCTTTGTTGGCCCAGATGGGCCGCCGCTGCGCCGGCGGCAAAGTGCCAAATGCCTAGGGGATGGCCAAGGATCTGAACAACATCCCTTTCTTCATTTGGATTGGTTTGTTGGGGAAAATTTACAGGAAAACCATGGAAAACCCCATATAAAAAATGGGAAAATACCTATGGTTTCCGGTTAAGATTTTCCCCAACAAACCAATCCATTGACTTTCTTCATTTGGATGTGGGTCAAAATGGAAGACCATTAATGGGACCACAGATGGAAATGTCTAGTTTAGTATAGTTTAGTATTAACCATCCAATTATTGGGGTGCCCAATTTTGACCCATACCCATTTGGGAATGGGTCGGAAAATTGCAGATGTGCGCAATGGCAGGGGAAACCATTCCCATTTTTGCGGGATTTTTGTTAATCTATCAAGCCAGTGGATGCACCCATCATATGCCTCGGTTTGCTTTGTTAGTGCTTCCAGACTCCCACCCAAATCCATCAAAATCCCTATTTTCTAGCTGAGTAAATCTCCAAAATCCATCAAACTACCACTTCTTGCTGGTGTGTTGGTCAGCGACTCATATCCCATTATCTTCCCAGTTGTTGCCGGGTTTTAAACACATTTCTTTGCTTGATCTCCCACGACTTCCATTTCTGATCCGGCGATTGATATGTGAAAATATATGTGTATACTATACATAGTATATATTATATACTATATATTTTATATTATTATTACTATTATTATTGTTAAATATTACTATTATTAAATATTATTAAATATTTTTATTACTCTTTCGTCTATTAATTGTCCCATCATATCTCATCATATCTCCATGTATTTCTGCAGCTTTCCCCCAACCTGCCAGAAACGGCTCCACTTGGCACTGCTTGGGTGGCTCCGCGTCCAAGATCTGCTGGTACCGGCCGAAGGCTAAGAGTGTCAAAGGCCAGACCGCGGCGAAGCGCGCGGGTGGGAAACCCGTTTCGAAAGTTCCACTTCCGACCTTCTGTTGGAACCGAGGTTGGAAATCATGGATGTTCATAGAGGTTTTTGGAGGGACGGTATACTTCATGTTTATATCTCTATTCAAAGTCAAACAGCTTGATGAAACTGTCTCAAACATGTGGGTGATACCTCGGAAAGCTATGATTTTCAATGTAGCTTATTGGAATGACTGGCTGTGACTTGGGAAATCATATTATATAATATATGACTCACTCATTATTGGTAGCCCAGGATCCAGGCTCAAGGCCCGATGTTCCAGCGATTTGGCAGCATCCAGGGAGCACAAAGAACGACCCTGGATGCGACAGACCCAGGAGAGGGTGTCCAAGTTGTGCATGGGATAAATCTGCCTCCAAGGGCTGGAACTCACTGGAACTCCGAAAAATCCGATATCCCAAGATATCCGAAATGGGATCTAGATGGCATCTATCTGGATAGATTATAATATGTGAATTATGACGAATTATGATAATTCAGTCATCTGAAATCATGTTGTTTTCGGATTGTTACCCCTAGTAACCATCATTCCAGTGAGGTCGCAGTGAGATCTTTACAAATCATCCAGATCTATGGTTGATACGTGAGTCATATGTTGAAATATCGCAGTTTCAAGGATGCGGTAAGATGTTGCCAGGGATCAAATCGGCTATTGAAGTCGCGCATATCGGGCACATGATGGCCTATGTTTGGGTTGGTACCCTCCAGTAAACTCACATAGCTATTGAAAGTGAGCCATGTCTAGTTGATTTACCCATTAAAGATGATGATTTTCCATAGCCGACCGTTGGTTTACCAGAGGGAAAACGGATGAAAACAAAACAGGCGACACAAAGAAAAGTAGAAAAAAGGAAAGAGAAAGAGAGAGAGAGGGAAAAAAAAGAAAGACTATGAGAGACAGATGCACAAAATCGAGAAAAACACAACTTCTCCTGCTATGTTTCCCAGTAACAAACTCTCACCTCGGCATCAGAGTTGCCCAGGTGTTGTCCTGATCCGCTACATGGAAATCCCCCGTGTGCATCAAGGTGTGAAAGCTCATGTGGATCAAATGCGGTGCCCCCGGCATCAGCTGCGGCAGGCTTTTCGCCATGGGCCTCACCTGCCGCAAGAGGTGAGGATCCTGAGAGGCTTCGGTGATGTGAACCAAGAGATGGATGCAGAAAGGGTGGCTGGGGCTCAAGGTCAGGGCCGACTTCAAGATCTTCATGGCCTGTGACTTTGCGAATTTCTGTGGAATGGCGGAGTGGAGCTGGAGGACAAAACAGGGCAAGGTGGAAAGAAATGGAAGTTGCACAACACCTCAAACTGGGAAAGTGGAATCGTTGAAACCACCAACCAAATGACTATTGATAGTTTGAAGTTTGAAATGTTGATTAATACCCTCAAAGTCTTAAAACAAAATAACACGATGTTGAACCCCATTTTCAGAAACCAAATTTTAAGGCTCACAAACCGCACAAAAAGGAAGAAGGTAGAGCAAATCGTTGTTTCCTGGTTGGTGGTTGACCTACCCCTCTGAAGAATATATGAAAGTCAGTTGGGATGATGAAATTCCCAACATATGGAAAATTAAAATTCATGTTCCAAACCACCAACCAGTTGTAATGGGGATATAGAAGCCACATATATGATTTACCATATTTACCCTCTGGTAAACTAACATAACGATTGAAAATGGCCATGTATAGTTGATTTACCCATTAATAGCATGGTGATTTTCTGTAGCCAACCGTTGGTTTACCAGAGTGTAAACAACCCAGAACTGAAACATGTCGCCTTCTTTGCCGCGGGACGCAGCTGCAACTGGGTGCTTCCGTTAGCTCCTGGATCAGGCACCCCTGGCACCCAGTAGTCCCAAGGGCAGGTGTTCATCAAAGCATCTGCTGTAAGGGCTGCCACATTCGCATAGTTGGCCTTAGGATGCGATGCCATGAAAAAATGGGGGAAAATCCTGGGAAAATCGTGGAATCATCATCCTTGGGATACTGTAATAAATTTATCATGATCATCATGATGAGCATGTTTTATCATTATCATTATCATTATTATCGTTATTATTGCCACTATGATTGTCATTATTATTGCCATTATTATTGTCATGTTCATTATGTAGCTTGGTGTGCGTGCGTGCCATCCCAATTTATACATGGAAATCGTACATATGAACCACACAAAACCGCATTGTTTAACCGAGTAGGTTGCATCCGTGGTCTTCACATCTGCCAGTAGCCGATCCATCTCCATGGCATAGCTGTGAGTGAGCTGGGATTCATTCATCACATACTCAGCAGCTGTGGGCACATAGCGATGCTTCAGGGCATAGACTAAGCCACGCTCGATCGAACTCGGACGCATCGGAGTCGCCTCCAAACGCTCCAGAAGGTGAAGGGCAGCTTGCGCCTTCTGAAATGCTGAAGGAATGCTGGCCAGCAACCTGAGGTACATGGGACTCATGGGACGTGGGCCCAATAGGCCAACGGGATGACGAAGTAAAGCTTCGAATCTGAAATTGTTGTCTTGGAATGTTCTCATGATGTTCTCATACCCCTTTCACAACTCCCTGTTTTGTATGTTTTGTTCAAGGAACGGGCTTCAACTTGTTTGACCCTTGCAACCAAGATCGCTCACAGTCAAGTCTCACTCAACCTGGGGTCACTAGGTCAACTAAGTCACTATGTCATCCCCAAATTCGCTGAACCAGATAGAAAACCCCGTGCTGAACCCCAAGTTGGGGCATGACTTTATCACCAACCGAAATTCCACTGAAATTTGGCATCTGGAAAATTTCGGTGTTGCATTTGTACCTTCTACCTGGACACAATCCCATCAACTTTACCCGAGGCTATCATCTGGCCATCCGATTCTGCTACAGAAACTTGACCACTATATTTCACCCATATATGATAATCACATGATTCGTTTTTTTCTTAACATATCTGAAGCTCCAGAACCTCCAGTTCTATCCATAAAAACCCATCCCATCTGGTCTCACCCACCATATCCATCCATATCCCACCTGGGTTCATCAAAGCTGTTGAGGTTGGGCCCTAGCGCCATAGCTTCGCCCCACTGGCACAGCACGCAGCCCTCCGCCTCGGCGGCAGAGGCTGCGCGGAAGGCGAGCACAGCACGGCGGAAGTCGAAGGCACTCAGCAACCGGAAGCCTTGATCGAAATACCTGGCGTTTTGATGACCAGTTGGGGGGGGGTCCTAACATGGGGATACCCCCAAAAACCCATCCGAAATGAGGCCATGTTAGCCTTGAAAGCTATGGTAGGGGTGCCCCATTCTAGGAAACCTTCAAATTGGGATGGGATAAACGGCTGCATCAGATGGTCATGAGGAAGACCACTTCTGCTGAAAATGGATCGGTGAACCCAGGGGAAAGGGAAATCATGGGAAATATCTGTGTGATCACCAAAGATCACAGAAGCTAAGAATCTCAAATGGCCAACTTTGGGATACTTTGGGTTAAGGAAATAACATGAAATAAATGGATGGATTGATGGGATGATGGGATGAATTGGCTAAAAAAAAGATGTCCAGGCTGCCATCTTTCATGTAGAGGGATCGTACCGAATCATATTTTGGTGCGGCCAGGCTGGCCAAAAAAACAAAAAAAACAACACATAATCTATAATCCACCATAATTCGCGAACTTGAAAATGAATAAAAATGATTGCTCTGGTGCAAAAAATCACTGGTATCCATGGATAGTCTTCAGTTCAAGGGATCAATGTTCAAATCAGCCGGGGAAAAAACGATGGCAGGGATTTCGTGGGGATCACTCCCCTTTCCGAAACATGATTTCCAGGGAACTGTTGCGCCAGCGATCCGTTGCTGATGGGAAAAGTGAGATTTCCCAAGTCGTCGTAGATTTCCCTGGCGCGTTCAGCCTCTGGCGGAGGCCAAGATTCATCCGGTTCCATGGCCATGGCACATGAAAATAAGGCCAAGAGCAACAGCGGCCTCATTGCTGGGAGCAAGGCAAGGTTGAAACTTACACTATTCCATACTATTCCCCATCTGGTTGGTGGTTGACCTATCCATATGGTTAATAGTGGTTAATAGTGGTTAATAGTGATTAATAGTGGTTAATGATGGTTAATTATGACTGGTTGGTGGTTGACCTACTCCTCTGAAAAATGATGGACAACTCGTCAGTTGGGATGATTATTCCATTCCCAATTAGATGGAAAGTCAGAATACATTCATGTTCCAAACCACCAGCCAGCCATGGATAATGGCAGGTTGTCCCATTGAAACATCAGCAGGCTCAAGGGCTATTTCCACAACTGTCTCAAGATGATGTGTGTGTGTGTGAAATCCATCGAATGGCACACCTGTTTGATGTTCATCAAGGTGTCCTTCCAATTTCAATCCATCCCCTGGTACTTCCAAGCTGCCAGCCTTTTGAGCAGGATGCTGCTGGATTGCGTGTGGTTTCCCATGATGGTTCGTAAGTGGCTTGTCTGGGTTTACATGGTTCTACCATTTTTATGTAACCTACAGGCAATGATCCACTAAATGGCTAAGTTGGGATGATGATCCCCAATATATGGAAAAATAAAACTCATGTTCCAAACCACCAACCAGTAAATGATTTTAAAAAAAACTAGGAACAGCAAAAATACAATAAAATACATGCTCAAAAACCTCTGGCAAGGCCACATAGAAAAATCCCTTCTCTTCTCCCATTCTCCTCACTAAGCCAAGGCCACCAAGCCATTCCTTAAGAGTCCCCATGAGGCTCCAGGCTGCCATTCTGAAGGATACCTTAGTCATACCACGGGAGCTCACCAAGCAACACACAACATCGCCCATGACTTCAATGGCTCTATGGACTCTATATGGATCTCTATGGATCTCTATGGATCATTGATGATCATTGCATCATCCGATTGGTGTTGTGAGGGTCAGTTTTAATGATTTTAGTGCCAGCTCTCTCATTAAAGGAAGCGTGGGATGACTTTTCACCCCCTCCATTGCAGGTAATATAACGCATACAAATCAAGCTCTGTTTTTTCCCCACCTGCCAGGTGAGGGTTGTTAGATTTTATGTCAGTTGCCTCCTCGTCCTCCTTCTCCTCCTCCTTCTCCTCCTCCTCCGCCTCTTCTCCTCCTCCTCCTCGTCCTCCTCGTCGTCCTCGTCGTCCTTGCTCAACTGCGACCCGCGATCCACAGTGTTCTCTGCCGGACCTCAACCACGACCATCCACGCCCAGTGTTCCCTGCCGGACCTCAACCACGACCATCCACGCCCAGTGTTCCCTGCCGGACCTCAACCACGACCATCCCGCCCAGTGTTCCCTGCCGGACCTCAACCACGACCATCCACGCCCAGTGTTCCCTGCCGGACCTCAACCGCGAGTATCCACGCCAAGTGTTCCCTGCCGGACCTCATATAGGAAGATAAAATGTCAGATAGAGTGCCAGAAGATTTGCCAGGTAGAATGCCAGAAAATATGCCAGAAGATATGCCAGATAGATATGCCAGAAGATATGTCAGAATATATGCCAGATAGAATGCCAGATAGAATGCCAGAAGATATGTCAGATAGAATGCCAGAAGATTTGCCAGATAGAATGCCAGAAGATATGCCAGAGATGCCAGAAGATATGCCAGATAGAATGCCAGAAGAAGATATGCCAGATAGAATGCCAGAAGATATGCCAGATAGAATGCCAGATAGAATGCCCAGATAGAATGCCAGAAGATATGCCAGATAGAATGCCAAATAGAATGTCAGAAGATATGTCAGATAGAATGCCAGAAGATGTGCCAGTAAGAACATGTATAAATGTCATGGTGGGGATCACACGAAGTAAAGTAATTAAGATAAATGCGCTGGCGTTGCTCCATTCATCTCGCAAAACTGCGTCAAAGTCCAACAATCTGTGGCACGTGTTAGGAGGAACCTCCCTGCCAGGACACTTTGGAACTTGCTGAGCAACTTCAAGGAAGTATCGATGGACCTGAGGCTTCACAACTTGATTGTGGTAGATCAGTTACAGAAAACCATGCAATTTTACAACTTGAAATTTCGAAGTTCTTGGCAATGTTCCTTTCAAACTAAGTCTATCATGACTCCTGGAGCCGCGGATCCAGCCGCGTATTTGATACGCGAGTTTGTAGCTACGTCCTCAGGCGCCAACGCGATATTCTGAAAGGACTGATTGATGAATTCCTGGGATTCAGGTCAAGGCTACAGCAAGCATGCTGCAAGCGGACGACTACTGCGTATACTGTATAGTATGGGCACTAAATTGCCTAGAGGTTCAATTTTGAAGCACCAAAAACGTTGATCTTGGTCTTCTTTGACATTCAACTTCATTCAACCATCCATTTTTGTCCAACATGCATCAGTCAAATCAAGTCATATCATATCAAATGAGCCACTGCCAAAAGGCCAATTGGTGTTTTGTTGCAAGAGTTATACGACCACCTTCTATAGGGGTGGTTGTAACATATTGTAACCCATAGTGGGAACCTGTAAATAAGCCAGTCTAGTGGGAATATACCAATAAACAGGGCATTGGTCAATTCCTGGCCTGCAAGGCACCCTCCAACTCGCTCACGCGGACATTGAACCTGGCTCAAATGGTGGCCACTGAATCTGCCCCAAGAAAAATTCCAAGTCCCAAGAGCTTTTGAGTCCCCAAAATGAACGCCGACATACACCTAAAAAGGGCCCCATGACTTCCCATTGCAATTGGGTGCCATGAACTGCTGTGGGCTCTTGCTGAGTTGGGTCTTAACTTGAAAAGCAGAGTTTTCGGAAACAAAAAGTCGAAGAGTCCGTGCCTTCAGGTGGCACCTACCCAGAAAAAACAACATCACTCTATAAGTCTATAAGCCAAAAAATTACCAAAGCGCGCATTTTCTTAGACAAAAGGCCTTCCGGTTGGGTACAAAGCAGCTTCGGTTAGATAAAAAGGGGGTTCGGTTATGTTTCTTGGGGTTCCGGTCAAAGAATAAAGTCATAGGATTAGGGCACGGTTCTCTTACAAGAAACAGTGTTTCGATAGAGTTGACTTAGGCGCCACTTTGTGTCAAATCAGCCCTCAATGAACCTTGCACCAACCCTAAACCAACCCCAAATATACCCTAAATCAAAGAATAAGCCCTCAAGGTCAGGACTTGGCGCCTTAAGAAAGTCATGCAAATTGGAGCGAATTGCCTCCAAAATCACCCCAAGTCTTGCCCCCAAAAAAGTGCTATGATTTTTGGAAAACCTACGATGTTGAAGCTCTCCCTCTTGTTCAACAACCCCAATGGATTGTTTATTGAGACAGGGGACTTAGGGTGGGGAAACTGGCCGCCAGCATCCTACATTGCTGGATGCCCATGCCTATTACCTAAGGATGCCACGTTAGCTGCTTCTTCAATCGATGGCTTAAAAAAACAGCCAACGCAGGCATAAGCGAGCAACCTGGCCACAGAATCAGATCATCGTAACACAGGGTTTAAGGATTCAAGGAAGCTGGTCAAAAGCCAAAAAGTCGAAAAGCCCCGAGAAGTCGAAAAGTGCTAGAACGGCATAGTAAGAAGCTGAAAAGGTCAAAAGTTAAAGGAAGAAATCGAAAAATCGAAAAATCAAAGAGTCTTGAAAAGCCAAAAAGTGCTTAAAATGACCAAAGGAAAAAGATATAGAAAGGTCAAAAGAATAATTTGAACAGTTTTGACTTTGCAAGTCAATTTCCCTACTGTCAAGTTGTGTCATTTGCTGGCCTGGTGAGCCTTTAGTAACTTTAGTATCATCTACCGTCATCTACCATTCTTTTCCTTGGGCTACCAGCATGCCTCCTTGATCTTTGCAGTTTTACATCAATCCCTCACGTTGGGGTTTTAAACAAATCCTGGTTTCCTATGGTTTCCTATGGTTGTTTTTTCCCATAGAAACACAGACCAACTGCCAATCTTCACCATCCGCAAGATATGGCGGTTTTGCTCCACATAGTCTCGGTCGAAGCGATTGTTCAGGAACTCCAGTAGATCCTGATTTTTGCCAAGCTGGGATGCCTATGGATGCCTCAAGCCCCGGTGTTGCGTTGATGATTTCATATGATTTCATGGTTGAGCTTCATGTTCCCTTTCAAAATGCCATTTTGGTAGCATCCTCATATTCAGACATTCCAAGTTGATGAAAGAAATTACACCGCCTGTCAAGTTGTTGAATGGATATCTGAAAAATCTATGGTCAGGAAAGGCGTTTGACCCGATGCTTGATGTGTTCTTTCGCTGGCGCTGTGATCATCAGCTATACTTAGAGGGTGCCTCACAGGGAAAATATGAACCATCCAACCTCGCAAGGGAAAAACCTTCATAGAAACAGTTCTTCCATTTCTGAATAACCTGTCCAAAACTTCTCCAAGTGCCGGTTTTCCATGGCACTAAGGAGGTAGCCATCCATCGCCATCAAAAGGTACTATCTCTGGCTCTTCTGAGCGGCCCACGTGGCGCTTCACTTTGAAATCATCCACGATGTACTGAAAGTTTCCCACCAGCTGCCGGATCCTGTGTGCTGTTGGAATTCCATGGAAGTGCGGCGATTTTCGGTACTTCAGGTACAAATTTTGGGAAAAATCACCATTTGTTCCAATTGCTTTTGAAAATTGTGATTTTAGGTACTTCAGGTGCCTAATTTGAAAGTCAAGTCACTTGTTTGAGCTCCTTTGGCGACTCGTCAACCCAGCTTGTCCAAGAGATCACGGCAGCATTCAAGATATTCAAGCAGCTAAGCAGCTAAGCAGCTAAGCCAGCTGAGCTCCAAACCCATCCATGGATTTGAGGTGGATTTTGAGCTGGTTGAACTGATGGACTGTCCCAAACCTGCAGCAGCTGCAGGTTTGGACGCTTTGGAAACAGAGTTGAATCACCCTCTGGTCGTTTAACATAGCATACATAGCTATGGCAGCTATGGAAAATCACCATTTTTGATAGGTAAATCATCATAAATCATCCATGCATGGGCCATGATGGTGAATTCATGTCCAGGTTTGTGCTGCCACAAGCATCTGATTCTGAATGAAGACCTGGAAAAGAGATGCACCAAGAAATCTCATGTCACCCCAGGCTTTCTCTTTCCATCACCATTGGACCATGGGCCGGGCTCGACCTATCTTCAAGGGGCGAAAACATCGACTCCGAGCTCTCCGAGGGACATGTGCATCAACTTGACAACCCTTCTGCAGAAGAGATCAAAGCGCCCAAAGATCAAACTCTCGTTGAAGTCAAACCTCAGGGGTTTGATCCACGCGAACGGAAATCCGGATAAAACTGGGGAACTTCACAACCCTAAACCCAGTTTTCAATCAGAGATTGGGTCAGAGATCTCCGGAAAACTCTGGAATATGTGGAATGTTTTTTCTGAAGAAACTATCCGGATGCTTTTCGCGACCGATTGCCTCTGTGGCCTAGTGCATATTGATTGCACTGGTTTTTTAATGGGACAATGGAGCGCAATCAATATGAGCCCAAAAAAATGACATAAATATGCCATAGTTGGTCAT
Organism: Cladocopium goreaui; assembly: GCA_947184155.2. Classification (NCBI taxonomy): domain Eukaryota; class Dinophyceae; order Suessiales; family Symbiodiniaceae; genus Cladocopium; species Cladocopium goreaui. The sequence goes on along the minus strand of CAMXCT020004001.1, from coordinate 209,405 downwards.
AAATATGTTTTGCCACATATTAATTGCAATGTTGGCCAAAAAATATCTGGAAGTGACAGCCACATGAATTTTCTGGTGCTGCTATCTGAAGCTCTGAGGTCTCTACTGCTTCCCTTTGGGCAGTGTCATCAGCTTGTTCTTCGTGAGGTTGTATTGTTCTTGATACCTCAAGGCTGGTGGAGTCCGACATGTCAACATTCCTGCCCTGGTTGAAAGCACAAAATGTACCAGAAAAAACCATGGAAAACCGGAAAACCCTGGTTTTCCACAGGTTTTAGTCGAGGCTGATGCACTGTAGCTGTAGCCATAGATTGATCACGAAAGCTGTAAGGCTCCAGGATTCTGAGCATCCGGCGCTACGTTGAGCTTCAAACAAACCTCCAAGTTTTTGATCAACTCTGGTGGTGAGATCTCCCACAACCTGCAGCAAATCCTAAAAGCAGCGACCGTCGAATCAGTAAAATCGGGTGAAAGCCCGAATTCACGGCCGATTCTGTGGTTGAATTTTATAGTTCTGCCATGTTCCATGCTTTACTTTACCCTCTGGTAAACATACAAAAAAACTATGGAAAATCACAATCTTTAATGACTTAATGGGAAAACTCACTATTTCTATGGCCATGTTCAATAGCTTTTTGCATGTTTACCCTCTCGGGTACCTCTCAGATCCGCAGCTTTCTACACAGAGTTTTCACTCAGTTTCCAACTGCGATGCGTCTTCACAATCCCCGATGATGCAGGTCTGCACAGGTCATGTGCCGTTCAGGGCTGATCTTCTTGGGGATCCATCATGGGTTGTCTTAAGGGAAATCTACGGGAAAACCATGGCGCTTACCTTGAAATAGAAGAGTTTCCTGCAAATTTTCCCATCATCATCACTCATCATCCAACACTGGCCATGATGGTCCTAGCCAAGTCACGTCTACAAAAATTGCGACAGAACGAATAAATATCACAGGGGACTTGGCCCAGTCAAGAGGTTTTTGTTCGCCATCACCCCACCATCGACCCACGAGAAATTACACGGGGAAACATATACATATATATGTATGTATGTATTTATTTATTTACAGATATCATATATATATAATTGTATATTATGGTATATTAATAGTGATTAATGGGTAATAATGGCTGTTTATGGCTGTGTACTGGCTGGTTCAGACTCCCTTCCCCCTTTTCAGCCCTCAGGACCTCCCCCGAAACCATAGTGAAGTAGGGACTTACATATATTTGGGACCATATGGGGCCATAGAAGAGGGGTGTTGAACATGAACAGCGGATTTTTTCAGCCTCATCAGTCTCCCATCCCATCCCAGGCTTTCAGAAAGGCTACCCTGCAATTGTGGATCATCTGATTGGTGATCTTGGAGAAGAGATTGGTAATCCGCTCTGACCTGTGAACATCCAAGATTTTGCTGAGACATCAGACATAGAACTCGAATGGAAAGTCTCCGGATCAAAATGATCCAATTCTGAAACTGGCAAAATGATGCGGAATGGAAGTGTCTATAGACAATGTTCCCATGAATTGAAAACCTCCATTTTTAAAAAATCATGTTTAGGGTTTTTCCAGCTAGCCATGTTTGATTCACAGAGGATATCTCAAAAAGGCGTTCTTTATAAACATCTTGAGAAATGCTGTAGTGATTCTCTGGTCCTCTGCCCTCTTGGTTGAGAACCCTGACCACATCTGACCCCTGAGCCCCCAACGTGTTGTAGTATCTGGCGATGGTGTGGATCATCGTGACCTTAGAAATTCATGGCCATCGATCTGCAACTCGTTGAAGCCGTTCGCCTTTCTTTCCTGCTGGTTTTTTCCATCAACTTTGGCTGATGATTGTTGATTTAAGTTGATTTTGGAAGTTGGTAAGCATCATTTTTGAACAAGAATGTCAATAAAAATTAGTACATTGTTCGCCATTGAAACCAAAGTTTTATCACCTGTAGGATCCACTTGGGTCCAAGGATGACTGGTGAAAGCTTCAAGAAGGTACCCCATCATAACCCCATTCTGGTTGGTTTGATTCTCCATTGTATAAAACATCCCCCGTTCATGTTAAAACACCTCCATTCTATGGTGTCAAATCTATACTTGTTCATCCAAGAAAGTCAATAGCTTTTGCCAATTATCACCTTAGAATGGCCCTGAATCATTGAATTTTAACCACGAAGAGTCTACATGAAATGAATAGCCATAATTAGCAATTCTATCATCCTGGAGTAGATAGAATCTGTAAATGTCAAAATCATCACCTCACTAAAATGGGAATATCTTTGAAAATCCCCGATTTTATCTACTTCAGGATTATTGTATAGTATAGATATATACTGTATATATATACTGTATATACATGTAGATAGATAGATAAATAATTAGATAGACAGACAGTCAGATAGATAAATGGATATAGATGTCATAATATATACATATATATATATACACTCGTTAAGTTTGTTTCTTGAGCCTCCTCTCTCACCAGAAGCCGATCAAGGCATCAAGGCCCCCAAGCCGAGTTCAACAGCGCCGGCAAGGTCTCAATGATCTGGGCCCTGGACAACCATGGGCCAACAACAATGGAGGGGAAACCTATGGGAAACTGACTAGATGAGTTTAGTTAATACCCTCCGGTAGCCTCTGGTTATGTCAAAATAGGTTTGCTATTGAAAATGACCCAGTCGAAATAGTGGATTGACCCTTTTTAAAAATGGTGGATCTTTCCATAGTTACGTAAACGTTTACCAGAGGGTATAGTCAAACGTGGCTGGCTGGAAAATGCCGGAACTACAAATTGAGGTTTGAATTGAAAAATCATCTGTAACTGGATGATTTTCCATTGCCACGTTTGGTTACTGGAGGGTCTCCATCTAGAAATGAGCAAAGAAATTCTGGGACATCGCTCAAAAGTGCTGGGGAATCATCCCAGAAATGCTCCATAGCATCGCCAGGGCACGGGGTTCCCGAGTATAGGGGCTCTATGAACTTCTCCAGGGTGGTCAAATACTTCACATTGTCCTGCGATTTTGTTTGGCTGAAACTTCAGGGAGCCTTGGGGCCTTGGGGATTTTCTGGGATCAAAATTGGTGATCGATAGCTGGTTGAAGTTGGTGGTCCTTTGCTTCATTGAAGGCCTCCGTGATGGAGATATCCTGGGCACTGGCATGTCACTGGCTTCACATTGATAAACACATACTCATATCATATCATATCATATCATATAGTGTCGTTTTAAACTCCCATTTTCAGGGTGGATTTCATACATGTATTTCATATGATTTCATGGTATTTAAAAAAAAAAAAAAATTGGTGTTTTGGCCCCAAAATGGAGGTGTAGGGTGATTTGTTTTGACGGAGCTATGACCCAGCTGAGTGGACGAACGATTTGCTTCCAGCGTCTGAGTGTGTTGAAGACCGTTTGGCGGCCTCCAGATTTGCCACAGCTCAGCGTGCTATGTTCTTGGCAAATCACTCCCAAGATTTTTGGGATCTAGAAATCTTGAAAGCATTCTGAGAAAAAAAAAACATGAAATCTGCTGCCTTTCGCGCTGGGAACCCCCACTCTTTGGTGCAACATCGCCACCACCCTGCTGTCGGGTCACTGCCTGATGGATCTGCTGATGGTTTCTGATATTTTTCTGATTCGAAACCCCAAGAAGATAGAAAAGCAAACATTGAAAATCCTACTCAAAAAGTGATGATTCACTAGATCTTTTTGTGGTATTTTATGGTATGTGGATTTCACCCCAAAGAGGCACGAAAACGGCAAACCACACGAAGCCGCGGGGTCTATTTTTCTGGGTGCGTCTCTGGCTGAGCTGCAAACATGAAGCACATTGAAGACCGCTTTGCACTCCCTTCCTTGGGCCATCACGACCAAGACATGCCAAGACAACTACTGTCAATGGGTGATCCACCAAAAAACGGGTTGAGTAGCTGAGTTAACTGAGAGGGATGCCATTTGGACGTAACCCCCACAATTCATCAGCCGCAGTTTCATTGATGGCGCTGAAAGCCCAGGTGGTTCTGAGTGCGGAACCCTTCAACTGCTCCTTGGCCCAGCAGTCGTTGCGGCCAATTTTGTCAGAACACCAGGGCTGGATCTTGGATGACGTTGAACCATTGCTTTGCATGTAGAGCCAAACTCACTCTCACAAAGAGTCTAGGAAAGCGGTAATATTATACATATATATATGTATATATATGTATATACATACGCACACACACATATATATATATACATATATTTATATACATTTATATGTATATAAATATGTATATATATATATATGTATATAATATGTGTATATATATATGTGTGTATATATATATGTGAATGTGTATATATATAGGGATGTGAAGCTGTCTTCAAACAGTCCACCCCAAGGGTGAATCAAGCCCATAGAACCCTAAAGTGCATGGTTCCTTCAAAGTGAGTCAAAAACAGATCCTTGGAATCGAAGAAAAACCACCAAACACACCAGAAAACCGCATCAGAAATCCGTTTCTAGATTTCAAAACGAAATTCCGATATGTAAACATATAAATCTAAACGATCAAAATTCCGATCAACAATCTTAACATGCATATATATTTACACATGTTTCACATCCATGTTCTAGACATATATAATCATATACCATCTGGTTATTTAACATAGCCATGGAAAATCACCATGCTATTAATAGGTAAACCATCTATTTCTATGGGCCATTTCCCATGGCGAACTGTTAAATAACCAGAGGGTATCATTCATTCATATCCCATTGAATCACAACAAAAAATCCCATTAACCAATCATTTACCAGTTATATCACTATAAAATCACCAGAGGGTAAATCCCCCCCAAAAAAAATGATCAGAACATATCAGAAACGAGTCTCAGTGATAGATGTGATCTTCTGCATCCGACTGCGCCAGAAATCCAACTCACCTCGTGGACCGGGCCTGGCGGAAAAGCCAAAAAGCCATGGGAAAAAGTCATGGAAATTGCTGTTTTGCATTTCAACCAACTAAGTTGGTCCACCATGGCTTATAAGTGAAATTGCTGGTTTCCAGAGAACTAAGTGGTTGATACACGTGAAATTGCTGGTTTCACTTATAAGTGAATAGTGAAAGAGATCAAAAATACGGCCATCGCAAAAGTTGGAGGTTCACCTGGCCCCAGGCCTCTCCCTAGCCCTCCAAACACATGGCACGGACGACTCTTGGATGTGAGTCTTCTCATCTATACCTCAATTTCTACTGGAACGGGGGTGGTTTCGGGTCGCAGTTTACCGCGCGCACCCATCTGGAAATACTCCAAAACGGGAAAGGTATACCAACCACTGCTGCTTTCCTCTGTGAAAGTATGCAAACAGGAACTAAATAAGCTATTCTCTGAGGATCGGCTGTGGCAAATCATTCAAATGACCCTTACGAACTTTTATCATTTGCGGGTGAGGGATCCAAAAAAAAAAAAAGTTCCGTTCCGCAACGTTGCCCTTGATGTTGGTTTTGGCCATATTTTGCGTAAGTACCGTTTTGAATATTCAAACACACACACACACATATATATATATTTATATATATATATGTATGTATGTATGTATGTACGTATGTATGTATGTATGTATGTATGTATAGGCATATATGTATGCAACTCTCCAATTATATATATACATATGTGCATGTATTATTTTGCATGTATGTATAGATATGTAGGATATGTATGTATGTATGTATGTATGTATGTGTGTGTATGTATGTATGTATGTATGTATGTATGTATGTATAGATATGTATGTATGTATGTATAGATATGTATGTATGTATAGATATGTATGTATGTATAGGTATGTATGTATGTATGTATGTATGTATGTATCTATGTATGTATGTATGCATGTAATGTATGTAATGTATGTATAGATGTATAGATATGTATGTATGTATAGATATGTATGTATGTATAGATATGTATGTATGTATAGATATGTATGTATGTATAGATATGTATGTATGTATAGATATGTATGTATGTATGTAATGTATGTATGTATGTATGTATGTATGTATGTATATGTATATATGTATGTATGTATAGATATGTATAGATATGTATGTATGTATAGATATGTATGTATAGATATGTATGTATGTATAGGTATGTATGTATGTATGTATCTATGTATGTATGTATGCATGTAATGTATGTAATGCATGTAATGTATGTAATGTATGTATAGATGTATAGATATGTATGTATGTATAGATATGTATGTATGTATAGATATGTATGTATGTATAGATATGTATGTATGTATAGATATGTATGTATGTATAGATATGTATGTATGTATGTATGTATGTATAGATCTGTATGTATGTATATGCTTGTATGTATGTATGTATGTATAGATATGTATGTATGTATGTATGTATGTATGTATGTATGTATAAAGATATATGTATGTATGTATATGGATATGTATATATGTATGTATGTATGTATGTATGTATAGATATGTATGTATAGATCTGTATGTATGTATGTATGTATGTAATGTATGTATGTATGTGTGTATATGTATATATGTATGTATGTATAGATATGTATAGATATGTATGTATGTATAGATATGTATGTATGTATAGATATGTATGTATGTATAGATATGTATGTATGTATAGATATGTATGTATGTATAGGTATGTATGTATGTATGTATGTATGTATGTGTGTATGTAATGTATGTAATGTATGTAATGTATGTAATGTATGTAATGTATGTAATGTATGTAATGTATGTATGTATGTATTTATGTATTTATGTATGTATGTATGTTATGTATGTTATGTATGTTATGTATGTTATGTATGTTATGTATGTTATGTATGTTATGTATGTTATGTATGTTATGTATGTTATGTATGTTATGTATGTTATGTATGTTATGTATGTTATGTATGTTATGTATGTTATGTATGGTATGTATGTTATGTATGTTATGTATGTTATGTATGTTATGTATGTTATGTATGTTATGTATGTTATGTATGTATGTATGTATGTATGTATGTATGTATGTATAGATATGTATGTATAGATATGTATGTATAGATATGTATGTATAGATATGTATGTATAGATATGTATGTATAGATATGTATGTATAGATATGTATGTATGTATGTATGTATGTATGTATCTATGTATGTATGTATGTATGTATAGATATGTATGTATGTATGTATGTATGTATGTATAGATGTATGTATGTATAGATATGTATGTATGTATGTATGCATGCATGCATGCATGTATGTATGTATGTATGTATACACATAATTATACATATACATGCAAAAACATGCATTATTATCTAATATACATCCGAATCCATAATATCAATATTCAACGCCTGCCCCGCCTTTTTCCAGGTATGTTTCAATCTCGCGACACCAGGTCTGGCCGGTTCATGAAGGTCCAGTGATGAAGGCGGTCCGTGAAATCCACCGAAATGTCTGTTTTTAGAATGGAAGATGTCAGATTATCATGGGAATATATTAATGTATATAGATGTATATAGACATAGTGATATAGCCTATACATCCCTATACCACTGGTACAACACCTACATGATAGATGATATCTGCTTTGTATTTTTTTGAAAAAATGTGTTAAGTTATGTTAACTTCAGATGTTTCAAGATGTTTTACCAATAGAATTGCAACCAACATGTGACAAACACAGAGAATGAGTAGCCCCAAACCCGGGCCTCCAGCAAGGCTCCATACTCACCAATGACCTGGAGGGAGAGTTAAACTCTGCCTGGTGGATTGTTCATCAGTTTCTTGGAAGACTGCTCCAGGAATGAACTATTCACATCTAGTGAAACATCTAGTGAAATATCTAGTTCCTGGAGATGTTGAAACGCTTTTTTGTTAAACTTTTGAAGCTGCACAGCCACAGTCAGTCCTCCGGGTTCTCTCGCAGCATATCCTGGTAACATGTGGAAACCCACAGCACTTGGAAAGCGTCGAGTTCGCTGCAGCCAGGGCAGCCCGGCAGCCCTTTTTTTCCCCCGCATCTCAGACTGTCGGAACTGGTGGCACACCATGAACTCAGCCCCGCGAAGCCCGAGAAATATTTAACATTTGCCAAGAAAGTTCAGAAGTTAATATACTGTACTGGGTTCATAAATATATATATATACACACATACATAATATATATTTATATATATATATATCTATATATATAGATATATATATATATCTTGGACTTGCTTAAGGTCTCCAAACCCAGGATTTTTTGTGCAATTCTGTTTTTTTTGTTGTTCCACTTCACAGCTTGGGCCATCTGATTCCAAGCTGATTCAATGCCCCAGCGCTACATTTCCCGCACCCCAGATGGTCAGGGACCACGTCCCAGCCATCATTTCGACTCAGTTGGAAGTAATCCAGCGCGACCTCAGAAGCCACTGAAGTCCATAAATTGAAGTCCAACCTGCCATGAAAAGATTGTATATTATGTTTGAATCTGTTTGAGCGAATTATCCCGGCAAGAGACCCCAAACAGTGTGGGGGAGTGGGAGGACAATGGATGATTATGATGATGATGTTCAGGAGGAGGACCGATCCCAAGACCGGGACCCACACTTTGTGCGAGCCTGCGCAGTGGAAATGCACTTGGACATTGCACAAGAGCCATTTTGTGCGGAAATTTACAGGTAAAGCGCCGCCGACCAGCTGGAGCACCCTGATTAAGCACCGGCCTTTACACCTACCGTAAGAACCCCTCAGTGTGGACACACTGTTTGCTGTTTGGTCAAAAAGTGACAACTGCTGAAATCTTAAAATCTATCAAGAAAATACCATCAAAAAAAACAAGATCGCAAGATCTTCACCAGATTTCGCCACAATTTGGCAAGCTAATCCGGGGTGCCCGAGCTTGAAAACTCCAACACCCAAGCAGCACCCACGATGCCACCCAGCACCATCATGAGAATGATGCATCCCCTGAGCCCAAGATAACCAAGGATGGACATTTATTGGAGTTGACCCAGAAGTAAAAACATACGGTGTATATGCATATATATATATATGTAAAGCTGTGTGTGTGTTAAGGTCAAGCCAAGAATGAATCATTTGGCTAACATAACCTTAGATTCTTAGATACACCTCAAGAAAAACATTGAAATCATGTGGCAGCAGTCCTTGGGCTCTATGTCATGGCGAAATTACACCACCGTAGGCCCCAAACAATGGGTGGCTTCAAGAAGTGTTTTGAGGAACAGGGTCAAATTTAACACATGAAATAGCAGCGACAGGAATCATCAAAATGTCTACATCCAGTTCCGGAGACCACTTCACATTTAGAATTGTTCGGCTTCGCTTGCTTTGTCGCACTAGATGCCGAAAGACGATGGAGGAAACATCCTATGGGGGAGTATTTGGATCCAAACACTCGAATCAAGCAGCATAGGAGTGTCAAATTGGATGTAATGAAAACATCGGAGGATAAAAGTGAAAGGTGACATCATTCTCAATCCCCGAGCCCACAGCTTCCAAGCGGGCAAGCAACTTCACGCTAGAAGTGCACATTCAATATCATCAACTAAAATGCAAAATGATGCCACTCGCCACAAAGGGAAACAAAAAGAGAGACAAGCTGGGCGACAAGCACAAAGGGAGACAAGACCCACCGGAAGGCGGACACACCATCCAACACCAAGGCGGACACCTTAAGATAGCATTAAGAACCCCCAACAGTACACTGTTTGGGGGAAAAATCCTTCAACGACCTTTTTTTTGGTGCCTGAAGCAGCATCCGCAACAGCTTGAACCCGGCACCTCCTGTCAGGCTTTCGGGTTTTCGAAGCAATTGACGTTGGTACCGTTGGTTGATTCTAATGACATACCAAGTCACTTATCTCGCAGCATGCTTTTTCGTAGTAGTTTGTAGTTTTCGGATGTTTTAGGTCCAAAACCTACAGGTCTGCCCACAAATCTTGGCTGGGAGGTTGCAAGCTAATGCAGGTTGTAACAGTTCGCAGTCATCAAGCATGAAAATCATGAAAATCATGAATTCAGCGGAACATTTTACCTTGTGGTGTAGAAATTGTTACCCTCTGGTAAATAAACATAGACCCTGAAAATCACCTATTTTTAATGGAAACGAGTCTTCCAACCCCCATCTGCCAGGGTCTATTGCCAATTTACCAGAGGGTATCCATTGTTCCAAGGCTCAGTTGAAGCCACTTCCGCAGCCAAAACTCCAAGGAACCGATAAACAAGGCACAAAAAGCAGCGTTTCTGAAACCATGTCTTTTCAGGCCACTTTGGTGGGCTTCTCTCTCCATTATATCTGGTTGGTGGTTGACCTACCCCTCTGAAGATTAGTCAGTTGGGATGATTATTCGGAAAAATAAAACATGTTCCAAACCACCAATCAGATATAATCTTGCCATATCTTGCCAGAAGTATTCACTGTGGTCCTCCAGGTCACTCTCGTCATCTGCATCTTGGAAGAGCTTCCTGGCAGGGTCCAATGGCGACATCTAGGATTCACTGGATTGGAGGTCAAAAACCACAGGAGACCCGCAAATGTCCTAGGAACAACCATGGTTTCCTTGAAGGATCATATGCATCATATCCTATTGTAATGATGGTATTGGAAACACAAACCCGAGTAGCCAAACCATGCTAATCATCGGGAATGAGATAAGTTCCCAACGTAAATCTGCCAACACAATGGCTTACCATGGCTTGCCAACCTTCTTGGACCCATCATCACTTATAACATGGATAAGAGTCAGGGCAAATACATCAAATACCAGCTTCATCACCTTCCAGGCCAAACCCGACCTGGCCGCTCGGCCATCTGCTTTCGTCCCTTCTTTGCGATCCTGAAAATCAGGGAGGTGCAACCAGCCTGGCAACCTATGGCAACCAGCCCGGCAACCTATGGCAACCTATGGATTGGTTTAGGGGAAAATTTACAGGAAAGCCCCATATAAAAAATGGGAAAATCGATGGTTTCCGGTTAAGATTTTCCCCAACAAACCAATCCATTGAATGGTTGGTTCACCTCCAGGTTCACTGGTGCACCAATGGTCATCATGGTGCACCATGGTGCCCAACCCCCCAAACCGCGATCCGGAATCGCCTTGGCGCCAGAGAGTTTCTGCAAGGCCTCCACCTGAACACAGGACACGGACACGCAGCCAGATCAGCCCTGAGCCGTGGCTCCCCAGCATCAGAATCATCAGATATCAAATAACCAATAAGATGATGAATATGATGATGATATTCTTCAATTCTACTATGATATACTATGACTATGATATCATAAAGTGTTTTGCTGCTCAAATCCTTAGCAAAGATGTTCATCCGCCGAAAACCACCAGCAATCCTCACCAGCCCAGCCACCATGCCCGGAATCAGCTCGTCCCAGTCGTGGCTGGTCTCAGAATGGCTGGAAATCCGAAGTCCAGTCGCTCTGCGATTTTTAGGTCCCAAAGTTGGTGCAAATGAGCAACGGCACAACGCCGCAATTTCCCGGACTCTTTCTTGAGAGAGGCTGCACACCTACACAAGCTGCGAAAAAAAATGGATGAAGCTATGAAACCAGCACGTGTTGATGTTGGAAATTTGTTGGGAAATCCATGTGTTTTTGACTCCCTCAAGGAGCTTATAGCTGCATCAACATTACCAACGCCAAAACGTGTGGGGGTCCGCCTCTCTGAGTCTTCCTTGTCAGGGAACTGGAAGTTCCTGGCTCAGAAACTCCATCTGAATGGGGCATGGTCATGTACCCTCTGTCAAAATAGCTCTTGAAAATGGCCATTTATAGTGAATTTTCCCATTAAACATGGCCATCCTCAATAGCTATGTTAGTTTACCAGAGGGTATTGAGCTGCTGATTGGGTCCACCATTTGAAACAAAAACCCAAACCAACTTTTGGACAAAAAAAGACGAAGCAGATTGAGGAGCAGACTTCACCGCTGTCTTCGCCATGTTCCGATGTTCCACCTAGCCGGTCGTGGAAATATCCACAGCCCATCACGGGGCCACTTCTGAATTACCACCTTTGAAACAAAATCATCCGGCAACTCGCTCCAATTTTCCAAGGTCAACGGCTGATTGTCAAGGTAGAAATGGGATCATATCTTGGGTAATGTGGCCCGGAAAATAAGAAGAATGATGGCAGCATCATGCAATATCGATAGTAGAGTAAACCATCATAAACCATCATTAACTGTAGTAAACCATCATGGTAAACCACGCGAAAAACCATAGCAGATCATAGAAAACCATAGTAAATCGCAGTAAATCCCAGTAAATCGTACCCAATTTCACCCATGAATGAGTTTGAAAACCTTCCAACAAGCCATTGGCCATGCCTCGAAGAGATATGCGAAGTGCACATCTGAAGCACCCACCTGAAAGGCTTCGGACCCGGCGGGTTTTTGACTGGTTGACTGGTGTCAAATGTTGTTTACCTGGTTGTTTACCTGTTGTTTACCTGTTGTTTAAGTGTTTTTAGCCTGTTTTTAACTGTTGTTTAACTGGTTTTAGCCTGTTTTTAACATGTTTTTAACTGGTGTCAAATGTGTTTTAACGACTGTATCTGGCATATGGAAAGTCATAGAAATTCATATTCCAAACCACCAACCAGTCATCATCATCATCATCATCATCATCATCAAACATAACTCCAAGAAAAACGATACCCTCCGGTAAACTAACAAAACCAAGGAAAATCACCATTTGTTATGGTTAAATCCATGATTTTAATCTATGATTTTACAAACGATACGAAAAAACTTGAGAAACTCACCCCAAACGTATGATTTCTCGAATCCCACCTGGCTCACCACCACAAGTCCTTTGACCAAGGCCTTGGAATTGGCGGATGATCACATAAAAAGCGCCAGCGAAGGGTTTGTTTACTTAAAGAAAAATGATAGTTGATTAATGGTTATTGGTTGTTATTGATGATTATATGTATATATATATATATATTCATGGTTATTAATGGTTATTGATGGTTGGTTCATGGTTGATTGTTATTGATGGTTATTGATGGTTGATTAATCCGTTGATTAATGGTTGATTCAACCACAGCACGGCCCACGGCCCACAGCTGTTGTTTTCGTTGAATCTAAGCAAGCCATCTGCGAGGACCTCCGCTTCGCGGAGTCCTCATGACATGCTGTGCAAGCATAGGCCGCAAGCCTGATTTCAACCTGCAGCCTATTGGGCAAAACTGGAGACCATCACTTGCACCATTCCAGATATTCCAGAAACGTCACAAAAGCCTGGAAGAAAAAAACCTGAAGGATGCCCCAAAAAGTGGAGCTCCATCAGATTCCAGGGCCAAAATCTGATTCAGCAGCTGCCGTCGAAGATCTCAACTTTCCAACGCGTTCATCACCTGCAAGGGGGTGATGAATGGATCAATGCCGATTGGCACCCTAGAAGTTTAGCAACAAAAAGATTGAAAGGTATCAACAAATATAAACAATACATAAATTCATGTTTTCTTCTTGAACATGCCGTCAGATCTTTTAGCTTCAGCCATGGCCCAGCATCACATATCATCACATGTTTCAAAGACCTTCAAATTTATGGAATCGAATGTGCGTACCCCAAGCAGGATCGATGCAGCCCAAAAAAAAACCTATCAGATCAGTTTTTCCACTTCATCCCCCTCCCATCCCCCAAAAATTTCGAGGTGGCATCAAGTTGCTACAAAAACGCCCCTGTCACCACGGATCTCTAAAACTTTCTCGACTTCATCCCATGGCCATCCCATGTCGCCCATGGGGCACCTGGTGGGTCACTTCGCCCGCCACTTCACTCAGGAACCACTCGCGCTCCGAGCCCTGTGACACCTGTGACCTTGCGAAAAGCGGCTGCGCCAAGTCTCCAAGGGTTGACTTGGAAATGTTGAGACCCGGTAGATATATGGGTAGATAACGGTAGAAAGTCTTCATGAAGTTTCTATATCTCTGAGTCTGTTCAGGTCTAAGAATCTAACGGGATTGAAGCTTAATCTTGGCGTATTCATCGGATCTGTTTTTTGTGAACGTTACAATATGTCAGAAAAATCTCATAATATCAATATAACTAATATGTTGACACGGGCCACCGTAAGAGAATGTCTTTTTGGGACACTTTTCTGTTGAACCCAGCTACCATGGGATGTAACTGGTTCCACCATGTAACCCATCCATCCTCATCACCTAGATGATAAGACCATCAGAACCGCTGACAACAGTAGCTGTATGTAGCTGTAAATGCAGCCGGTTCTCATCTATAAAATCGATAATAAGCTATGCAAGAATTGATGCTCCATCAATTTTCGTGGATATGGTTCACCGAGGTTGCTGTTTTCTATCATCGTTTGTCCATTTTTCATGATAAAATTAATGAAAAATCTCCAAGTGTAGCGAGTTCTCTTAAAACATGGCAAATCCCCATGAAATCATAATAATCCTACTATGTAGATCAACTAAATCCAAATAAATCTGATGAAAACCCATTAAAAACCATTAAATCCCATGAAATCCTATGAAACCATACCACCACTTCCTCCATTTCCCACGGCTTTACGTTCATGTATCAATGTCGCCCCAGCAGCAAGGCCACGGACATCGACAGGTCATCTCGTAGGTCTTCCAAGGTCGCCAAGTGTTTGGCCGCAAACTCCAGGGCCTTGGAATGAAGATGTGGATGGAATTATAGTGAATGATATATATATATATAGTGAATCTATATATAGTGAATTGTGGTGAATTATGGTGAATCTATATAGTGAATGATACCCTCTGATTGTGACTAACAGTTCGCCATGGTATACATGGCCCATAGAAATAGATGGTGTACCTATTAATAGCATGGTGATTTTCCATGGCTATGTTAAATAAGCAGAGGGTACATATAGTGAATCTATATATGGTGAATTATGGTGAATTATAGAGTGAACATCTGGATTTCTGGCCTAGGTCTTGGTTTTTGGTTGGGAAAGCTGAAATTTGTCGCCATTGTTTTCACCAACTGTGAGTCTATGAACATCAACTTAACCCGATCTAGGCACCTTGTGGATGGTTGCAAAATCCTGCACCAGTTGATAGATGGGCAAAAAATAACATGATTTATTTTGTTTGGCTTTCAACCATCCCAAGTTGGTGGTGCAGGATTTCGTTTTTCCATCCACAGTATGATTGATATTGGTGAATATCTGGTTAATATATGGTTAATTATGGTGAATTTTGATGAATTGTTGGCGAAATGTTGGTTAATTATTGCTAATTATGGTTAATTATGGTTAATTAACGTTAATTATAGTGAATCTATATATGGTGAATTGTGGTGCATGCATGGTGAAATGTTGGTGAAATATCTGGTGATGGGTTTGAGATCTTGGTGATAGTTGGGATTCCTCGCAGGTGATATATGGTGATATATGGTGATACCCTCTGGTAATTTAACATAGCTATTGAAAATGGTCAGTTATAGTCCATTAAAAATTGTGATTTTCAATAGCTATGTTAGTTTACCAGAGGGTATATGATGAACCTCACTTCATCACTTCCGGTTTTTTTGAAGTTGGTTGGTAAGTAGCTGGAAATAATCCATCAATTGGGACATTGGAATGATGATGCTCAATAAAAATTGTGGCTTCCCTTTAGGGAACATCTATTTGTGTCCAACTTCAAGATTGGAAGATGCTCAAACTACCCAGGTGAAGTTTCCATGATTCCATGATTTGGCTCATGGTTCAACATGTTTAAGGCTCCCAACGTCATGAACTGCAATCGACGCTACCTGGGCCATGGATGCTTAGTGCCAAACTCACACGACTTACCATGGACCTTGTTGCTTTTTCTCGAGCTTTCCCTTTGGTTTCCCAAAAGAACCAATTTCTCATGAGCGGTTCAAACTAGAAAATCGCACCTCTTGAAAACTTGGGAAAAAAACCATGCCCTGAAATCCAGCGAAAATGAATGTTCCCATTCCATTAGCACTGCTGCCACGCTATTTGTTGTGGCCCCCTCCCACCTCGGAACATGAACTCCTCGAAATCATGGGCCTGCCCGATGCAGGGGAAAAAGACACTGGTGTTTGATAATGTCTTTGATAATTATGATTAATTATATAGATTTTCTATGACTTTATGGAACTTGATCTCCAAAAGTTCACATAACTAGGAACCGAATGGACAGCACCTCTCTGACCCATCAGGTGACTCCAAATCACCTCGGTGAACTTTGGGATCCTCATGGGGTATAGTACCCGCCAAAAAAAATGTTTCAATCCCCTTTAAAATCTTTACCCTCTGGTTATGACTAACAGTTCGCCATGGAAAATGATGGCCCTAATCGAAATAGATGATTTTCCCAGCATTCAAAACTTCATTTATTTCAGGGATTTTCCAGTTCGCTATGTTAGTCATAACCAGAGGGTAAATAGTCATGAATTACGGTTCTATCTTTTGGAGGTTGCAGGGGCTTAAATCCATTGATGATTGTGATCAAACATGGCTAGCTGAAAAATGCGGAACTCAATGGATGCGTTAATAGAATGGTGGATTTTCAATTGTCACGGTTGATTATCAAAGGGTAACTGATGATAATTGCATAAACTGCCACCCATTGGGGTTTATGAAATTGGGTATGCCCTTTTGGCTGGGATGATTGATATATATATATATATATTATATAATCATTATAATTAATCCCAAAGAAGATTCGGCTGCGGCAAAGTTGAAGTTCTCGGCGCCATGTCTATGACCAATGTTCAAACAGATTCAAGGGGAAATTCTACAGGGAAAACCATGGGTGTTTAATGTGTTTTAACATGTTTTAACCATAAAACATAGATGGCATCCTTTCAATTTTCCCTATTAAACCACTCCAATGATTGGCCAATGTTCCACCGTTGCTACCAGCGTTTTGGCATCCAAGCAGCCGATTCCAGGCGCCTGGGCTGCTCGAAAATTGCTCCATGGGCCCTGACTAATTTTGGGGAGTGTAGCTGGAAAATTGCTATACTGCTTTATAAATAGATTGTTTTTTCCTAAACTGGCGTTTTCTTAATCCTAAATCAACATGACAATCATGACATGAGAGTCACCAGTCAATTGGGATCATCATCTCAACTGGGTGTGCGCAGGATACATTGGATACATGTCCCCGCAAAATCAAACCGCAAAATCTGCGATGTCACAGGTTTCAGCGAAACCTGGGAGCTGAACGAGTTCATGCTATGTGCCCCATGTTTGAGTTGCAGAATGTTCCAGCCGACACCAATAATCTTCTGAAACATTCTGAAACTATTTAATTCAACGAATTTCCAAAAAGGACCATCTACAAGACTAAAATGATCCGAAACCACCCAGAAGCCGCAGATTTTAGGATCATATCAACTCATATCAACTCCGGTTTTCACAAAAACTGGTATTGTTTAATTCCATGGGTAGCATTTTAACAACATCTTTTTTTGGACGCTGACAACGCGTTACTTCACCAATCACCTTGACAAAGAACATCAAACATCGACCTTACCAGACTCACCTTTCTTGATTTCCCGCTGTCGCACCTGTGACCCCCGTTGGAGTCGTTGTGCCAGATGTTCCGCCTGGAATTCATGGGATTTGGCATTGAGACCTGAAAAATCCACCGGAAAATCAATAGATAGCCGAGGCAGCAAACCAAGGTTGGTCAATGAGTTTTCGATTTTTCCCTTTGTAAATTTCCCTAGCACCTCAAAACTAACAATGGGGAAAACCATGCCTGTCAGCGGTTTCAACGAGGGGCCAACCATCAAATTCATGCGTTGCAAGAATTTAATGACCAACCAGAATGAAGATTCGATAAACTCTGGCATATTCTGGTGCAGATTTCTTTGCCACACCAAAGCCATCAATGAGCCTTCTACATATTGGGAGCTTTGGGCCCTTGATTTGAACTCAGTCAATGGATCAATTTGGAAATCCCCCGTTGGAGCGTTCTTCCAATGGTTCCAAAATCTGAAACGGCGCCTGCCACCGTAACAACGTGCCATCTCTGGCTGCTTGCAGCAAATTTGCTGCCACCTAGTGCTGGGTGCCCAATCTCCCAACATGAGTTGCATCTGAATCAAGTCACGGTGCGGATCAACAACCGGGGTGGTGTGTAGTCATCCACCGATAGCTGGAAAACCTGGTAGTGACCTAGCCCCCATTCATCCACATCAATTGCTATGATGATATGTTATCATTTTGCTAGTTGACAGCTTCGACCCGGGCCATCAAAGATCACCATCCCACAGTTGTTTGTGCAACTTTGCGATATCCACCATGTCCGAACAGCCAAATATGGTAGATATTCGCCAATCATTTTTCAACCACAAACCATGCTCACGGGATCATCCAAGTCCATAAGTCATACCAAACCCGCGTTCATGATTCATTGGTTCAATTCCAGCCTGCTTCATCACCTCTGCCGCTTGGGCTGTTTCCCCCTGGCCGTGGCAATTCTGGCTGTGCGGCTTTATCGGCTAAACCCACATTTTTCGGAAGGGGTTGCCAACCAAAACCAATTCAATTTCATAACCAAAAAAAACAATACAATAAACGCCCCAAACATTTTAGAAATAAAACGTCCTTTTTCCACAAAGCACGATTCCCACATCGGAAATCAACCTGTTGTGACGTGGTTTCACCGACTATTGTCATCACTTCACGCTGAGGCATATGTTGCTGTCACTTACCCAGCAATGCGGCAGCACAGCACCACCCAATGCAGATATCCGCGGGGTGCCCCCCCAAGACAAAGATGTACGCTTGCCACGCTGGTGGCTTAAACCAATGATCATGGGGGCACAAACCAGGTAACGTCGTCCGTTGCGGTCCCGTTGATTTTGTTTGTTTTGACAACAAGCATCTTGCTATTTCGACAACCCCTATGGCACTTTCTCTCACCATGGATTTTACGCCATGTTCAAATGCCTTGCGTTTTACAGCACTTTGTGTCCATTTTGTGCTATTCACAATGGGTTTTACACGTCCATGTGCAAAACAGCGAAAAAAAAACGCATGGAAGCCAAGACTATGTTAGGATCGTGTTGCATACATGATAGACCAGACATAGACACATACCTTGCATACTTGGACATGTACACTGATTCTTATATACATATATACATGTATATATATATATATTTATATCCATATATAAATGTGACTTGACACACACACATGCACATATATATATATCTACATATTACATATTCATAAATTCCAAACAATCGGAAATATCTAGACCTACAGGAAAGCACATCTCTGACACTGCACCACCCCAGACCCAACCCCATCCCTAGCGTAACATCACAACATGTCTTACATCACATCACAACGTCATTGCAGCCCCACCCCAGACCCAACCCCATCTGTGGCGTAAGATCACAACATGTCTTACATCACACTACAAGATAATTGCAGCCCCACCCCAGACCCAACCCCATCTCTGGCGCAACATCACAACATGTCTTACATCAAATCACAACGTCATTGCAGCCCCACCCCAGACCCAACCCCATCTCTGGCGTAACATCACAACATGTCTTACATCACATCACAACGTCATTGCAGCCCCACCCCGGACCCAACCCCATCTCTGGCGTAACATCACAAAATGTCTTACATCACATCACAACGTCATTGCAGCCCCACCCCAGACCCAACCCCATCCCTGGCGTAACATCACAACATGTCTTACATCACATCACAACGTCATTGCAGCCCCACCCCAGACCCAACCCCATCTCTGGCGTAACATCACAACATGTCTTACATCACATCACAACGTCATTGCAGCCCCACCCCAGACCCAACCCCACCTGTGGCGTAACATCACAACATGTCTTACATCACATCACGACGTCATTGCAGCCCCACCCCAGACCCAACCCCATCTCTGGCGTAACATCACAACATGTCTTACATCACATCACAACGTCATTGCAGCCCCACCCCAGACCCAACCCCATCTCTGGCGTAACATCACAACATGTCTTACATCACATCACAACGTCATTGCAGCCCCACCCCAGACCCAACCCCATCTCTGGCGTAACATCACAACATGTCTTACATCACATCACAACGTCATTGCAGCCCCACCCCAGACCCAACCCCATCTCTGGCGTAACATCACAACATGTCTTACATCACATCACAACGTCATTGCAGCCCCACCCCAGACCCAACCCCATCTCTGGCGTAACATCACAACATGTCTTACATCACATCACAACGTCATTGCAACCCCACCCCAGACCCAACCCCATCTCTGGCGTAACATCACAACATGTCTTACATCACATCACAACGTCATTGCAGCCCCACCCCAGACCCAACCCCATCTCTGGCGTAACATCACAACATGGCTTACATCACATCACAACGTCATTGCAGCCCCCCCCCAGACCCAACCCCATCTCTGGCGTAACATCACAACATGTCTTACATCACATCACAACGTCATTGCAGCCCCACCCCAGACCCAACCCCATCCCTGGCGTAACATCACAACATGTCTTACATCACATCACAACGTCATTGCAGCCCCACCCCAGACCCAACCCCATCCCTGGCGTAACATCACAACATGTCTTACATCACATCACAACGCCATTGCAGCCCCACCCCAGACCCAACCCCATCTGTGGCGCAAGATCACAACATGTCTTACATCACACTACAAGATAATTGCAGCCCCACCCCAGACCCAACCCCATCTCTGGCGCAACATCACAACATGTCTTACATCAAATCACAACGTCATTGCAGCCCCACCCCAGGCCCAACCCCATCTCTGGCGTAACATCACAACATGTCTTACATCACATCACAACGTCATTGCCGCCCCACCCCAGACCCAACCCCATCTCTGGCGTAACATCACAACATGTCTTACATCACATCACATCGTCATTGCAGCCCCACCCCAGACCCAACCCCATCTCTGGCGTAACATCACAACATGTCTTACATCACATCACAACGTCATTGCAGCCCCACCCAGAACCCCAACCCCATCTCTTGGCGTAACATCACAACATGTCTTACAATCACATACAACTCATTGCAATTGCAAACACCAGCCCCACCCAACCACAACCCCATCCTGGCTAACATCACAACATGTCTACACACATCACACGTCATTGCAGCCCCCCCGAACCCAACCCCATCTCTGGGCGTAACATCACAACATGTCTTACATCCCATCACATAAACGTTCAATTGCAGGGCCCCACCCCAGAACCAACCCCATCTCTGGCGTAACATCACAACATGTCTTACATCACATCACAACGTCATTGCAGCCCCGCCCCAGACCCAACCCCATCTCTGGCGTAACATCACAACTGGTCTTACATCACATCATAGCGTCATTGCGGCCCCACCCAAGACCCAACCCCATCTCTGGCGTAACATCACAACTTGTCTTACATCACATCACAACATCATTGCAGCCCCACCCCAGACCCAACCCCATCTCTGGCGTAACATCACAACATGTCTTACATCACATCACAACGTCATTGCAGCCCCACCCCAGACCCAACCCCATCTCTGGCGTAACATCACAACATGTCTTACATCACATCACAACGTCATTGCAGCCCCACCCCAGACCCAACCCCATCTCTGGGTAACATCACAACGTCTTACATCACATCACAACAACCCAACCCCATCTCTGCGTAACACCCAAATGTTTACATCACATCACAACGTCATTGCAGCCCCACCCCAGACCCAACCCCATCTCTGGCGTAACATCACAACATGTCTTACATCACATCACAACGTCATTGCAGCCCCACCCCAGACCCAACCCCATGATCACGTACATCGTACAAAAATGCATGAATTCCCGGGGGCCGTATTGGACGACGTCAGCACAAACAAGCATGCAGGGGCGTAAAGCAACAAAGGAAGCAATTGTTGCGGCCTAAAATCGCACCAGAAGAAGATTGGAACGAATTGCGCCCGCTTCGCTTCCAAAGCAAAAAAAAAATCTATCAGAAGGCCGCGTCTTCACGCCCAATTCCGCACCAGGTGCCAGGTTGCGTCTGTATGGGCTGACCAGTCTAAGTTTGGAAACGCCGGGCCGCCGGACTGCCGTGCCATCCTCAACATCCTGTTTTTGGTCATGTCCCATGTGATGCGCCAACAGTGTGCATTTTTGCAGGAACTGGAAGCTTGCTGAATCGGGGACGGCTCTCCAAGTGCCCGCGGTCAAGCACAGTCATTGACCTCTCAAGCCTAATAATCTTGGAACATGTTGGCTCTTCATCCAGTTTTGGGTGCCTAATTGGGGTGCCTAATTGTGCCTTGGTGGATCAACATGACTTTCAGATCCCTCAGCCTCAAAAAGTTGGCCAGTGGCGAGACTTAACAACCCAAATCGGAAAGCATGTCCTGCTCAAAGGACGATGATGCAGAGCTACAATTTGACCATTGATGTTACATCTTCTGTAAATGTCGGCACATTGGGTTTGGTAGAGGGTGGGGGGAAAAAAAATGCCCCTAAATTCAGCTGCTTAGTGTGCATATTCCCTGTTGACAAGATAGTTTGATGGTACAACCCATTTTTTGGCAAAACCGTGCGCGGAATTTTTCACAAAAATGCAAACAAATTTGCATTTGCCTGGGCTATAGTCGATTAACCCATTGAGCATCATGTTGCGCAAATGTTCAACGCCGCTGTCGATGAATTTCACCCACTGTCCAGCCCAGCCACCTCCCGGGTGTTGCCACTTCGAGCTGCTGAAAGCAAACTCGCAGCCACCTCCAAAACGAAGTTGGACCATAATTTTCTGATGTTTTTACTGTATATGTTTTTATGATGTTTTATGATGTTTTATGATGTTTTATCATGTTTTATAATGTTTTATGATGTTTTATTACAGTATCCGGTTCCACGAGGCATCTTTTAGAAGACTGACTTGTTCACATGCGCAAACTCCACATCCAATTGACCTTTCTTGGCCTCCATTGAACCTCAATGGATCTCTAAGTCAACACATAAATCCACTTGGTAGCCACCAACATCTACCTTCTTGTAAACTAACAGTTTGCGACATAGAGAATGGCCCAGTCGAAATAGTTGATTTACCCTTTAAACATGGTGATTTTTCCATCGTTTTTTCCCCACCTGCCAGGTGAGGGTTATTAGATTTTATCAGAGTTGTTCTTCTCCTCCTCCTCCTTCTTCTTCTTCTTCTCCTCCTCCTTCTCCTCCACCACCTCTGCCTCGACTTCCATGTCCACTTCCGCCTTGCCAACTCTTCGCCAAGCTCTTCGCCAACTTCCGCACGCAGTGGGCACTGCTGGACCTCAACTGCAAGGGCTGGACCTCAACCTGGGACCGTCCGAGCTCAGTGAGCACCGCTGGACCTCAACGGCCAGATAGAATGCCAGATAGAATGTCAGAAAGAATGCCAGAAGATATGCCAGAAGATATGCCAGAATGTTTGCCAGAACATATGCCAGAAGATTTGCCAGATAAAATGCCAGAAGATATGTCAGATAGAATGCCAGAAGATTTGCCAGTAACAAAACGTATGGATGTCATGGTGGGGATAACTCGAAGTAAAGTAATTGTATGTTTACCAGGCCGGGTACCATCCAAAAAATCCACCCAAATCCAACCATCCAGCGTTTCTGGATTTGGACATTTGGACCCACCTGATTCACCGCCTCTTCAGGAACCTCTGCCTCGCGGCCCTCGCGGGCCTCGCGGCTAATACCCATGTTCTCCCTGGTGTAGTGCATTAAAATCTGTTCTTTGGGAGCCCATATGGATGGTATTTTTCAGCAAAAAAAGTTTCCAAAAGATTCAAAAGATTCAAAGATCTGTTTCATGGTTTCTGGGTTTCTCTAGCAATATCTGGGAATCATATTCAAAGGGCTGCTACCCTAAATCCAGTGGTTGACTTGGCTCTGCAAGATCGAGATGTTCATTAACTCAAACCAAACAACTGAAGAAAAAACGGAAAACACTTATGTCTCATATGATATCATCCTGAAGTAGATAGATTATGGGATGTTCAACCATGTTCCCATGTTCATGACTGTTTTCGGAATGTCCATCACACCAGGAGACCTCAACATCCCCACGTGATGTTTATTTTTGAAAAATCCACAGGGTATCCCGGCCTGGCTGGGGTCAAGCCTGGAACGACAAAAATCATGATGCTATGTTCATTGGTAGATACCAATTGGTTATGACTAACATAGCCATGGAAAATCACCATGCTATTAATAGGTAAACCATCTATTTCTATGGGCCATCTATACCATGGCGAACTGTTAAATAACAAATGCTATGTTGACTATATGATTATGCTATGGCTTTTGAGGATCAGATATGGTTAATCAATGTTAAATATCCAAAAAAAAACATTTTGGAAATGGCCATCTGTAGTTAATATATGTTTATAATTATACTTATATATACCTATATTACACTTATACCTATGAAACATGGTGATTTTCCATAGCCATTTTAGTTTATTGGAGGGCATCGACATCAGCATGTGCATACCATTCTCCGTGTGTAAATAACGGACTATCACTATCATGACACTATCTTCTTCTCATCTGTAACTAATGATGGTACAATAAAATCATGATAATATATCATAGTGCCATTGTTTACATCATACATTCTCGAAATGATGGGTTAGTGTTATTCTGCTAGTATGTCATTTGTTGTGATCGTTGCGCATTATGATAGTGTTGTTATTGTGCTGCATTTCAACAACGCCATCACAATAACATGGATAATGTATTATTCTATTTTCATTGTCAATATCGCAATGCGCATGCCATGATCCATGTGCAATAGTAGGCTATCATTATCGTAGGAACACTAGATCATTATCATTTGTCACTACCATTAAACAAAACGTAATGTGCATATGATTATCCATGTGCGATTGCATTATAAACCTATAATATAAAGGTGTGCAATAATAGCGCATTCTAGACATTGTCACTATCTTAATGAAACATAATGCACTGGAATTATACTGTACGTGTCATTTCGCTACTATTATGGTTAAGTTCATGATAATGAAACATAAAGTGTTTAGTTAGCTAAGCCGTCACTGTGTAAGGCATGATGCTAAGGAGAGAATGCTCTCCGGGCAATGGTAAATTAATTGTTTGCTTGATATCATATAGTGGTGATAGTACTCATGTAAAACTAAGGTACTATAAATATCTGATAACACTATATCATATACCGTTCTCATCGTCAGTATCATTGCTGTTGCTATTTAAAAGTTGGCCGACCTCATTTCAAACAAACCCATGGCCACATCAACAGCGCCATTGTGGCAAAAAGAAGGGCTCGGACTCGATCGGCAGAACGGGCCGAAACGGGTCTTGTTCTTATAGCAACCCCCAATCAAATGGAAAAGAAAACTGTTAAAATACCACTAGAATAGTGGGTTAAATCTTGATAAATGATGTTTTAAAAAACATGGGAGGTGTCGAATGATCATGGGAATGATGACCTTTTGCCTTTCTCTTTCGTTCGCGACACATTTGCCACGGCATTTGCCACGGCCTTGGCATCCTTTCGCTGGGCTGTTCGTCTTCAGGGTGCGCCTGAAGAGTTTGGACGGTCTGATTTCGGTCCAAGAGGATTGACTTGTAGAAGTTAAATATGTGTTTTAATGGTTTCTAATATTGTTTATACTTGCATATGTTTGTTCAATGTATTTATTTATTTATTTGTTTGTTTGTTTATTTGATTGTTTTGTTTATTGGTTTATACATTTATTTATTCATATTATTTCATGTATTTCATGTATATGTTATACCGGCATATATCAGAAATCCTTTGTTAAGTTCCCTTCGCCTTGTCCAAGACAAGTCTGTTCGGGATAGCGTTCGGTTGCTGCAACCCATGGACCTCACTTTCTGCCTCCAGCATGGCCTGCGCGGATGGGCCGGATGTGCGCAGGAACCCCATCCCAGGCAGCGCACCTCGACCCAGCTCAAACTGGAAACAACGACCTGCCGAATCACTGAGCATCCAAAGTTCCGGCGAATGTCGATGCACTGCTCAAATTGATCCAGAAGTTGGAAACCAAAGAAACCAAAGAAAAAACAACAGTTGTGGCAGTTGTGGGTCCCGATGCCTGCAAAATCGGCCCTACATGATACACAAGCTACAGTCGAGGGCTGAAGTCAGAGCAATTTTCTTGAATGTGGACAAACCGCTTGCGGAAAAGTCGCCACGACCGGGTCACAGCAGGGTCACAGCAATCCATCAAAACACAAGGGAATTGCCTTCATTTGAAGGATACAAAGTACCATTATAACTTATAACAAACACGAGAGAGCCCACCCCTCGCACTGCAGACTACTCTTCTGCCAGCACTGCTTTGCATTACAAACAATCATTCTGCCACAATGGTTTGATTTGAGAAGGAGTACGACTGAGTGAACGAAGGAAACAATGAAAAGAGAAGAAGTAACAGTCTGTGAGAAAAGAAAGAGAAGAAGATAAAAAAAGGAACAGACAAAGAACACAAATGAAAACAAGTGCTGAAAATACAACCGAACGACCCCCCGAACGACCCCCGAACGACCCCCCGAACGACCCCTGATTCATGAGTTGTCAAGCGCAGGACCCAGGGCCATCATTGACCACAACATGAAGTGCGGAACTCCCTGCGCCACCGCACCCCTTCTTCATCCCAAACCATCAAATAAAGAAAACGAATGTCCCTCCCATCCAAAAGAGGTATGTAAGAGGAATGACCAAAGGGACGTTTCCCCCATGTAAGCTAAATGTTAAATATGCTGGAACAACCTCAGCAAATAATGTATAAACAAATTCTCGGCAGCTATTCCTATTGGATTTGAAAATATAATATTGATGTCCTGCGTCGCGCGACCACATCAAACCCCTATTGGTACAGCCTCAAATTTCTTGCAATGCAAATGGGTTAGCTGTAGCAAATCCTATTGGCAGGGCTATGATCTAGCATGATATAAGGATATGGAGGCCCCTTGTTTTCCGCAGCCAAATCTATGGCTGGCGCGATGTGCATCAAGGTCGTGGGCAGCTCTCGGAAAGTTTGTTGTCCTATCCACCCAGGCAAGCAAGCAGCAGCAAGCAGCAGCAAGCAGCAGCAAGCAGCAACAAGCAGCAGGCAAGAAGCAAGCAAGCAGCAAGCAAGCAGCAAGCAAGCAGCAAGCAAGCAGCAAGCAAGCCAGCCAGCCAGCAAGCCAGCCAGCCAGCAAGCAAGCAGCAAGCAGCAGCAAGCAGCAGCAAGCAGCAGCAAGCAGCAGCAACAGCAAGCAGCAGGCAAGCAGCAGCAGGCAAGCATCAGCAAGCAAGCAGCAACCAGCGTTTGCCCCCTAGAAAGAATGAACAAATATAAGCTTTAAAAATCAACGCGATACTAAAAATTGAACTTTTTTCAGGCGCACGGCCCTAAAACAATGAAATCGTTCAAGTACTAAAAGTTGTGATGATGCGAAACTTGAACTTTTTCCAGGCGCACGGCCTCCCGATACGACTTTCAGAAACTGATACGACTTAAACCGAGCACTTGTATGGTCATCCAAGAACCCAACGGAAATACATGGATTTGACCCACAAAAGCCTCTAAAATGATTCAACAAATCACTGCAAATCTCATAGGCACAGCCACAATCGCTACGACCCCCCGAAAAGCTTCGCCCAATGGTATGGACTCAAAAGCAAAGAATCGCTACGACTTTGACCCTTGACTGTACAGCTGCACTTCGACATACTTCACCCGACCTGCTCGACCATCTCATCCACCAGCTCCTCGCACAACCTCGCGTTGAAACTGGATGTGGTGCCCCCCAGTCATGTTTGTTGGTTTATAAACCCGACCCATTAAGGAATAGTTATAGTTATATGTGTATGTATATATATATAGAGAGAGAGAGATCATGTTGATAACTCCATTTGATGGGGTTGATAAGTAATATCACGTATATATAATTATATATATATCCCCTATGAACCATAGTTATTGGAGTTATGTTCACCAACTTCGCAGGAAAACCACCTTGTAGGACATTTATTAAATTTATTACATCCCATTTGTTGCTTCGAGGTGCCTCAAAATGTCCACTTTTTCTACGCCAAGAAACACGAAGTCGCAGTGATCATTGTCATAGCAGTAGGCTGCAGGAACCTCCAAAACCTCCGAAACCTCCGGAACCTCCGGAACTTCCGCCTGGTGCTATCAGAATCAGTGGTGCAAATCCACCAGCATCGATTTGGGTGGGCCAAGTGTTTCATGAAAATCATTGGAAAATCCCATGGCCTGTTGGATTTCGGCCATCCATTAGAAATGTCACCAGCTGTAAGACTCCAACCGGCAAGTTGCGACTTGCATCTGGCGCTGGATTCAACCTGGCATTGGTACACTCTGACATATCTGACATGGTCTGGAAGGTTAATGAGTGAAGTCTCTAAGCCCCAAATAGCTTTCAAATGGCTTGCAGTAGCCATTGAACACTTCAAGATACTTCAAGATACTTCAGCATTGAGTCCTTTACTTCAGCTTGGGGTTGGTTGTCATATTCCCAAATCTTCTATGGTCACTTAATTTATTGAATTCCAATCGGAGAAAATCCCATGACAACCCACTTTCCCAGGGCGAAGAGTGGGGTCAACCTCCCATCCAAATAACCAGACCCTGGCAGCTCCCTGAGTGCAGGACCAGGTGCCCACTGAGGGAAGCAAGTGCCAGGGACCGTCCCGGGTCTCAGTCGAAGTCCTGAACCAAAAGCTGTTTTGGAAGAAGCAAATTCGGTGTCATTCTGCGGGTTCTGTCCACATTTTTGACGGTGAAACAGTCTGGAAGCAGTTTGGAATCATGTTCCGAGAAGTAGCCTGTGAAGCTGTGCACAACTCCCGGAAGCCCAGTTTCGGGCCCAGTTTGGAAGTAACAGAGACCCTGTCCCGGAATTGGTTTCAATGGAAACCAATTAAGTCCAAGAAAACCATCCACCACTTGGAGGAACCATTCAAGCTGTATTGCTGGGCCCCATCCCATCAGGGCCTGTCAGCTGCTTCCGTGGGCTCATCTGGAGACGGGCGGAGCTAAGCTGGAAAGAATAGGCAGCACGAATTCCACCATAGGCGGGGGCAAAACAAACCATTGGACTAGCCAAATCAAGTGCCGAAACAAAGAAGTGAACTGTCTCTAACATGAATGGCTGCATCATGTTGCTGTATTTCAAACAGGCTACCCTAGATGGTGCGCCATCGCTCTCCTCCAAACATCAATAGATTCCGCAAAGTTCCCCTCAAGTTTCTTCCATATCCTCCATTTGAGGGGATTGACCATCTGGTTATTTAACATAGCCATTGAAAATCACCATTTATAATAGGTAAACCATCTATAAATGGGCCATCTATACCATGGCTATGTTAAATAACCAGAGGGTACAACTATTGAATCACCAAAAACTGATGATTGAATCATTGAAGCCCCACAAATGAGGCAACGTAATGGTCTGGTCATCAAACGGACTTCCCGCGCCCCAGAAATAGGTGCAGGGTGGTTTTGTCCGTGAAGGGTGTATGTTTCTCCAATTCAATCAAACCCACCGGAAAGGAAGACTTCAGTGAAGATATGTGACAGGAATTCACACAAACTTGATGTTACCCCGTTGTCTGAAACCCTGATAGCTAGGTAAATTGATAAGTCCCCATTGATGATGGCTAATCTTCTTCACTATCTCCATGAAATAATCCCATAAAATAGCTATGTCCACTGTTACCACTGTTGATGTTTACAATCATTTACCATTCATACCATGGTAGAACCCGCAAAACCATGACATCATGACCCATCCGACCCATCCGGGCCGGCCTGAACTCTTAGCCACCTGGTACAACTTCAACAAATGGAAGGGAATCGCTGGGAAAAATTGGGAAAATCTTGAGAAAAATTGAGTTTTTCCATCTTTCACACAAACAACCGGCTTATTAGGAAGACATAGGACCTACAAATTCCGGAGTTTCCGATTGCCAAGTTAGGATGCCAGAGGCTATCAGCCCCAATGATGAAATATCAATGAGATGAAGAGCGCCGATCATCATCCCGTGTCCATCCATTTTCAATCATGCAAAGTAACAACCCACCTAATTAAAACAACCTGACACCCAGGTGTAGCACATGGAACCTAAAACATATTAAAACAGAATGAATAATTGTCCCAACCACAAGCCAGAAGATCAGTGTCCAAAACCACCCGTCATTCCATCATACGGGCTGGTCCAGAACGGGATTCCCAGCTTATGGATGAAGAAAATCCCCAACAGATCCGATTGTTTCATCAATCTGGGGTAAAAAAATGCAAGCTAATCATCAACCAACCATCATCTATCAATGAAATTCCCATATTCTTGATGCTTAAACTAGACTAAACTTTTTCCAATACCCCAAAAACCACCCCAAATGAATTGGAAAGGCCCTTTATCACAGCCTGTTATAGGGCCCTAACCCAAGCGCTACCCTCCGAGCTTGGCGACCTGCGAGAAGATCGCTTCTGCCAAAGAGCCATCCACCACGGCTCGTTGCAACACCTGCGAGGCCTGCAGGATTTTTCGGGTTTTTGTCACCGTGTTTCAATGGGAAGTTCACCCCAAATTCATGGGATTTCCATGGGATCTGATTTAATGTGATCTGATTTTTCATGGGATCTGATGAGAAAAAAAAAACAGGGAAGTTCATGCCATTGAATTTGATTTCATGGGATTTCAACGGAAGTTCATGCGGGTTAATAGGATTGACTGGGATTCCCACCACATATTCACTGTGGATTTATCCATTGAATGGCTTTTTTTTTTGGTGGGTTTAACCCCCTAGACCATTAAGACTAAAATGGATGAACCACGAAAAATTACAATTAAGAGGTTGCTATAGTATAGACGGCCCATTTACTCCGATGATCGATGAAAAAACCTCTGAAAACTCTGATTTTCCTGTTAAACAATCAAACTTGAGAGGGGGAACACGAAAGGTAGGTAAGCAAGAAAGGAACCGAAGAAAAAATGAAGGGGAGAGGGGAGGGAAAAATACATAAAGTGGAGTCTGGTAAAAGCGACGCGGCCATTTTCTTTCCAAAAATATGAAGGGGAGTCTGGTAAAAGCGACTGAAAGGCTTCGGCGATGTGGTTGGGGTTGGTGGTGGTTGTGGTGTTGGTGGTGTTGGTGGTGCTGGTGGTGTTGGTGTTGTTGGTGTTGTTGGTATTGTTGTTGTTGGTGTTGTTGGTGGTGGTAGTGTTTCTGGTGTTGTTAGTGTTGTTAGTGTTGTTGGTGTGGTTGGGTTTGTTGGTGGTGTTGGTGTTGTTGGTCGTGTTGTTGGTGTTGGTATTGTTCGTGTTCGTGTTGTTGTTGTTGTTGCTGTTGCTGTTGTTGCTGCTGCTGTTGATGGTGTTGTTGTTGTTGTTGTTGTTGTGGTGTGGTGTTGTGTGTTGTTGTGTGTTGTTGTGTTGTTGTGTGTTGTTGTGTGTTGTTGTGTGTTGTTGTGTGTTGTTGTGTGTTGTTGTGTGTTGTTGTGTGTGTTGTGGTGTGTTGTGGTGTGTTGTGGTGTGTTGTTGTGTGTTGTTGTGTGTTGTTTGTGTTGTTGTGTGTGTTGTTGTGTGTTGTTGTGTGTTGTTGTGTGTTGTTGTGTGTTGTTGTGTGTTGTTGTGTGTTGTTGTGTGTTGTTGTGTGTTGTTGTGTGTTGTTGTGTGTTGTTGTGTGTTGTTGTGTGTTGTTGTGTGTTTTTGTGTGTTGTTGTGTGTTGTTGTGTGTTGTTGTGTGTTGTGTGTGTTGTTGTTGTTGTGTTGTTGTGTGTTGTTGTGTGTTGTTGTGTGTTGTTGTGTGTTGTGTGTGTGTTGTGTGTGTGTTGTTGTTGCGTTGTTGCGTTGTTGTGTGTTGCGTGTGTTGTTGTGTGTTGTTGTGTGTTGTGGTGTGTTGTTGTGTGTTGTTGTGTGTGTGTGTTGTTGTGTGTGGTTGCGTGTGTGTTGTTGTGTGTTGTTGTGTGTTGTTGTGTGTGTGTGTGTGTGTGTGTGTGTGTGTGTGTGTGTGTGTTGTGTGTTTTGTGTGTTGTGTGTTGTGCGTTGTGCGTTGTGCGTTGTGCGTTGTGCATTGTGCGCTGTGCGCTGTGCGTTGTGCGTTGTGCGTTGTGCGTTGTGCGTTGTGCGTTGTGCGTTGTTGTGTTGTTGTTGTTGTTGTTGTTGTTGTTGTTGTTGTCGTCGTTGTTGTTGTTGCTGTTGCTGTTGCTGTTGGTGTTGTTGTTGTTGGTGTTGGTGTTACCCCTGCAGCGTTTTTGCTCGGTTCCGTAGTGGCCGAAAATCGTCAAATCGGTGGTGTTTTCGCGTGTTTTTGCAACTCTCGGAGCAAAAAACACCGTAAATACCGATGTTTTTGGCGGGTCGGAAGCCCAAAACCACGGTATTTACGATGTTTTTTGCCTCTGGTAGTAAAAAGCACGGTATTTACAGTGTTTTTTGGCCAGCACCTAGCAAAAACACTGGTATTTACGGAGGTTTCACCATGTAGCAAAATGTGGTTTCTTGATCCGAAAAGAACAAAAATACTGTAAATTACAATGTTTTGAGTCTGCTCTTAGGGTGCGTGGGAGGTGTGGAGGGGGGGGGTACTAAAATGACTAGCAATCTCCTGAAGAATCAGGTAACGGGGCTGGCCGCCCTCCCCTTTACTTCGTAAAGTAAAACTCAAGGTAGCCCCTCTGGAGCTACCTTTCGTGATCACAGGAGGTAGCTTGCTGGGGTGGATCGAAGTAAAGGGAAACTCCACAGTAAAGCCCCATGGTTGCAAAACAAATGCTATCCGGTTAAGATATTTCCTTTAGCCTCTGGTAATGACGAACAGTTTGCTATTGAATAGATGGCCCGTTTAAACATTTAGTTCGTTGATTTACCGAACTTAAAGATGGTGGGTTTTCCAGTTCGCAAAACTCTTGGTTTACCAGGGGGTATATCACCATGAGTCACCATTAATCACCATTAAATCACCATTAAATCACCATTAAATCACCATTAATCACCATATTTTCACCATATGTTCACCATATTTTCCAGTTCGCAAAGGCTTCGTTTACCAGAAGCATTGATCCACACCCCTGCTCCGAAAAATCCTGCTGGAGATCGGGGCCTCCATCCGCGCTTGATGATAGGTTGCCTGCCGGGGATCATCATGATCGTCCCCATGGGATCCATGGTGCTGGTATATATGCTAACATAAAGGGGCTATATTGATGGGATCCATGTTACCATATATATATATAGCAGCACCATGGATCCGTCATGGGATCCAAGTATGCTAAATTGAGCGATCTGATGATTTCTGATGATTTTCACGATCATTCAGCGATTTTTCAAAGCACCAAGCAAGATACAGTATTCATTTTTTGGGGATTATCATGGATTGTAGGGGTTATATATGGATTTTAAACCATATTCTATATATATATGTTTTTTCGTGAATTACCCTCCGGTTATTTAACATAGCCATGGAAAATGGTCCATTTATAGATGGTTTACCTAGTAATAGCATGGTGATGTTCCATGGCTATGTTAAATAACCAGATGGTACATAATCTTACTGGTGCTAAACGCAGGGAATTTTCGGGAATGAACCACAATAACTATCAATAATCATCCCAGCAGCCCCCATTCCCATCCATTCCCTACTAAGCACCAGTAAGTAACAGGTTGTGGTACATAATTGTGGCACATAATTGTAGAAGCATAATTGTATAATTGTAGAACAATTGCAATTAATTATACCACTAAATATTGTATATGCACATAATTGTTACATAATTATCATACCAGCTTCCAACTATTTAATTGGTGCATAATTGTTACATAATTGTGCACTGGAGAAGGTGCGGCAGGTGCACTTGAGCATCTTGAGCCCTGCCAGCCATAGCCATCCCTGCCTTTCGCACTTCTCCGGCATGAGACCAAAACTCGGATGATTCATCCACGTGAGGCAGCACTCACCAAGCTCAAACTCGCTTCACCCTGATCATATCGGCCAAAAATGATAGTTATTGATAGTTGGTAGCTCAAAAACAATCTTAGTATATCTAAAATTCATATACCATGTATACCATGTATACCATGTATACGGTATACCCAGAACCCCAAAACATCGGAATCAATCGGAATCCTTCCCCGGATCAGTTGCTGAATATCTTCCAATCTTGGCCGAGATGCTCTGGCTTCCGACTCTTTGGCCTCTGCTGATTTAACACGTTTGCCATGGAAAATGGATGAATCTGGCCCATAAATTGGATGATCAAAATGATGAGTTACCATGATTTACCATGATTTACCCCAAAAAAAATGATCTTCCAATATTTTTGATGAAATTGCCAGAGGCTATATATAAACCCCTCTCATTTTTTTGCAAACGTTTTTCGTTTAAAGTTGGAGGGTCCCACCTGTTTCACCTCACGGTCGTGAAGCTCCTGGATCAAGCGGAGCTTGGAATATTGAGTGATCTTGGTTGATGAACCCATATGAACAGAATATCTAAGAACTGGTTGGTGGTTTTAACCATCTTGCAAAATATGAAAGTCAATTGGGATGATATTCCCAATATATGGAAAAATAAAAAATGTTCCAAACCACCAACCAGAGAATGTCTAAGAATATCTAAGATATTGGTTGATGAACGAGGGGAACCCTCTAACCAACCAGTGGGAAAAGGACATCTATGACATCTATGATTTCAACAACTGACAATTGTGGAATCATTTTGAGATATTTTGAGTGCTTGGTATGCTTGGCATGTCCATGACTTACATGACTTACTGCCCCTGTTTAAAAGGTCGTCCTTCCGCACAGCGCTGGCGTGCATCCAGAACTTGGTTCAGCCGAAAAACGGGTGCGAAAGTGCAATCTGGCGGCCTGAAAAAGACCCATCAAACAGGCAAGAAAATATCATAAACTACTCTCTGGTAAACTAACATGACTATTGAAAATTGCCATTTATAGATATAGTTGATTGTCCCATTCAAAATGGTGATGTTCCATAGTTATGTCAGTTTACCGGAGGGTATGTTGAACATGTTTAAAATGTTGTTGATAGCTCTTGGCATAATCATATATAATTTATATAATCATCCTATCTGATCTATCTGATCTATCTGATCTATCTGGGGTTGGGGTTGATATTTACACAGCTATTGACACAAAGCTGTCCGACTGTCCGACTGTCACTGCTGCGCGAACCAAGGAACTCTTTCCTCGGATTCCTGGTCCTGACACTGGCGGCACTGGCGTCTCGAATGTGATTCTGGTTGGTCGATCTTGCCACCAGTTCCCGGTGTGAAATTCTCACTTTTCAGAAATTTCTCATAGAAAACAATGGGAATCCTATGGAATCCTGCACCTTGGATGGTTGAAAGATGTTGAAAGCCTGGAAATACTGGGATGACCAGATGACCATGGATAATCCACCTATCAACTGCTGCAGGATTTCTGAAAACAGTATGATACCCCCACGACAGCAAGGTCCTTCTTCAACATCGCCTGTAGCCGCGCTTCAAGGTCCTGGAAAGGGTTAACATGGGTCAACATCGCGTGGTTAAAGGCGGTTAAGGGATGTTACCATGGGGGTTGATGGATGTTGGGGCAGAAGTTCTTCATTCCAATATATTCCAATATATTGCAATGTTCATGTTCCATATTGAATTCTTCCATCCTCAGACTTTTCCTGATTGACAAGGTTCCTCTCCAGTTCATTCGTTGCCCCAAGTCCATCCCATCCTTCTGCTGTGCATCTAGCAACTCGTTCAGAGACCGACCCACTGCAGAACTGATGCGGTGATGAAGTTGTGAAGGTAAACCAACACTTCTCAGCTCGCGATCCAAAACGTTCAGGAAAGTATCACCTCAGAATCATCCTAACATTCTCGGCGCATCAACCCCCTCGGAGTTGATTGAAACTGGACCTTGAAGCTTCCCTCGAAGCATAAGTGAAACCAAATGAAAACCAAATGAAGTCCAAGTGTCTCAGGCAATTCCCTCGTTCCTTCGGATTCGGGATGGGCTCTGCCGTCCTGGGCACCTCCGGCGTCACCAACGCCTCGGACGTGGCCGACGTGGCCGAGCTCGCCGTGGGCGTCGCCCGGTGCCGCGGCGCCGGCTGCGCCGGCCTCGGTGCCAGCGCGCCGCCGGTTGCGGCGCCGGTTGCGCCGGTGGCGCCGGCTGCGGCAGCTGCGGCGCGGCGGAGTAGGCCCTGGGCGCCGCGGTGCTGGCGGGCTCCGGGCGAGGCATCTGCTGCCGCCAACCAGCACCTGATGGGATACGCCAGATAGGCCGTGGATCTTTTGGAATTGCAGTAACAAAAAATGATGAAATCTTGGATTGCTAAAGATGCCAAAGTGTGTGAGAGAATGCACTAAGGATATGAAGGCATGTTCCATGACATACGAAAATCTGCTCATCAACTGAAGGGATGCTGAATGCATCCCCAATGATCCTTTGCATAGCTCACACCATGGCGCCATACACGCTGGAACCAACTTCTCCCGGCTTCGGTCGCTTCTGGCCATCCTGCCGCCACGGGGCACCTACTGTAGCTTCAAAAATCAACCTGAAGAAATCATCAAATCATCTGGTTGGTGGCTTCAACCCTCTGAAAAATATGAGTTCGTCAGTTGGGATGATGATTATTCCCAATATATGGAAAGTCAAAAAATTCGTGTTCCAAACCACCAGTTTGTCGCACACCAACCAGTCATTGACTTGCAAGGAAGACTTGTTATTGGTGATGCCTCGTTCCCAATCAAATAGAGGGTGAATGGACTGGGGTCACCTTCAACAAAAGGGATCACCAAATCGTGCGTCCCCAGTGTCCTGGGAGCCTATCTGTTGAGCAGGGCTGTCAAGGAAAATCAAGCCATGCGCTTGTCCAGGTTCACCTCAAGACCGCAACTCCTTCTTTTGTCTGGGGATAGCCTCCTTCAGCAAATCCCCCCCGGCATGACTGAAGTAAGCCTTGTTGAAACTTACAAGAGACTCTATGGCTGAAGTGCTGCACTGGAACCCCCGGTTTCCCCGCATGTGGCGAGACATCAATCCAAGTTGAGGTGAAATTTTAAGCCCAGCGGCGCCAGAACATCCCCATGCCACCATCGTTGCCAAACCTCGACAAAACCACACTTCTGGTTCGGCAAAAGTTGAAAACCTCTTTGCCCACCTGTTCTCACTTTGCCATGATTCAGATTTGAATGGCATCGGCTGAGCCTTTGAAATTAAAATGTTCCATTGAATTTGATTCTTGCATTGGCAAAGCCGCGGAGTTGTTTCCCTAATATTCCCATCAAATGGTCCATGTAAACACAACTGCATTGACAGCTATCTAGCCAAAATCTTCCAAATCATTGGGTGGGTTTCCGGGATGTTCCATGGTTTTGCCCCTCTGGAAGTCAAACATGGCAATGAAAAAAGCTGCTAGCCACCATCAATGTATAGATGCTCTTCCCATTAAAAAAAAAAACATTTTAAAAAAAAACATTTCCGGGTGATGTTCATAGACATAGATCTTCCAGCTAGCCACGTTTGATTCACCGGAGGATGACCCAAGTCACGGGGAAGCAGACTTCGGGGGCGAAGGCGTGAGGCCCGGTGTGGAGTGAGGGCTGGAACTGGGGGTCTGTGAAGCTCCTCCAGAGATCGCTGGAAATCCCTGGTTTTTCGTGTGATTTTCGGGAGGATCACTAGTTTCTGGAGAATTCTCTTCACTGGGATTGCGACGCGACTTTTTGGAGGATTCTCCCAAAATAAAATCCTGGGATGTCTTGAAGGATCACTGGATTGTGTCTGAAACGATCCTAATCTCCCAGTTTGGTGGTGATTACTCAAATTGTTACTTACTTGGGGGGTATCCCAAATATTCCCAAATCACTGGGATGTTTACTTTTGGGAGGTTGGGACCACTCTGAGGATCACTAGTCACTACTAGTCACTACCCCCTATTTGGCAGGGTCCATGTTGGAGGAAGGGTATAGCGCTATCATCCAGGGTGATCTGGAAGTTGAAAGTGGTTGCTAATCATATGGTTGGTACATGTCTGTCTCATCCTGTTTATCGCAAAGAATCATTGCCTATGCAAAAACAAATGCCTACTAACCACTAGCCCAGTAGGCTTATCAATCTTATCAGAAATGAGACCAGAAACGGAGTCAGCTTAGATGGTAACATCAATCGTCAAGCGGCAACGGAGTCCTTGTTTCAGTCGCGGTTTGGGTCGCATCGCCTTCCTGATCACGAGGTTCACCTGCGATCAAAAGGCAGGATCCTTGTCCAGAAAGATTTTGCAGAGGTCTTTCTTTTCCAAACTCCAAAGATGCCAAAAAACCTGCGGGAGATTGCAATTAAATTGCAATTGGCTTTGGATCTTTGGCTTGCGAAGCCCTTTTTTTCACTTCCGGGTCGTACCTAAATTCCTCGGTGTCTATTTCGATGGGATCTTTTAAAAATATCTGTGAAACTCAGTGCCCCCTCTTCCTCACCTCCTCATCTGGTTTAGGCCTCGAAAAAGGGGCCCCATCGGAATACATGAAAGATCATGAAGGATTGGACTCCAATATCGACCCCTCCATCACATTCCATCACCATGATGAACCTGATCAATGCTTTATCTTTACTAAACGGGCCTTCAGTCCCCCTACTAAACCAAGGTTTAGTAGAGGGGCGTTCAATAAAAATGTGGGAATGGGGTTACAAACCATCATTAACCATTATGTAATAGCCATAACATAACCATCAGAAACCATTCTAACCGTGAAATTAGCCATTATATATTCATAATATGAATATATATGGATAATTAACATTAACCATCTATACCCATTCATATGGATAATATGGATCACCAAAAAATGCGCAAATCGCCATCATTCCAACTGCCGGGCGTCGGAGGCTTCAGCGGCCGCAGCCGCATGCCAGGTGCACTGCCGGGCGAGGGCTTTGTCGTCCACAGCAGTGGCAGGGGATCGTCTTGGAAGACGCGAGCCACCTCAGACCCCACGGGTACTCCACAAAATACACTTTCATAGGGTTTTCAAAGGGGTGATCTTTGGGTTGATGTAAGGTTTCTTTAGGCTTCACTTAGGGTTTTTCTAGGGTTTCTATTGGTTTCTTTAGGGTTCATTTGGGATTTTCCTAGCATTTTTTAGGGTTCATGTAGGGTCTACGCAGGGATTATGAAAAAACTGACGAAAAACAGTTTTGGAGCACAGCAGATTCAGCGCAGGGGGTCATCAATGATGTCTACGGGATTCTACGGGTCAGCTAACCCAGAAATATTTCATTGAACTATGTTTTCTCCTGCGTTCTCCGATTTTTCTCTCCCCATCTTCTCTCCCTGTTGTTGTTCTCCCGATTTTTCTCGCCCTATTTTCGTTGCCTATTTTTCCTCCCCATGTTCTCTCCCTGTTCTCTTTCCATTTAGTATCCTCATTTTCTCTCCCTATAGTTTCTCCCGATGTTTTTTCCTGCTTACTTTCTCCCTTCATTTGCTCCCTTTTTTTCTCCCCATATGTTCTCCATTCGTTTTCTCCCTTTATCTTCTGTTCACCAGGGGGTTCAGGACACCAAGCTATCTCAAGTTGAAGTTTACACTCCGGTAATCAAACATGGCGAAGGGAGATCCCCCATCTATAGATGGTTTTTCCACTCAATTTCCAGAGGATTTTCCAGCTAGCCCTGAACTGAGCCATGGCAATTCTAGCCAAGCTTCAGCAGGAGGCAGCAGCATTCCGGTGACAGTGCCTCGAAAACAAAGGTTGAAAGCCATGGGCTCGCGAAAAGGCTTACTGGTGCTGAGTAGGGAATGGGGGAATGGGATGATTCATATATATAGTTATTATGGATCATTGCCCGATTCCCTACGAAGCACCAGTACGAAAAACCATCAAAGAAATCGACCAAAACATCCCCGAAATCCTTCAGTCCATGCAAAAACGATTCGAAACACATGACAAGAAAGCACGCAATGCGGCCACAGCAAAATTTATCAGGCAACCTGGCCTTCGGCCACTGCTTCACATGCCCAAAGGTGGGGCTACTGCTACTGAAGCACCCAATTTTGGGCCCAAAGGCGCGTTCTTCGATTAGTCGGTGCACATGTTCACAAGCAGATCTGTGCAAGATGTGATCCAGCACCATCAAGAGAAAGTTCGTTGTCATGGCCCAACACCTAGTAAAACAATCACCGTGATAATAGCATTTCTTAATTTCCAACCCTAAGAATTATGATCAAGAATATAGTAGCAATGGCAATAATATGTAGCATATCATCATCATCATCATCATCATCATCATCAAACATAAATCCAAGAAAAACGATACCAGCGATGATCATTTGACCATCGAAGCATGGCGCATCGGATCTGTGGGCACGACCAGAGCCGCGGCCGAAGGGTCGTTGCTGTCGATCCAAAGTGCTGCTTCCAGGGCTGCGGTGATGATCTCTTTCTTCATCTGGGCCTGTCCAAGGCTCCAAGGTTAGTTTCTATCAGCTGCCTGGAACTTTTGGTTAAGGTAGCTGATGAATTATGATAGCTTCTCGATTGGGTAAGAAATCATAACCCATCCTTGTGATAAGAATCAGAATCTTCCATATGATCCATATGTTTGCAGTTTGGGATTTCTCAAAAATGTTCTCAAATTATGATATAGGTGTGATACTTTATGGGGAATGGGGAGAACCTTCCGATGAAACATCACCATATGGCGATTACGTGTTGAATGTTTGGGGTTGATCTGGCCTCCCAACACATCTCCATTTCCCCCAACTTGGTGAATGCCTGCTGTCTCCTCTATCTTTCAAACAAATCAATCAAGACAGTAACTCCGCAAGCTACTTGGGAACAAAAAACTAGCCCACAGGTCGTACTTCGTACTGGTATAAGACTATAGTTACACCTGTCGTTTCACCAGGTACAACATGCTTTGTAACATGAGTCATGTTACATCCCATTTCTTTAATCGTTCTACCATAAGCCTGAGGGAAAGGAACAAAAACAAACAGCCTCGGTGCGTTCCAGTATGGTGTTAAGCTTGATCTCCAGATTAGAGAGTTGTCCTGGCATCAGTAAAAGTTTCCCGGGCACAGCTGAACACTTTGCCGTTTAGCTGGAAGATGGGCAAGAAATCCGGCAATGTTTAGAATGGTTGGTTACATTTGGTGATCCATTTCCCGGGGTCCCGGCACTGTGAGATCTGTGAGTTGTCAAGATGATCAAGATGAAAGATCCTTTCCAAAAATCCCAGAGAAAATCTCAGAGATGGGCGGAATGCCCACGAAAACTCCTGCCTATGGTTCTCGTCTCGGGGGGCCTGAGATCATGGACCCGCAGCGGGATCAACTCCGGGAACCAACGACATCCAACGACGTGGACAGGATTCGGCAGGACCTGAAGATTTGGGAAGCAACGATCCAGGCCTAGGTGGCCCAACCCAACGGCAAGATCCGATGACGAGCCAGCGCGCTGCTGCTTACATAGGCTTTTTGGAGTGCACATCATTGAAACATCATGGAATTCCCACTGTTTCAACATGTTTCAACAGGACGACCAATGCTGCGGTGCATTGGAAGTCTAAGCCAAAGACCACCCGAATCCATCCGAGAATGGCAATGAACTGGGAGAGCAAGTCCCAAGGGATCTGCCTTGGAACACATCAAGCTCAACAGAAACACACCTCTGAAGTCACTTGGAGCGCCGGCGGATACTTCATGACAAACTCCAGTAGACCTCATCCGCGAATCACGAGGCATCTTGAGGCGACCGGGTATCTGAAAAGATCTGAAAAGCTGATGTTTTCCAGCCTGGCCTGGATGATGCTTGAGAACTTGGTAATCCAAGTCGACATAGAAAGGCAGGCGACCCATAAACCTCCGGTGCCGCTACTTTGGCTGCGAATCCCAAGCCACAAAAGGACTTCGCAACCACTAAACCCCCATGACTTTTGGAATAATGTGGGTAAAACAATGTCATAAACCATGGTCATTTTTGTGGTTTATGACCTTGTTTTATCCACATTGTCCCCAGTACCTGGGCTCTACAAATAGCTACCACTTTAGCGCTGCGCCAAGGTGCTGTAGGATGGAATAGATCCCCGCCAGCACCACGCCATGCACGGCCATCGTCAAGATGCCGGAGAGAGCGCCTTGCCTGGCCATGGCATGGGATTCGAAACTGGCCGAATCTGACCCTTGAAAAATGGAAGATTGGAATATTTGGGAGAATTTTGGAGAATATACCGCATGTAAATATGGGCCATCTATAGCTGTGGCATGCTGTGGATAGGTTTGCTTGGGTTTGAAAGCCTTCCGATGTAAGCGCACTGGTTTTTTGGGGGACAGCATAAATTCAAATTCGCCCCATACGTTCATGCGCCTGATGTAGAGGGCCATGACTGGCCAGGCAAACCTTGGAAATTGGGCGATCCCATCTACAGTCATTCCCTGGTGACCACTGAATGGGTCAGACAAGCAGCCACGGCGCCACTGGCACTGCAAAGTGTCGCAACAGGACACACCTAGGCTGCTGGTGGGCTGC
Source organism: Cladocopium goreaui (assembly GCA_947184155.2). Lineage (NCBI taxonomy): Eukaryota > Dinophyceae > Suessiales > Symbiodiniaceae > Cladocopium > Cladocopium goreaui. The sequence continues at coordinate 166,754 of CAMXCT020004001.1, read as the reverse complement.
TATGGCTGGTGTCTTGGGTTCTGTTGGGTTCTGTTGGGTTGTTGCTCAAATGACCACCTGGATCCGGCCATTAGAGTTGCTGAACAAAAACGGGAAGCCAAATGGCTTGGGCCTCAAATGTGTGACACCTGTTGAGGTGATCTCATTATCCGTGCTACATGGCATCAGACCGTCAATTTTATTGGGGATGAAACAAGTCGGAAATCACTGATAAGCCCATATTTGGGGTATTGTTTTTATTACTCTGGTAGAATGTTGTAAATGGATCTCAACGGAGTATAATTTGCAGTTTAAACTTCAAAACCATCCAATAAATTACCATGTGGAAAATGCACAGATCATTTCCTGCATGCCTATGTGAATTTACTTCACTATGGGTAGTAACTTCGTATTAATAACTTCTACAACTACAGTAACGTGTATATATATCTATCTATCTATCTATCTATCTACCTACCTACCTACCTATCTACCTACCTACCTATCTATCTATCTATCTCTATCTATATCTATATCTATATCTATATCTAATCCACTCCACTCCAATCTAATCTAATTTCATCTATCTATCACTCCACTGGAAATTTGTCCTTTGCACAAATTTCTACATCCGTGGATTTCTGCCACCCTCCACCACTTCCTACACCTGAGGCCCCCAGCCCGGCGACACGTGAGCGTTGCACCTGCAACGCAAAGTCCCGCGCCTTCGCCTTGGGAATCGCTGGGAATCTGGGATTGGTCACAGCAGCTTCTCATTCAAAAAAATCGTCCCATCCCCCGGTTTACCCTCTGGTAATTTAACATAGCTATTGAAAATGGCCATTTATAGTGAGTTTTCCCATTAGAAATGGTGATTTTCCATAGTTATGTTAGTTTACCAGAGGGTATATCAAACAGCCCCAAACGAGACCATGCTTTAGAAGGGAATTTCCACATTGAGAACATCGAATGGATTGAATGGGTGGTGTTTTTGATCATTTAGGATGGGATGATTCTGGATATCGGACACGGCGGCCTCCACAGATTTGCTGAAGATCGCGCCATATGTTTTCCTGTACCTTGCGGCTCATTGGTGTCTCACTTCCCAGGTGCTTCCCCTTCCTCCCCCGGGCACTTTGGCAGTTCGATGGCCAACCTCAGAGTCGGAGCCGTGGAAGATGCATTGATGCCATATTTTTCTCGTTTTGATGTGACCTACCCTCTGGCTATTTAACATAGCCATGGAAAATTGCCCATTTATAGATGGTTTACCTATTAAAAATGGGGATTTTCCATGGCTATGTTAAATAACCAGATGGTAATTTTTGATTTATGTTGATGGGATGATGAGAAACCAACGCAATCTGGAACCTGAGAGTAGCCTTAGACTTTCCATGACTTTCCCACGTGAATCAGCAGGCTCATCTAAGCCAATGGTATCCAATGGTCCGGCCCTAGGTCATGGTGACCAAGCCTCATCAAACTAGGATCATGATCCAAGCAGAATTGAGTATCCAGCTTGGAAAGGATGAAGCACCGACCTGACTCCGCCTGCTGCGCAACGAACTGGGAAAGGCATGCCCCAAAAAATTGGGCAACCAGCCATAGGGCAATGGGGAAAATCCCCTGTTTCTCAAGACTTTGGGGCCTTTGGGGAAGCTCCAAAACCATCCCAAAACCATATCTTTGTTGAGAAAGGTGGAACCGCCAATATCACAAAAATGGTTTCGAAGATGGCATGTTCCTGCAGCATCCTGCAGCCAAGTCTCCACACTGTGCACCTCCTTCTGCCATTCTGCCAAGACCTCCAGAAAACTGCTGGTGAAGCGGCAATGTCAGCGACATCATGAAAGGCCAGGGATTGATTGAACCCCAAATGAAGATAAAACCAGAAGAAAAGGAGATACGAAAACGGGATAAGAATTTTGCTTCGCATCACCAAAATGAGATGGTTCCCCGAATTGCTCCAACACCGAATCTATGGTTGCCCTAAGGCCCCGTCCATCTCTTGATTGATGTCTTCCAACTCATCCCTCTTCTTGCGAAAGCACTGCTGCAGCCTCACCAGTTGATGCATCAAGTCCAAGCTGCCGGTTAAATGAAGAACAAAGAAAGTTCCGACATCTTGTTCCTTTCCCATCCTTTCCCATCCTTTCCCATCCTTTCTGCATCAAAATTGCGTTTAGTTCAATGTTGACCATTGTTCTTCAGAGGTTTTCATGGCATTCCATTAACACTTTTTGGACACTGTTGGTGCTCCGAAAACCTCCATTTAGTGGGATTTTCTGACCAGCCATGCTGAGGATGGTGCCGGCGCAAAAAGCCATCACCCAAATGAAAATCCTGGACCCGGTGCGGAGTAGCCAGCTATGTCACTCCGATTTTCAGGTTAGTGACGGTTAGTGGCACTCTGAAACATCATCAAATACCACCTTGTACATCATCTATCCACACCAGATCTGAGGTTCCGTCTTCAATATCTAAACACTTGACGCTCTGAAAGGAACAAACTGCACCAACTGGTTGCTGGCAGGAGCTTTCACCCCCAAGTGAGGACTTATATTTCTTCGTCAAACGTTCTTCAAGCTCCCTATGCTCCATGGGTTCCCAAGCCAAAAAAATATCTGCAAGCCATCCATCCTAGAATTTGTTCAGGAAAACCCCAGAAATTTGATGGCAAAACTGCTGCGATTGAACCACCAAACAACGACGGTCGGTAGAGTCCTTGATGATCAAGTCGCGCTGTTCTTGGATGGACTGCTCAGACAAGTCCATAGCCGCGGAGAGGTTCAAGGATGGTAAGTCACCAGCAAACTCCTCTTGAGCGAAAGCACAATTTGCATCCAAAATAGCAGGGGATTAGTTGTTCAATTATAGTTATTCTATTTTTGGGGGGGAGTTCGAAGTGTTGTGAAGTTAGTGGTTGTTTGGATAGTTTTTCATTGAGGGAGATTGGGATTTGACACTTCCAGGCGAAATTTCTAGGTTCCCATGGGCTGAAAAACCTGATCTTTTGGTGAAAATTTACCGTGAATGCAATCCCCGAAGTGGATTTTTTGGGAGCTCCCAGCCCGTCCTGCGCCAGAACCCCAAATTTCTCGCAAAGCTGGGCTACGTGAGAATCCTCAAAGGCTTCTTTGGCCTGCGCAGCAAGTGTCCACCAGTGGGTCATTACCCCAAAATCCAAAGGTTTGGAGAGTTGCCCCGCGTTACTTCAAACCTCGCGATTCTGGCCATTGGGCCATGAGCAAAAAAAAATTGCAGCCAAAAAAAACATGTTCCCAAATCATGACAATCATGCCATATTTTCGGTGAGTTGATACATTCTGTTTCATTCAACCTACCTAGAAAAAAAAATCTCGGGATGTATTGGGAACCATCCAACCATATCCAACCCCTCCATCACCATACCATCCCTGGGGCGCCGCACCAAAGATATGCTGAAGTGATCTTTCTGCACAAGGTCCACATACATTCGCAGCTGGGCAGCAACACTGGCGGCCTGCAATGGCCTGGCACCTTGAAGTTGAGTGAACCTCATGCGGGCACAGTCCCATTCAAAACTGGGGATGGAAACCAAAAATGGGAAAATGCGGAAAGTTGCAAGGTGGAATTTCGGCACTTCGTGTTTTTCATATATTTTGATATGTGGTTCTTGGATATTCTTGGATACAGGAAATGAAACCCTCATTTGATAACATTGTTACACAATGCTCGTAACATGGATGGAAAGCAGAAGGTCCTTACCTTGTTTCCATGAACAAAGTGAAAACACCAATGGAACGCGCTTGAAAACCTGGACTGAGGTTCAAACAGAAGCTGTCGCAAAGATTGGATGGCCGAGACATACTCAGGCAACAATTCCTGAAACAAATATGGCGGACATTGCCACAAGAAAACCAATGTCCCATTTCGAATTCCACATCTAGCCAGCCATGCTGAAATCATTGGAATCAAAATATTTCCTTTTGACTTGTGGAACAAACCTGTCATAATCGGGTGGTTTTGTTATTTGGTTAAGTTTTGTGGGATACCGTTGGAACTTCCATCATTCCAAACACACAACGAAAACGCGCTAAATGCCTCAGAGGTCCTCCTCGGGTAGCTGGTCCAACTTGGACCATTGAGGTTGGTAATGGGTGGCTGATGGCACCTGCACCAACTTTGGGACCTATATACCCTTTGGTAATCAAACGTGGCTGGCGCATCGGGTATACAGCTGGGAAAACCATTAAACTATTAAACTAAACCACGGGTTTTCCAGAAAAACAATGTTGGATTACCGGACGGTAGTTGTTTTTTTCTCCAAAAATCTCAAGCAACGATAACGTCGCGGCAGCGCAATGCAAACTCTGAGGCCTCATGGATCAAATGCGTGAAGGAATCCTTGATGCGCTCGCGAGCTTTGTCCTGCAAGGCCATGGATCCGCTGAAATGACTTAATTGTTTCTGGTTTGTTGGAACAGCTGGTGCGCTTGTGGTCCCACACGTCGGGGGATGGGGAAAACGCGACCAGCACATGCCCCCACAGCAGCCCCGATTGGGGAGAATGCAAATTCCGAAAAACGCACGGCCCCGATTGAAGCTGTTGAGAAAGGGGTGCACGGCTGCAATCGCGTTACTTTGTTCACCTGGCATTTTGGCCGGGGATCCAGTGGATGGCAGCAACAATAGCATCAGCATAAGAAGAAGTGCTGATTCAACCAGTGACATGCCGATTGTCGTCGTAATTTCATTTTGGGTCAGTTCAAAGGGTCACTTCGGATACTTCGGGAAATTCCCCGTGTTTGGATTGAACTTCAGCGTTTACTCTGCAGACCAGGGTACCCATGTAAAGTCACATGTGGGGTCATATAAAAGGCTATTTCGGGGTGGGATTTCCATGTACTTGGATTTAACTTCCACGTGCTCTGTAGATGAAACTTGCTCTCACTTGGAAATTAATTTGGACATGAGAATTGATGCTAGGTCGGTTTTATCTTTTTTATTATCATTATTATTATCAGTATGATTATTATTAGTAGTAGTAGTAGCAGTATTATCGGTATTATTATTATTATCAGCATTATTATTATCATTATGATTATCATTATTATCATTATTATTATCATTATTGCTATTTTTATTATCATTATTATTATTATCAGCATTATTATTGGTATTATTATCGGTAATATTATTATCAACATTATTATTATCATTATTATCATCATTATCATCATCTTTATTATCATTATTGCTATGTTTATTATCATTATTATCAGCATTATTAACATTATTATCATTATTATCATTATTACAATTGTTATTATCATTATTACTATCATTTTGTTATTTTTATTGTTATTATCATTATTCTTATCATTATTATGATCAATATTATTATGATTATTATGTTATTATTATTATCATTATTATTATCAGTATTACTATCATTCTTATTGTTTTTTACTATTATCATTGTTATCATCACTATCTTTATCATCATTATCTTTATCATCATTATCTTTATCATTATAACTATTATTGCCGTTATTATCATCATCATTATTATAAATCTATGTGCGGCTTTGTAGGCATATAGAACATACCATGCCACGATGGACCTCTGCGTCAGGCTAGATCTGGGGGAGCACCCCTTCCCCTTCGGCTTCAGCGCAAAAGGATCCCTTAAAGAAACTCAGGCTTCTGGTGACGCAGAAATTCCTGTGCAGCAGAACCCCCACGTTTTTCCACGCTTTCCCACATGTGATATTCTATGATATTCTGGGAACACAGCCGTACAAAATTGACAAATGCAATGTGGCTCAGCAACCCCAATAGGTAAACTAGACGCAGATGTCATAAGATGTCCCAGATACAATTGAACACGTTTATCAAATATATATATATACCCTAGGGGGCGGGGGTTCCCCGAGGGGGGGAAGGGGTGGGGTGGGGTGGGGGGGGGTGTAATAACGTTCATGTAACTTGCGTGAAGGGTTAGGGTGGGGTGGGGTGGGGTGGGGTGTAATAACGTTCATGCAACTTGTACTTGTCACACATACGTGATGCTACGCTAGTGTAAGTTATCTTGTACTTGTCACGTCTACGTCATGCTATGCTAGTGTAATTTATCTTGTACTTGTCACGTCTACGTCATGCTACGCTAGTGTGATGTCTCTTGTGCTTGTCATGCATCAGTCATGCTACGCTAGTGTAAGTTATCTTGTACTTGTCACGCATACGTCATGCTACGCTAGTGTAAGTTATCTTGTACTTGTCACGTCTACGTCATGCTATGCTAGTGTAATTTATCTTGTACTTGTCACGTCTACGTCATGCTACGCAAGTGTGAGTTCTCTCGAACAAGCACGGGAAGTAGATGCTACGGGTGGGTGGGTGGGAAACTTATATAGATATCATTATGTTATTATATTTACCCCATAGTGCTTCTGGTTGATCGGCCACTCACCATGTTTGGATTTCTTTTTGGTTTTTGTCCGTGCTTTTCTCCGGCTTCAGGCCACTACCTCAGATGAGTTGTCGGTGTGTCGATGGATTACGCTTGGCTGCAACGGATGGCGATTGGTTTGGAATAACATTATTTGTAGTCACTTAAATATAACACTCTTTGGATCATCTTAATTCTAAATAGGATACCAAAGAAATCGATAGTGCAAATTGCACACATCATATTGGGGATCCAGGGATTACTGTAATAGATCAGAAAAGGCATTGAACTTGCATATCAATAAACACGTATGTATATTGTTTTTTCTGCATCATAGTAACATCATACGAGACATGAACTGCTTTGTTTCTCACATCTCGGCATTATGCGACAGAGATTTTCGAGCTGCTAGCCTTCCTCGGGCTCAATAATGAGGTCACTTTCCGTACAACAGTTGCTGTCCATATGTTTCATTATTTTTTTGCGCTTGGCTTCATGTGATGCTCCTCACAAGGAGCTTTTACCTCTGTGGAGGTGTTCTGGAGAGTACTTAGATTCTTTGCTTATGTTAGCTCTGGAAAGTAGCGGCCAAGATGTTTCTACGAGTGCCGCTGCTTGGACGCTGCATGTTGTTTTGATTCATGACTGGTGGGAGAAACGATTGCATTGTTTGCTGACTCACCATCGTTTGCTGCAGAAAACTTGGATAGATCGTGTGAAGTCCAAACCGTTGCCGGAATGTGTGGAGGCTGCGGTTAGAGTCATGTTACGTCGCTTTTCTCCATGGCGGCACCTTTTGGAATTTCCATACTGGTTCAATGTATCCTTTCCATGTTTTCACTGGAGTGAAGAGGAAGTCAACGCTGCGCTTCGCGATGAGGAGGCGCAGCGCACTGATGTGGAAGTGGTTGCTTGTTCTGTTGCAGACGCATATGCGGATGTCCAGCTGCAGACTCCTCCGCGAAAACGTTTGCGACCTGATCCTGGTGTGATCTCGCCAAGGACGGAAGCCAGGTATTTTAGATTGTCCTCTGATGACCCTGCTGGAGCTTCGGAGCCATTGGTGCCAGATGATTCTCCTGAGACCAAGAAATTCAAGTTGTGGTATCAAAGAGAAGTTTTCGTATCAGATGAGGAAAACGTACCAGACATTCCTTCTCCATGTGATGTTTCCAGACCATCTCTGCCTTCTTCCTCTTCATCCCTTTTGCCGTCTTCCGGGCATGATGAGCCATGCGTCACTGACAAGAACAGCAAGCAGTATAAGTGGGGTGCATGCCCGGTACATGGCTGCGCGCGTTCTCCACATGTCTTTCACAGCACTTGTGCGCCGGAGAGGCGTGGCAAGGCATTCTTGCGCCTTGGCCTTTTTTCCCAAGAGACTTTCGTTTTTCTTGGAAGCATTTGCTCCTTGATCTTGATGATTTTGGTCTGGTTGATGCTGTTGCTGAGGTTGATGATGATGATGATGATGATGATGATGATGATGATGATGATGGTGCTGGTCATGATGATGATTCAAAGTCAATCCGAGGATCTGCAACAAATGGTGGAAGTCCTCAGGCGGAAGGCGTGAATGTTGGGAAATGAGACTGGCAACCAGCTCAGAGGTGAAGCAATTTCCGCTGCTACAGAAGCGCGAGTATACTGACATGTCGAATGCTTTGGCAAGAAATGCCATGGACTGAGCTGCAGTTCCGTGAAAAAGGCTCAGGCAATATGCGGCAGTGCCAACATCATCGTGACATTGCATATGATATGGAAGTGAAGGTCCGTGGCAAGGTCGTCTGGCAGGCTGTGCCAACTCTGTTTGTCCGCAGCCATTTTTCCGACAAACAATTTTCCCGACATGCCCAAAGTGAAACACTTGGGTACTTTAAAAAAGGATAAAGCCGAAAAGGTTTACTCTAAAGGAGCCGTTGCCCAAAAAAATGCGCAACACAAAGACTTGCAAATTCAGTATTCGACATCGTCCAGCAGTGGCACCCATGCCTTGAGGGATCTCAAACAGGTCTCCTACCCAGAACTTTGCAGCTGGGGAGCAAAGACGTGTAAAAAATTTCTCTGGCAACACGGTGTCCTTTCAGATCAACTTCCTCTTTGTTTCTCATGTGGAGAAGAAATGGTACGGAGTGGCCGCAATGTGAATGATGAACTGAAGTGTACCACGAAAAGCTGCTATATACATCCGAAATTGACGTTTCCGGTGGAGGCTTTCACCACATTGCATTCGCAAGTGCGTCAACATGAGGATGGCGACTACACCAATTTCCTGCGTTGTTGCTACCTCATAGGAATCAAAACGCCCATGGATTCAATGGAACATCTCCTGGAAGGAGTCACTGTGAAGCGAATGACTGCGTGGGCACAAGACATTCGTCTTGCACTGGCGACCTGTGAGTATCTGGATTCTACTTCATTTGAGTTTCCTGCAGGCATTCTTGAGTTTGACACATGCACTGCCACAGTCCAACGCAAAGCATCTCAGAGTGCAGTCCAAGATGCCAAACAAAAGCGTTACAAAGTGGAAAGAAAAGCCAACAAGTTTTTGAAGCGCAAGAGGATGCCGGTGATGAAGAGACCCGCGAGCAGTTCGAAAAAAGCTGACAAGATTTTTCGAGGACGTCACATCGTATTCAAGCTTCGCTGTGTCGACGGTTCCGTTGCGACCAAGCAATATGCTGTCCTACCTCTGCCGCCAAAAGTAGCAGACAAAGGCACTTTCGACTGACAAACATTTTGAAATGTTTCCACCTAGAAACTATTGAAGGAAATCTTCTTTTCTCAGTTGGTTGGTTTCAAGTGTCCCTCTTGTGCTTTCTGAAGTACTAACATAACCTTGGTCATTTCTGTTCGGAGGCCCAGCTGCTGGTCCGGAATCGCTGGCGGAAACTGTGATTCCGGTCATGTCGAAGTTGCGCAAGGGGCAACACTTGGCTGCCGCAGATGGAAGTCGATCGCTGCAAGCTGCTGCAAAAATGGCTGGAACACCCAGCCAGCGAAAGGCGATTCTCACATACGCCACCTTTTTACTCCTTTGAGCACCATTCCCAAAAAGGGACTCCGTACAGATGAGGTCAGTCTTTTGAGACACTTGACCAAACAAGGATGTTGCAAGGAAACCCATACTTCATTTCTGCTGGTGGGTGGAGACAACGTAGCCGAGTCCTTGGCTGCTGTGACAAAGGCACAGCTGAGACGCCACGGGTTGCAGAAGGTTGTCAACGACCCCATCGAACATAGCAACGTTCTAGCAGTGCACTATGTAAGCAAAAAGCCTGGTTTGGAAAGTGTCTTGAATGCACTCGCACGCTTCAAGGAGTTGGCAATGAAAAGTTGCCGGCAGCCTGCGTTAGTCTTCAAAGAAGCACCGTGGGACGCCTGAGAGAGAAAAGAAAACCTGACTCAAAGCAATGGGACACTATGCAGATCCGCATCGTCTTGCAATCAGAAAAGGAATCTGTTCATATAAAATGAGTTAGAAGTACATCTAATGAAATGTTGACATGTGGTTGCATGCACGTAGGGTTCTGTGTTCCACGCAGCACGGGGGGGATTGCGGGTGGCACATGCCTGCTGCGTGCATGAGGTTGGGTGACCCAGATGGGACTTGGCCGCGAACGATTGCAGCGTGTGTGGCGGAACCCAAATAACGATTTATCCCAATCAAACAATATGTATCGGTATCTTAACATAATGTACCACCATCGTTATATTTTATTTTAATGTTCTACGATGGTATCTTCTTGCATAGAATTACATTTGAATTGGTCGGGTTTGTGCCTTCTATAGTGGTTGATATGTCTTGTACTAATGCTTTTGTATACAAACAGAAAAAACAGCTGACTCACAGCAATCGGAATTTTTTATGATATGCAAAATCACTGTGAATTACCAATGAAAAACAACATCACATCAAAATACCTGTGGAAACACAGTATATTATACCCTTTCCAATGATCTTTGATATAGCACAAAATGTCCACCTCGTAATTCCAAAGGAGAAAATAAGAACACCAAAAAAAACATATTGTGATGGTCCATAATTGACTTCAACTTCGACGGACGAAAAAAAATTGATCCGTAATTGAAAGACATCAACAATGAAAAGAACGACATGAAAAATCTCCATTTTACCACAGTGAAACACAGTTTTTTCTCCAATTCAATGATCCTGATTGACGTCCTCTCGGGGAACCTCCTCCCCCTGCCGTATATATATATATATATGTGTGTGTGTGTAGATAATTATATTATATTATAGTTATTTATAATTATCAAGCGCAAAAAAGTAGCGTTTAATTTATGATGAAGGTTTCCAATGTGAACCGCATGGCTCTTAACAGCAAAATCCCCTTTTAACAGACGATTTGATTCAATAAATAAAAGCATGTTGTATCCCGTAATTATTTTTCTCGAGCATATCGCTTGACATTCACGGAGCACATACTCTCGTGCTAAACTGGGCTCCTGCATTCTTCCTACCCTACAAGCATGGAGAGATATGGAGAGGACTATCCCTGATATGGAGGGCCCGAAATGCCTATATCATGATCTCCTTTCTCCCGGTTTCCTGATGGAACTCCCAAAACTACCACGGGTCCCATTCGTCCCATTCCCGGCATGGCAGAAGCCAAGTCCTGGATGGTGAGGAAGGAATCCAACTGCACTTGACTCGCCTTGCCATTGATCACTGATAGGGCACAAAAGGTTCCCAATATGTTCGGGTGTATCATCCCATATATTTGTAGGGAAGCCAAGGGGCGCGCTTTTTCCATATAGGTGTACAATGGTATACATATCTGGTTGGTGGTTGACCTACCCCTCTGAAAAATATGACTTCGTCAGTTGGGATGATGAAATTCATTGAAATTCCCAATATAATTATGGAAAGTCATAACATTCCATGGTTCCAAACCACCAACCAGCTATAGATTCTATAGATATATAAGTTATCAATCAATATCATCCCACTTTCCCAATCCCCCTCCTCGCTGGAAGTAGCCAAGCTATGGGGCTGGTTCAAGACCCACACCTAATGCCGGGAAGGGTGGAAATCATTGGAAATCCCTCGGCAAATCCATGGGAAAATCCTGGAAATATGTATGAAAATCGTCTCTAAATGCTGGATTTTCATCGATTTCCCCATTCTAAATGAACTCTGAATGGGAAAATCCTGGAAGGGAATTGAGTGGGGCATTTTTCCGCGTTCGATGGAGGATATGGAAGAATGATCTACCATCATGGCGGGCTTTCCACATCCATGTGCTAATCTACTGGATACAAAAAGGAAGGAAGACTTGGAATCACTTGATGTTTGATGATTTGTTGAGTTGGTAAGTTTGACAGCTGAAGAATGGCAACAAGAACGTTCATCCTTAAAACATGTTCAAACATGAAAGGTGCCATATATATATATATATTTATTTATTTATATATTTATATATGTATTTATTTATATTAAAAAAAAAACAACAAGGATCGAAGCAACCGAAATCCACCTGGCTCCGCGTGCTTGTTTGACTCTAGCGTCCAGGTGCGGTCTCAAATTATGAGGCCCATTTGGGCGGTCAGTTGAGCCATTCTCAACGGGCCACAAAAAGTTTGACGCACTTGGGAAAACCGTCCGAACATTAACTCACTACACTCGGTTTACCCCCCCCCTTCAGCCAGACCCAGAGGTTCCAAAGCCTCCAAAGCTGGAGGGTTCAAACTTTTGAGGATGCTATGTGCACCTATGTGCCTTATATGGGATATATCTATTGATCTTTAAACCAGCTGTACACTCCTAGCAGTTTAGTGTGGGCCTTGGGCCGGCACCTGCTGAATTCAAGACAACTCGCCATACTTCGGGGTTCAGGGGGAGTTTCCCATGGTTGAGGAAGAGACCTCCAGACGCAACAGGAGCTTCTTGGACCAATGCGAGGCGCTGTTGTCCCAGCTGAAATGAAATTCCGTGGGTGTTTGAGCCATCGCCCGGCCAAAAATGGGCTCTTCCAAGTCATGAAAATGACACTCCGTAGGCTGCAGCACACTTTCAGTGGCTCCAGTTCCAGTCTGCCGCTGTACCTGAAAGGTGATCGAGGACCCCACCAAGGCCCACTGCCAGCTGACAGAACCACCTGGCGCTACCAGAATCTCATGGTGTGTGCTTCGTGCTGGGATCGAAATCTCCCTGGGCTTCCAGGCTTCCAGCATCTCACCCCAGCCATTCCGTGGCATCATCAACGCCACAGGCAGCTGCAGGTCGGGTCCATCGCTGGTGCCCCCTAAGCTCCTGGGCACATTGGCTGCACCGAGATCGCCCAGCATCTGCTGCATTTCGGCCTCGCTGGAAACCATCTGGGCCTCCCAAGTCAACGCAAGGACTCTGCAAGGAGAGAGGGCTGATTTTCACCAACAAAAAATGTGAATAGAGCCGCTAGACAGCCAAGAATGGATGAAAATGGTAGTCCTGGTAGTTTGGGGGAGAACCTTAAATCTGTAACCCAATAATCTCCGGCATCTGCATTTGAACCCCCTCTTCAGGCCTTGTCCATCAATTTCTCCGAAAGGAAGTACTTCAAGACACTCCAAGCCCGACTCGCAAAACCCGGCGCGTGCAAAAGGTAGGCCTTATCCACCACTCCAGGATAATACTGCGCGGTGGTTTGTTGTGCCCCACGGCGCCGCGCACGACTGCAGCTGGATAAACCCTGGAAGTAGTTGAAATCCAAGTCACTCAGGTCCACCAACACCACTGCGCGCTCATGCCATATGCCTGGCAATGGCTTGAAAGTTCGGAATCCGATCTACACGATGTTTCAACTCTTTGGGAACTCACATTTGAGTTAAGTCATATCTGTTGGTGTCCTCCCCATTTTACTGGCTCACAATGTTGCCCCAATAACTTGACTCATACCCAGTTCCATCTTATTATTGGCTCAACATTCTTCAACATCTTCAACCCTAGCATTCTTCATGGAAATACTAGTGACTTCGGCCCATTCTGCCCGCAAGACTTCCAACAAAAACGGCACCACGGGGCACCTGTCAGCTTGGCCAACTGCGCTTGTTGCGCATAGATCCATTCGCCGGCCCAGAGCTGCGCACGCAGAGCTTCATCCGTTCGTTCGAACAAAGATCTCCACCACGGAACGTGGCCGGTGCGCATCCAGATCACCAAGCGGCCCGTCTTATCCTGAAGCGACCAAAAAAGGGAACGGTAATGAAGAAATGGAGCAAATATGTGATGTATATACAAGAACAGATATAGATAAATAGATAGATAGACAGATAGATAGAGAGATAGGATAGGATAAGATAAGATAAGATATGATAAGATATGATGTGATAAGATATGATGTGATAAGATTAGATTAGATTACATTAGATAAGATTAGATAAGATTAGATAAGATTAGGTTGTGTAGATTAGATAAGTTTAGATTAGATTAAATTAGATTAGATAAGAAAGAAAGAAAGAAAGCAAGAAAGAAAGGAAGAAAAGAAAGAAAGAAAGATAGATAGATAGATAGATAGGATTCGATTAGATTAGATAAGGTTTGATTAGAGTTGATTAGATTAGATAAGATTAGATAAGATTAGATAAGATTAGATAAAATTAGATAAGATTAGATACGATTAGATAAGATTAGATAAGATTAGATACGATTAGATAAGATTAGATAAGATTAGATAAGATTAGATAAGATTAGATAAGATTAGATAAGGTTAGATCAGATTAGATCAGATTAGATCAGATTAGATAAGATTGGATAAGATTAGATAAGATTAGATAAGATTAGAAAAGGTTAGAACAGATTAGATCAGATTAGATCAGATTAGATCAGAATAGATCAGATTAGGTCAGGTTAGATCAGATTAGATCAGATTAGATCAGATTAGATCAGATTAGATCAGATTAGATCAGATTAGATCAGATTAGATCAGGTTAGATCAGATTAGATAAGATTAGATAAGATTAGATCAGATTAGAAAAGATTAGAAAAGATTAGATCAGATTAGATCAGATTAGATCAGATTAGATCAGATTAGATCAGATTAGATCAGATTAGATAAGGTTAGATAAGATGAGATAAGATTAGATAAGATTAGATTTTAGATAGATTAGATAGATTAGATAGATTAGATAGATAGATAGATTAGATAGATTAGATAGATAGATTAGATAGATTAGATAGATAGATTAGATAGATGGATTAGATCGATAGATTAGATAGATAGATTAGATAGATAGGTTAGACCAGATTAGATCAGATTGGATCAGATTAGATAAGATTAGATAAGTTTAGATAGATAAGGTTAGTTAGATAGATGGATAGATAGATAGATAGACAAGACTAGATAGACAAGATTTGAAAGATAAGATTAGATGGATAGATAGATAAGATAATTGGATAATTAATTAGGTAGATAGATAGATAGATAGGTAGATAGATGGATGGATGGATAGATTGATTGATTAGATAGGATAGATTCAATAGATTAGATAGATTAGATAGATTAGATAGATTAGATAGATTAGATAGATTAGATAAGATTAGATAAGATTAGATAAGATTAGATAAGGTTAGATAAGATTAGATAAGGTTAGATAAGATGAGATAAGATTAGATAAGATTAGATTTTAGATAGATTAGATAGATTAGATAGATTAGATGGATTAGATAGATAGATAGATAGATTAGATAGATTAGATAGATAGATTAGATAGATTAGATAGATAGATTAGATAGATGGATTAGATCGATAGATTAGATAGATAGATTAGATAGATAGGTTAGACCAGATTAGATCAGATTGGATCAGATTAGATAAGTTTAGATAGATAAGGTTAGTTAGATAGATGGATAGATAGATAGATAGACAAGACTAGATAGACAAGATTTGAAAGATAAGATTAGATGGATAAGATAGAAAAGATAATTGGATAATTAATTAGATAGATAGATAGATAGGTAGATAGATGGATGGATGGATAGATTGATTGATTAGATAGGATAGATTAAATAGATTAGATAGATTAGATAGATTAGATAGATTAGAAAGATTAGATAAGATTAGATAGATTAGATAGATTAGATAGATTAGATAGATTAGATAGATTAGATAAGACAGATAAGATAGATAAGATTGATAAGATTGATTAGATAGATTGATAGATTGATTGATAGATAGATAGATAGATTAGATAGATTAGATAAGATAGATTGGATAGATTAGATCAGATTAGATAGATTAGATAGATTAGATAGATTAGATAAGATAGATTAGATAGATTAGATCAGATTAGATAGATTAGATAGATTAGATAGATTAGATAGATTAGATAGATTAGATAAGATAGATTAGATTGATTAGATTGATTAGATTGATTAGATAGATTACATAGATTACATAGGTTAGATAGATTAGATAGATTAGATAGATTAGATAGATGGATGGATGGATAGATAGATCGATTGATCGATCGATAGTGAGATAGAGAGATAGATAGATAAATAAATAAATAGATAGATTAGGGAGAACGGAGAGAGTGTCGATATGATATAGAGAAAGAGAGAGAGAGATATATATATATACATATATTTATAGAGATGTGATGAGATATGTGTTTATTTAAACATGTGTGTGTGACATCTATATACACATTTATGATTGTCATGATTACCATTACAGTCAATGAATCCATGATAATAGTCCATCAACCGACTAAAGTTGCTGAATGAAGACATGAAAAATGATCTCGGAAAGCCTCGACCTGGCGGGCCTAAAGAAACGGCCCAACGAAAATGTGGATGTTCACATGGTTTGGCGAACAGATGTCTCAAAAAAAACTGCAATCAAGGCGCAACACTGTAGGGATAAAATCCCGTGATGTCCACTGGAAGCACGGAGTTCAGCTTGCCATCTGGATATTCTCGCAGAATGTGATCAGCTCCAACCTCCCTTCTCCATTCCTCCATGTCAACATAGGCAGCCATGGCTTTCTCCAGGTTCCACTTCTTGTGGGCCAGAAACCTGGTTCATGACTTCAAAAGCAAGGTTCTTTTGATGGTTTTTGGTCCCAAAAACGGGTATGTCTGTGAAGTAAATGTATAGTTATATGCAGTTTCGGTGATTGTTGTGAAGCTTTATCATTTCCCATTTAAGCAAAATTTCGGATTACTGTGGTAAACCATGGTAAACCCAATAGCAAACCATCCTCAAGATCACCATGTGTTATGGGCTCTAGGTTTACCATCCCCACATGGTAGCTTTATGACTCTTTATGGCAGCCAGGGCTCAAGATGTTTCGCACATGTTCCAACACGTTCCAACCACGTCTGATCATCTTTAGCCCCCAAAAAAATCAGCACTGTTTGACCATCCCCATCCAACCATCCATGGTCATCCATCCATCCATCCATCCCCACCTCTTGAACCACAAATCGTGGCGTTTGGGCCACTGCAGTTTCTGCACTCTGCTCCGCATCTCCTGCAGCATGCCCCGCTGCGCGGCGTCCAACTCGTCAAGGGTGGGACACGCCACGCCATCCTCGCAGCTGTAGGCGCCCATGGAGGAGGACTTCGATGGACGTTTGGCCCGGCGGCAGCACCAACAACGCCTGGTGCATGGCATTGGGAACTTGGGGATGGAACAAAAACGATGGGAAAATGATGGAAAAAGGATGGTGGAAGTGGTGATGTCTGGATTTATGTCTTGATTTATGTAGTTATGTGGTATTATGTAGTGTTGTTTTAGATGTTGATGTATGATGTTGATGTATGATGTTTGGCTGCTGTGAAGCCAGGAAAATCGGAAAAATCGACTTTCGGCATCATATCATCGCGAGTTTAGCCATCAATTTGTGATGGCAGGTGCCTCTTCCGGGACCCGAACAGGTCGGGTGGATTCTTTGGGTTTGGCCATATTGGTGAATAAACGCTTCACCTCGAAAAGTTGTTGCTTAGTAAAGCAATCATAAACCATCCCCAAGCTACCATAAATATCAATGAATATCAATGAATATCAATGAATGGGTGGTATTTTACCATCCATATGGATCCATATGGATCCATATGGGTGGTTCATCCATAGTTTTTATCACTTCCAGCATGTTCCAGAGCTTCCGCTCAGCGCCTGCGTGGAGGTTCTGCTGCTGGTGCCACCGGAACGTGGGGTTTCGAGGGTCTTCGCACCTCTCTTGGCTCCCTGGAAGACTCCCTGGGCTCCAGTTTTTCGAAGCCTGGATGGGTCAACTTCTTCCGCTGCAGCCTGGGCCACTGGGACGGGGGAGAAACCATGGAGAAACCATGGAATTGATGAAAGATTTCGGTGCTATTTGGTGATGTTGGCCCTAGAAGTTAGAATTTTTGGTGGTTTTTGCTTTGCTACAATGAATGTTTGACCATTCCAGTGATGATTGTGTGGTTTACGACTTCTGTTTCGAAGGGGTGGCCTGTACACGACTGCAGTTGTTAGGCAGGGACTCGATGTCCTTTTTGGGACCCCAAAACACAGACCATGGTTCTTTCCACCCTTGACTCTAGGTTTGATAGGGTGACTTTGACCTATTTGATTTGTTATCTTCGGAAGTCGATTGCGAGTCGACTGTGGATTGGATAGCCCCTGATTTCAATGGCTGTTATGTTTTCCAAACACATTCCGAAGTTCATCTGGGGCTCCGTGTGGCATATTCATTTGGCACATTCCTTTGCGGCCGGACATTGTGCTTACCGTGCTTAAATGACCTGCAAGCCTCACCATTGGCTGAGATGAGCCCAAAAGAGCCCCTTTTTCGGCCACCAAGCGGCCCATCAAAGCATCCAAAGCAAAAAACATGGCCCGACATTTGGCCCCCCATGGCTCTGATTTCTTCTACAGACTTTTGATGCGAAAGAAGCTGCAAACTTCAGATCGCTGACGTGGTTTTCGACTTCGAATGACTCTGAGAATGAATTCAATAATCCCGTCCCCCTTTTAAGACCCCCAAAATGTGTAGATCTCCAAATAGACCATGGTTTCTGGCGGGTGTTTAATATTAAGGGAATGGAATTACTCAAAACTTCCAGTTTTGCAGAAGGATTTGATATCTTGAAGTCCTGCTACATCAGCATCAGCTTCAGCATTGCGCTCATCTCATCTCTCTGAGGGCGCTGCAATGGACAAGTTCTCTGGTAGCAACAGGTCACCTCTCACGCGAAGACCCATCTGCACCGAAAAATCATAAGTTTTCCCACCAAAAATCATCAAAAACCCGCACTTTCTGGAATGGAATGTGCTAATCCTTTGGCACAAGACAACCAAGGGGTTAAATGATACAATGCACTTGGCTGCAGTCATGAAGCCCACTTAAAATGACGCTCATCACTGGGGGGCCGCAACTTTACCGGAATTCAAAAAGTGGGAGATGTGCTGGCCATATCTGGCCATCAGAAAATGGTGTCCCCTGAGCCCAACTGAGCCCAACTGAGCCCCCGACTCCGCATGCCCTCTGAACGCAAGCCCTCGCGCAGAATGCGCGCCACCTGCTGCTGCTCCTCAAAGAACAGGAAGAACTGCTGGTTCAGTACCTGATCTGCTCGATCTGCTCATTGATCTCAACGCCGTCGCAATCATGGCATCTCTGGAAACTACAAACCCACGAAAACCACGTGCCAGCCTTGAGGTTGTTGAGAAGGACCACCTCATAAAGCTGGCTGACTACAGCATATCATCATCTCCGGTGTTTTCTAGAGGATCAACTTGTATGAAATTTATGCGTCAATCTCAACTGGATTGGTGCAAGGGAAAATTGACAGTGATGCCCTATATTCATCTATATTCAATGGCAATAACCATGGCTTCCAGTGAAGATTTTTCTTTAACCAATCCATTGTCATGTTGTGGTGGTTCAACCTGTTAAACAGACCCCCAGCAGCTGAGCGATTTCGACTGAGGAGAACAGCAGAGCCAAACTGAAGATCTTGGGGCCATAGGCACTCCGTGCATCCTGCGCAGCAAGTGCTGGTGGTTACCGCCTGAACCCGGAAGGAGAGTCAACCGTAGAAAAAATAGCCTCTGGTAAACTAACTGTTTGCTATTGAAAATTGCCATAAAAATTAATAGTTGATTTACTCATGAATAGCATGGTGATTTTCCAGTTCGTTATGTAAACGTTTACCAGAGGGTAGGTGAAACAGGCCAAAAAAGGTGCCCGTTGTAAACCCAAATCTGTTCAGTTTCTCCATGTGAAATTTCAGCATCTTGGGAAGCTCCCAGGTTCCAATTTTCCAAAAGCGACGACAAGGAGACTCTGCCATGACCCACCTCGGAGGAGAACAAGCCTTCGGTGTCCATCCACACCTCAGGATGGGTCAAAATGTGAAGACCAAAGTTCTTGGGGCCGAATGGGAACCAATGGGAACCCACTTAAAGTCATACCCTCTGCTAATTTAACAGTGTAATATCGAAAATTACGCTGTAAAAATCTACAAATGGACCGTTATCCATAGCTGTGATAAATTGTCAGAGGGCATCCAACAATGTAATCTGGCAACCCCTTCCTCCGTGATGAGCCTGTTGAAAATTCGAAGTTCGCTCTGAGATGTTCCGCAAATTGCCAGAGACCAGCCACACTTTGCAATGCTTTTTTCAGCCCCCGCTCGGAATTGATGCACCCACAGGTGGATTACTCCACTATCCGATCTACCCTCCAGTAAATTAACATAGACCCTGGCAGCCATCGGGGTTGGAAGATTAGTTTCCATTAAAACTAGGCTATAAAATCAGGGTCCAACAAGTCCAACTGTTAATTTACCAGAGGGTTTTTCTCCAAAAGCTGCACTTCTCAATCTGAAACAACGCTGGAAGTGAAATGATCCAATCCCAGCATCCGCCTAAAATCCATCCGTCCCGCAGGTCCCAGATGCAACAGTTCCAGCGCGATCAGGGAGTGCTTCGGCGCAGATCTCAATACCCCTGTGCCCAAAGAAACCGGAAAAAATCTGACAGACAATTTCTACGATTTGATGTGATCTTATATGACTTGAGTCTTAAGTCATCTATATGATCTATATCTATATCAAAATCTATATCCATATATATATATTCATATATATATACATATGTATAATCTATATAATGATGTGTTCTATATAGGTGTTTAAATCTTTCAACCCCAAGCCACCGGCCTAGTGAAGGTCTGCTGGCCATGGCCCACCCCAAAGCTGTTGGAGTAGGGAGCCCGTCGCTGCATCAAGCGATTCAGCAACAACGACTTGCCGCCGCGGTAGACCCCCAGGGCTGGCACCTCAGGTCGGCCAAGGGGCCGGGTGATGGATGGTTGATGGAAGCCAAGCCAGCATAGATTACCATGTTTTTTTTTCAGTTACCACTTGGAAATCATAAATCATCATAAATCATCATAAATCATCAGATGTATCATACATATATATATATATATATATATATCATATATCATATATCATATATCATATATCATATATCTAACCCTTTGCTTGCCTTATAAGTTACCACTTGATTTACCGAACAACACCCCGATCTGCCAGCCATCTATATCCATTTCCTGGGGCTCCTTGGAAGATTTTCGGTACCACATGGTACCACAAAAACGGGCGATTTTCGGAGATCATTTCGGGGGAGGTAACTATAGTAGGACTCTGTCATGAGGAATGAAACCCTCAAGCATCGTGATTTGAAGCCTCAAATTTGGGGGATTTAATTCCATGCAGAATGGAATTTGGGGTGAGTTTTTTGGTGATATGACTTACGACATGGGATTTTACCAACAACTGGCATTTTTTTTAACCAATGACATTTACCTCAAGAATGATGTCAATGGGATAGGGGATCTGTGCAAAGAGAACCGGGGTTATCCGAAAATTGGCACGTTCCAGAATTGGCAATGATTTATGATAAAAGCATACAAAGCTTCGTATGTCAGGGGTACCTTGTTTTCAGACGAACCGATATTGTGGATTGAAACAGGTCCAAGAGCTGGGATTTAGCCAACAGCCAACGAAAAAAAAAAACGTGGTCAAATGTCAAACCGGATAGATATATGATATATATATATATATGCATATTATATATATATATATGTGTGTGTGTTTATTTATTTATTTATCTATTTATTTATCTGTTTATATATATATATATTATATTGTATATGTATATATGCATAAATCCAACCCCTTCCAATTCCCCAAGTATCAGCCGAAATGACTAGATCCAAAACTAACCCAGGTCTGAACAGCCCCAGCAGTCCCCTTTTTGGCCTCGATTTCGCCAATGTCTGGAACTGCCAACTGTACAAGCTCCGTGCTGGGGAGCTGGGACCTCAAACATATACTGAGCCAATACGAACAAATCCATATCTCCATTCTACAGATATGAAAATGTCATAGCAATATCATACACATAGAGATATCGAAAATAGACTATATAATTTAAATGTATGTATGTATAAATATATATATATATATGTGTGTGTGTGTCTGCAATATGTCTGTCCACTAAGAATACCAGTAAGTAACCATTGAAAAAAGGCCCCAAAATCGGCAGTTAACACGAATTCGATATCTGCGCACATCTCACTCTAAGGTGGCCAGTTGCCTCGGCCCCTTCATCTCCTTGATCTCGCCTTGGTTCTCCATCCGAGGGAACCTTGGAATCAGTGCCCCTGGGTCCATGGGCTAATCATCATGTTCCCTATCAAAAATTGCCTTGTCTTTGGGAGGGGTAGACCCCATCATGCTCAGGGATGCGGATTTCATGGGATTTCATGAGATTTCAGCGTCGCAGTATCTTTGGGAATCTGAACTTGAATGTACAGGCACCACCTGTAACATGATGAAAATACAAATTCTGAATAAGAAATAACAAGAAATCGTTCGTGATCAACCACCAACCACTTGCAAGAAGACATCATCACCATCATCACCATCATCACCATCATCATCATCATCACCACAACAACCACCACCATTCCCAAGAAAAACAGCAAAACCGATGTTCCCTCTTACAAACTGCTGACTCTGAATGTTTTTTGGATGACCATCACAGATCCCAAAAACAGATCCCAAAAAAGTGCCTTACAGCCTCAGTACAAGACTTGGTTGGTGGTTTCAACCTACCCCTCTGAAAAATGATGGAGTGAAAGTCAGTTGGGATGATGATTCCATTCCCAACTGAATGGAAATCCATCAAAATTCCATGGTTCCAAACCACCAAGCACGAGACACATATCTACGAACAAAGCCTTCGTTGTGCTTTGCTCGCTCATACTTGTCGAACTCGCACAGCTGGAACTGAACGTCGTGCAGAGTCAGTTCTCCTGATGGGTACCTGGCCCGCCCCAGGGCCATCCTGGCCCCAGGTCCCATGGATGGCAGAGAGGATCACTGTGTTTCCATCCGACTGTACCGTGGTTTGCAACAAAAAAAATGCCATGGTTTGCCGAGTTTGATGGTGAAATCTTCCATGCTGAACTGTTTGATGAATCTCATATATCTCATTCTTAAAGGGTAACAAATATCTAGTTGCCAAGCTGAAACACTCAAATGACCCCAGGCCCTATCTCGATCTTCGCTGCAAACCAGCTACCAGTCATCGATCATGTGACTTGGGTTCCAAAAGAGCTGCCGCTGCGCGTACACGTCCAAGAGCTCTTGAACGAAGCTTTCTTGCACCGCACGGCTGCTGCCTGCTATCTGAGAATGGTTCCAGCTATAAAAGAAAAAAAGCTGGGTTGACAACAACCTCATGTAGTTGGTAGAAAAAAACAATTATGAGTCATGACTGGCAGCACATGATCTCCCTCTAATTCCCCCATTTTACATGCTAAGATCAGTGAAATCCACCATGTGAAGCATGGTTAAATCATGTTAAATCATGTTAAACCATGTTAAATCATGTTAAATCATGTTAAATCATGTTAAATCATGTTAAATCATGTTAAATCATGTTAAATCATGTTAAATCATGTTAAATCATGTTAAATCATGTTAAATCAGTTAAATCCCCAGGTTTTCCCCACCCAAAAAAATGGTCCAAAACATTCCAGTGCTGCAGGAAGGGCGCTATAGCAGTTCTCCTTCGTAGGCCTGCCATGCAGCCGGTTGAGCGCGCGCCGGGCGCCAGGACCTACTGGACACCAGTCGTTGAGGTCTTGGCAGTGATTTTCCCAAGAGCCTCGATCCATTGGATTCCATGGGGGTCACCATCAACCTGGAAAAAATGGTGGGTTTTCCATGGGGATTTCATCAGGGGATTCGAGATAAACCATGGGAAAATGCTGATTTTTCTCCATTTAAACCATCTAGGGGGGGAAATTTACTAGGAAATATGGAAACATCACGGGGATGTCATGGGATTTAGAAAATTCATAGCATGGGTGACTTAAAAATGGTGGATGTTGCCATGTTACCTCCCTGTTCTGGCCATGTTCATGGGGAAAATGATTAACCAATGGATGGAATGGGGTATCATCCACCATGGCTTGAGGGGATGTTTCTCCCAAATGACCCAACTAGAAGCACCCAAAAAAAGGAACGCGCACCAAACTGCAGCAAAGAACCATTTGCACTGTTCCAAGTGCAAAACAAAGGTGTCTTCAGAAGGTCTTGCGCCAGTTCTTTGGCTAAGAAGCCTGGGAAAAAAGGCCAGCAAAACTTCGGGATTGCTGAAGGGTTGGGTCCCCAAGTTTTGCTGGTAGACAAGATGGGGAGAACAAAAACATGATGGGAAAAAAATCATTGAAACCCACTCCGTTCAGATAAGGAATCTTCCCTATAGCAGCAACTATGGCTACGTATCTTTGGGCATCCGTGGATCCTCACTTCAGGACTGGACGAAAACGGGTAGTGTCATGTGTCAAGTTCACTACGGCCTTTTACAGTATTTCTTTTATATAATTACATAGAAATTCACCGATGTTCTTGCCCCATGCAAATGGATAGTTGTGGGTTCTTTTATTTTTCGCAACGGCTCCTCATATCTTCCTGTTCGCCCATCAACTTGAAACCTTTCGGTGATCAACGCAGCAACAGGCTAGTCCAGGATTTATATATGTTGTTTACCTTTCTTTGTCTCGAATCCAAAGTGATGCGTTCCATATTTTTCCAATTGCCATATGAGATTTGACTTACTTGTAGGTGATTTCATCGATGTTCCGCCTGAAATCATGTCAACTTACAATGGACATGATAAATCAAAAACGATGGCTTTCCGGCTTTCCACCATTTTTGCGTAGATAATTGACAAAAACCATCGATGCAATCCATGGTCGATGCCTGTACCACCGTAGTTGGGCACTGTCATGATCGCTCGCACCACCTGACGCTCATGGGGAAAGTTATGATAAACCGAAGGGTTGGGGATGTCAATGTGCTGGGGAAGACACAAAACGACGTGCGCGTATATCGATCTGCAATCACATGTCCCCTATCTATCTATCAATCTATCTATCTATCTATCTACCTACATAGATATATATATATATATATACGGGTGTGGGTGTGTGTAGATATAGCACATATTACATATTTGTGTGTGTGCATTTTGAAGCCATTACAATCCCACAACATATGGCAAGCCCGTGGAATCTTTTACATGGAGCCCCCACCTGTTGCCAGGAATAGCCATCCTCTGCCGCCCTCACGATGTCGTAACGCCGCTCCCAAAGGCTGCCCAGGTGGACCTGACAGACCTCCTGAAGGTTCGAGAAGCTGCAGAGCCATGGTTTTTTCCATTGGTTTTTTCACCCCAAGTTGTCGGTTAGAAAAAAACAGGGAAACCAATGGTTTCATGTGTTTCACTATCCAAAATTTGGATTGAACAACACAAACTGGGGAAAAGGTGGTGGAAAACTGGGGAAAAACAACATAAAAATAGCCAACATCATCTATTTTCAAGTTGAAGATCCGCTCCCCAAAAAAAAAAACATCCCTCCTTTCCCCTCCTGAAACAGCGAGCGCACCAGCGCCTGCCCGATGGCCGGTCTGGGATTTCTCGCTGCAGAGCTTTCGCGTTTGCGCCAGGTACGCGAAGGACAGTAGGCCTGGCTGAAGCAAAGGATCCCCTTCTGCCAGCAGCTCATAGCTACATCCACCACCGGGCGCCAAGCAGATTCATCCCAGGTTTCAAACTCCATGAAGCCCAAGGAATGGATAAACTCCTGCAAATTCAGGATGCGGAAAAATGGGGGTGCGTTTGTTTCTTTAGTGTGGATGATACATGTTGATCAGATATGTGTTACAGACATCTATATCGTCAAAATGGTCAAACCACTAAAACAGATACCATCTGGTTATTTAACATAGCCATGGAAGATCAAAATGCTATTAATAGGTAAACCATCTATTTCTATGGGCCATCTATACCATGGCGAACTGTTAGTCATAACCAGAGGGTAGATAGACTGAATAGATGGCTCCTTAACAGCCTTAACTGTCACCCAAAATCCCCAGAGATCACCACAATTCAGTTGGTCCTTGGTGCCAAAGGCCCGCCAGAGGGCGCAGTGAAACACCATGAGACCCGCTAAGCGCAGTTTGGAATGTGGACCGCTGAGCTCTTTCCAGGCCTCCAAGGCTGGCTGTAAAGCAGCTCGAACTGCACGGGTGGTCACATCGTCCTCAAAATGGAACGAAACAATGGTGAAGTCCATGAAATCACATCGATTGCACAGGGATTTTATGGGATTTTGACAGATTTTCACCATGAAAATGGATGGGGCCTATAGAAGCAATAAATGGAGATTCCACCTATGTATGGTGTGTTTTAATCATAAGCGGAATTTCGCCAATCAATAGATGGTGTTTGGATATGCTGATTTGGGATACAAATTCCAAGATGTTCCCATTGGATTCCACCTATGGTGGGTTCACCAAATCCAGGGCACTTGGGGATGTGTTGAATGTTTGACCATGTTTGACCGCCCACGAAGCTCAAACCATCACCCCCGAAGTCAGGTCATGTCAGATATCTTTTCCACACGGACCTGTGGTTAGCCCGCGGTGTCTAGCGCTTCGCCTGTAGACATGTAGCGATCCCGAAAAAATAGAAACGCAAATCTTACATAGCAACATGCACGCACGCAGGTTCGTGCAATCATCACACATGGACGTGTCTCCAAACTTGGAGCCCCAAAAATCCATAAACATCCTGTGGTTTATCATTTCTTTTTCCTCATAAAACTGCGATTTCGGGATATTCGGCTTGGTTCCCCCACTTTTTGGGGGGAGAAAAACCCATCCCCTCCAGCCCCATTTGGGCAGCGTCCTCCCGCCGGACGTTGGTGAGGAAAACAGACCGCATGAGGTCCCCTTCCGCGTACCATTCGTCCGATGGCAAGCCCATCTCTTTTCCTGGTTGAGTGCTGGATGGTTGCTTTAATGCTTGGTTAAATCGCTCCAGTTTCCTCTGTGAAAGTGGGGAACATCGTTTTGATGTTTCATCTTGCGTATTGTGTTGATGTCTTGCAATTCCTAGCGTGTTAAATGATGTTCATTTCAACTTTGCTAACTTTGTTCATTTGATTCATGCATCATAAACCCAAGTTTGGGATATTCTTGGTGGCTAACTATCATGTGGATGGGAAACGCTGAGGAACCGTTCCCTCCGATCTGGATCAAAGAACTAGAAGAACCTTCATGATCTCACCGTTACCCCATCTGTGGATCGTTGAACGCATTTCGTGTTTTTCTTTCGTAATGGTTTCCAATGATTTATGATGGTGAATCATCCCATTTAATGATATCTTTTCCGGTTCAAGAATCATCAAGAAATCATCATGTATGGCTATCTAAACATGATATGTTATATTATGTTATCATGGTTATCATCATGATGGTGAATAGCCTTTGGTAAACTAACAGTTAGCTCTGGAAAATCACCATCTTTGGGCTGGGCCGCGGATTCGGGCCGTCTCCCGGCGATACATGAAGCCATAGAGGTCAGCCATGCGAGGGTGACCTCCTAAACCTTGGCTTTTTGCCAAGGGATCCAGAAAATGGTAGATCTAATGGTAGATCTGGATGTAAAAAATGTAGATCTAAATGGGATATCATGATGATGATGATGATAATAATTATGATGATGATGATGATGATGAGAGAATTGCGGGCATCAATTCTGATCATTTTCTGGATGATTAAGATATATTAACATTCTTTTCTGGATGGTGATCTGCCTGGGGAAAACTTCCATCATGGGACAATTCTGGTGATTTTTTAGTGGTAGCATACCTTCACGGTGCCATGAATTCGCATCAGTGTCATTCCCACCATGATGTGCCACCCATAACCCATACTATTCCCACCATATGTAGTGTAATGGCACAATAATGATGATATAATGGGGATATCATGGGGATATGTCTTTCTCACACTCCCATTGTATACATTCCGACTATGTGGTGTAGTGGGACAATAATGATGGCATATAGTGTAATGTAGTGGTGATACAATGGATTTTCTGCGTGGCAAACCCCTTTTTGTGTCATGTAAATTTGGCTTTCACTGGAAAAAATGGTGGATATAATGGAAATATGATGGAATTTTCTTGTGGCATGTACATATATATATTATATATATTATATATATTATATATATTATTATTATTACTATTATTATTGTTATTATTATTACTATATATATGTGTATATATGTATTATTAAACATATATATATTATTATATATATATATTATTATATATATATATTATTGTGGAATGTTGGCGAATGCCTTGTGGTAATCAAACATGCCTGGGAAATCCCCGAACTAAACGAAGGTTTATAGCTGGGAAAATCATCGAACTAAATGGTGATTTTTCCATTGCCATGTTTGAAGACCCAGAGGGTCTATTCCCACTATGTTCCAGAAAATCTCATGTATTCTCCATGTTTTTTCCAGTCAAGTAAACCCTGGCTTGCTGGAAATTCACCCATTGAGTTCGACGATTACATACCCCATATGTTCCCAAGGTTTGAAAGTTCGGCTACATTACCAGAAGGTACCTCGCTAAAAGTGGGCATTTCCAGTTTCCAGTGGTTTTGTGTGGTTTTGTTTCTCCTTCAAAAGAATAAAACCTTCTTCACTATTCAGATTCCCCATTCACCCATAAAAAAAGGTGAAAGACCCAACAAAAATCGTCCAAAGTCAAGTCCCACTTCATGGCAGTTCCTTTTTAAAGGAGACACTTGGGAATCAACACATTCGCCACATGGCTCAAAGTAGCTGGTGGCTGATGACAACCAGCTGCTACCGCAGCGCCGCCGCTTCGACACGATGCGATCCACGCGATCCACGCAGCGATACTCCGCTGGAACCCAGTCGAAATCATCGGTTTCGGCCCAGTCGGAGGCCGAGGTCCATTCCGTCTCCGAGCCGGAGCTGATTTCAATGAAAGCATGACTTGCCTCAGACAGCTGATAAATCAGGGCTGATAAATAGGCTGGATCTTTCTTGGGGAACAATTGAAAAATTGACCACGAAACCTATATGATTTTTTGAGGCGGCTTCCGAGCAATAAACATGCAAGGGTGTCCTGCAAACTGATTCTTCCCTTCATCCAATTCTCAGACCAAGGCCAGCTAATGCAAGGGATGGGCGAGTTGATGAAAGGTCTCGATTGTGACCAATGAACTGCTGAAGTCAGCGCCAACAGACACTCCGATGCCGCAAGCCATATCAAATCATATCACATCAAATCCCAAGATGCTGTTGTTCTTGTCTGGTACACCCCGTATTTTGGCGGCAAAAACCCTATGTTTGACCGGCTTGGCCATCCATGGCCATCCCGCCTTCGTCTTGGAAGGTTCCATCGGTTTTAGCACGGGCGCTGCTAGCGCCATAAGGAAACTGGTGCTCTACCGTGTTGTTGGAGACCTCGC
Source organism: Cladocopium goreaui (assembly GCA_947184155.2). NCBI lineage: Eukaryota > Dinophyceae > Suessiales > Symbiodiniaceae > Cladocopium > Cladocopium goreaui. Next base: position 137,463 of record CAMXCT020004001.1, on the reverse strand, counting down.
CCACGAAGCCCATCACTTTTTGTACAGTTTCCTGAGGAAAAGGGGGCGAAAAAAGGGGCTTTACGGGGCCCTGTTGAAGACCCGCCCGGTCCAACTAGCCCTCCAAGGTATAGGTATCACTTGCGGTCACAGTGGAAAGGAAAACCAAAGTCACGATGTGAAAAGTCAATCAACTTGAATCATTGAATCTGAGTCAGAGAAATTGATGATAAAAAATCTCCATAAACAGCATTTTAAAACATCTGACCTCATCTTTTTGGCTGAGCATCATGGGTTTTTTCGTTTTTTTCTTAGGTGCATCCTGCACGGCTGGCACGCTGAAATGGATACGGCACAAAGTCCTCTGGCCAAGGGAAATCATCTCCAAGGTAACTTGACGCGACATCTTGGGAAAGTGGGATGTGACACAGGGTCCACGGGGCACAGGCGCCGGTACTTGCTCTGAGCCATGAGCATCATTGACATATCATGACAATCATGAGCATCCCATTAGAATACCATTATATATCCAATATAGTATGTATTTTCCAATGGATATACCATATTAATCCCATGATAATTTTGACAAATGTGAAGAGAAAAAACCTGAGGAATCTCCGAACATTTCACCCGTGATTCTGTTCATCGCACTTGCCGAATTCTACGCCCAAAAAAAGAGCAATGGTCCAGAGTCCAGATTGAAACAATGCGACATCAACAACTCAGATCCTGGAAAATACCCTCTGGTAAACTAACATAGCTATTGGAAATCACCATTTTTAATGGGAAAACTCACTATAAATGGTGATTTTCCATAGCTATGTTAAATTACCAGAGGGTACTGCTCGTCGAGGGATCTTTCGTTTACGTAGAGGGCCACCATGGGCCACCACTGAAAACGTGGCAAAAACTGTCGAAAGATCACTAAGAAGGCCGCCAGAAACAAGGGTGAGCCTCAGTGCCGCCACGTGAATGGATGCAGATGGCCTTTCCAGCGCCCAAATGGTTTATGCCTATTCCAAAAGTATCCCGAAGGTATTACAATGTATGTTGTATGTACGCACATGCCAGATGCAAATGCCAACGCGACCATGTGTTTCCCAGACGTAGACGCACTTTCAAAAACACCTTTTTTGTTGCATTTATTTATTTTGCCTTGAAAAAAGTGCATCGGCCTGTGCGTTTATAAAGTTTATGCATCTATATCCCCCACAGGCTGTCCGAGCCACGTTGGGATTCCAGGAATTTCAGTCCCGCATCGTTCAGTTGTAGGGTGGCTGCAGCCTTGGCATCGCAACAGTCGCACCATAGTGTGCCTGGATTGGAAAAAAACGATGCGATCCAGAAATCTGTATTTTGGCACTTTTAAATCCACCACTTCTACATGGTTTACAGATGTTTCCAGGCTTACAGACGTTTACAGTTTACGTGTCAAAAAATTGGAGGTTTGCTATTGTGACCTTTGATTCCAACCAGGGGGTACATGCCTGAACCATCTGAACCCGTTTCCCCCAATATGAAACACCCATCAGAAACATGGTTCAGTAGGGAATTTACACATCCTGCCCCTCGGGTCACAGCATCTGGATCGTCCTCCTAGCCAGGCCACAGCATTTGCCCATGGCTGGCATGGAAAACCCCTGAAGTTGATTACTGGTTGGTGGTTTCAACCCATCTGAAAAATGTGAGTTCGTCAGTTGGGATGATGACATTCCGAATATATGGAAAAATAAAAAATGTTCCAAACCACCAACCAGATTATGTTGATTGGAGATATTGGAGATATCGGCGATTGGAGTAACTGGAAGTCATGATGCCACAGCCAGGCTGAGCCATGATCATCATGATCCACTGGCCCAGTTGATCCACGCCTTGCTCACCACTTCCAGTAGCCGCACTGGGCATTGAGCGCAGTCTTCCTGCAACTCATCCTGGGGGATTGCAGCAGATGGCGGCCAACTGGGCAAACAACCTGAGTCCCCGGGCAGGTTCTTCAGTTGGCACCTACAGCTAGACAGAAGTCACATCTGATCACACCACCCCCATCTCTTGGAAGATTTGGACGCACCTGCCGGGTCCGAACTCAACCTGAAACCAAGGGTAGATTGAGGTCGCCCTCAAATGTCTCCTAAAGGTTGGACCCTTTGTTCCTCCAAAAAACTACACATCTACGATGGTTTTCCAGCTCTTCAGGAGACCTCGAACTCCGACCCATCCGACCCGTCCGAGCAATCCCCAACTTGGCCTCAACTTCAACGTCCGGGTCAGGAGACACCTGGCCCCAACAAGCTACAGCAGGTGCTGAATCTCCCACCCAGGGGATGCCTCTATGGATTCCTCACGCCCTTGCCCCAGGCAGGATCCAAGGGATCCAAAGATGAACCTGGGCGGCCAAGGTGGCATGGCAAACCGTGAAAAATCTGTTCAAGTTTGAAGCCTTCAGGGTTCGAAGGAAAAGTTCGAAAAAAAAACAAGAACCAGAATGAGATGATTGACAAGCTCGCCCACCAATTGTGGATGCATCTGCCAAACCCAGGGACATAGAGATGTTTGGCAAATTCTGCCCTGCCCCCTGCCCCGCGCAAAGCTTGGGCCCTGAGGCATCTGCAATTGCCACAACTTCATGGCCCAGTAACCCCCGTAACCCTCTGAAAGTTGATATGGGAACCCTCCTTAAATGGCAAGAATGGCTGCAGAATCATCTTCGGTCTTCCTCTCACCATGAACTTGCCATTTCGCATGGTGGCTTGGCTGGTCTTGGACAATAAAGAAACTCATGTTTCAAGGAAACCACACAACCCCATATTCTTCGCAACTTGGACCTTTGTTGATAAATAAATTGCTTGAGCCAAACAGCACAGAGCCACCATTCTCCGACTTCAAATGAGATCTGCCGGTTTTACTCTCGCAACTGCATCCCAGGTAGTAGCCATCTATACTATCATTGATCTACATATAATACACAAGGAGCCCCCTAGCTAAGTTGGCGAACATAACTCCAAGAACTCTTGTTTATAGGGGACATAGATAGATATATATATATCTCTCTCATGATATATCATTGTGTATCTATACTATTCATAATTCATATGTTTTTTGTTCACCAACAAACATCACGGTTTGCACCACCTGATAAAGTCAGCCACCAAACTAGCTGCGTCCTGGTACTTGGGGCTGCTGGGGTCTAAGAAGACGCCCTGAGCGATGGAAAATCTGGTCGGGTAAATCCACTTAGCTAAGGAACTATATGGAGGTTTCCAATCCATCCATTTTAATAGCATGTTCCATGATAAGCCATCCAGTTTGGGGCCCATTTTAGGAAACCTCCATATAGTTTAACTATGTTTAACTATGTTTAACTCACATGCCATGGGGAAACTTTAAATTCTAAGGTAATTGTCCCGTTCTATGGTCAGAGCCACCATTTCGTTTTGTACCTGGAAATCTGCATGGGAAATCCCTCAACTAGATGGCCATCGTGAAAATCATCGAAACAACTTGTGGCTGTTCCAACTAGCCATGTGGTAGCCTCAAGTTGGCAATCCTTTCGAACTCATCATATCCCAAGAACATATCTTTCCAGCACAAGTTGCTCTAATATCCCATTCTGATCCAGGTGTTTTTAAGGTGGATCCCGCGTGCAATCAACTCTTGAGATACGTTGGGATGACTGGGGTGGGATCCACAGCGAGAATCTGGTGAATCACGATAGATCATCCCGACAGTGGGGACTATATCCCTGGTTGGTGGTTGCTGCTAACCCCTCTGAAAAATCATGGAGTGAGTGAAAGTCAATGGGAAGGATGACATCCCAAGGATAATCCCATATATGAATATATATATATATATGAAATGGAAAATAAAAGCCATGTTTGAAGCCACCAACCAGATCCAATCGTGAATCATAAATTGGTGGTCGTTTATTGCATTTATCCTTCTTTTTTTTCCCCGGATAAATTAAAAGGGCAACGCTTCCTAAGGGTTCCACAGGTGTTGATCATTTGCAGGTTTGGTCAGCCAACAAAACCCTCAAAACCAATGCCAGTGGCTTGGAACAAATGGTATGCGGATATGATGACTCCAAGGACAAAGGATTGAAAACATTCGGAAAATGACCTGACTGATCCTGGTTCCCCCAATTAGGCAACACCTTAATTCTTGGATTGGTTCAAAGTTCTGCTCTAAAACCGGTTATATCACCAATTTCTGTGTGGAATCAAAACATCTCAAAACGCTTTCCTTGCATAATCTTGCAGCTTTTGAAGCTACACCAAGCTCTGGTTGTTGTTTTCTTTACCTCTGGTTATTTAAGATAGCCATGGGAAATGACCCATTTATAGATGGTTTACCTGTTAAAAATGGTGATTTTCCATGGCTATGTTAAATAACCAGAGGGTATATACCAAGGCTGCGGCAGAAGGCAAGTCCTTTTGCAGTACCTGGAGCTGAGCATCACCGAAACCCCACAAAAATGGTCCTGAAACACTGGGTGAAGGGGACAAATTGAACCAAATACCATGGTGTTTTACCATCTGGTTATTTAACATAGCCATGGAAAATCACCATGCTATTAATAGGTAAACCATCTATTTCCATGGGCCATCTATACCATGGCTATGTTAAATCACCAGAGGGTACATCTTTTTACCAATCATCAGGTCCTGCAGATGTTTTCTTTTCCAATTTTGGGATGATTGTTTTGCTGGTTCATCCCTGAATCATCCCATTGGTCATGTTCAATTTTAAACACCATCCACTTTATGGAGTTGATAAATGCGAATAATAACACCATATAACACCATATAACTCCATAGCATTACTACCTAAATCAGTTGGCCAGTAATGTATAGTAATGTCAGTTATCCCAGTTATCTCCATCCTCCACCCATTTCAGGGGCTCACAATGCCACCACTAAGAGCTGAGATGGATTCAGAAAGTTCCGACCTGGTCGGCGTCTTGGAAGATGTAAATTTCCACCCGGGAAATCCGGCGGTTTTCGCGACGACATGCCATAGCCAGGCGAACATGCGCTGAGAGAAACAAGAGTCTCAAGCAATTGCAATTAAAGAATTGCACAACAGAGGTGTACCAGAAAAGTGAGGACAGACTTGAATGCCAAAAAAGAATTGAACAAGAGAACATCATCCCTTTGTGTGCCATCAAGATGTCATTTCTATCTGCCAAGGTCATGCCGAGACACGAGAACTTCTCAAAGCTTGTGAGAAAGTCCACCTGGGAATGATGACAAAACATGGGTTTCAGTGCACAGAATTGCCCACCCCCCAAGTTCGCCATAGAATTTCACGCCTTGATTTGTTTCGTAACTGAATCTGACGGGCAAACGAGGCTGCGATACCATGGGCTACCCATCTGTCAGGTCTTCCAAGCACAAAGAAAGATAAACCACTAGGGGATCCTCAGGGGATAAAATCACCCCATTTCCAGCAGCGTTTCGGCGTTTTACCCAGAAATCCCCTGTCCTTCTGTTCTCCATCACACTCGCCCCAGGTGATCTCCTGCATCTCAACCCCTCCATGGCTTCCCAGATGTCCCGGTGATGGCCGTGAGTTCGGGAACATGACATCACCGGCAGATCCAAATAGACGGTGATTTCTGGGACCCAAGATACCCAAGGAAGAACGGATCTATCATCAATGGCCATTTCAGGATCCTAAAATGGAGGTACTGTACCATATAAGGCCTTATATATGGTAGGTACCTCCAATTTAGGATCCTGAAATGGCCATTGATATCAGATCTACCACAAAAAAAAATGCTGAGACTATCCCCCTGCCGTCCTGCCGCGAAGAAATCGGCTGGAAGACCGAGGCCAAAGTTGTACCTCAGAGCCGTTGCTGAAAGGTTTTCCTGGCGAAAGTATCACCCTTGAGAGTCTCAAATACCTTTTTTTCATGCGTTTTTTATCAGCAATTCTGAGGTCAGTTAGTAGTACTTAGTAGTACTTAGTAGTATCAGAATGGGGTCGACTTTTTTCGGGATAGCTGCATTGGGGACCTTTAGCTGTTTGCAAATACACATGTTTGGATGTCAGTTTCTGAGGCCATGTCCCATCCGAATTCTTGGCCAAAAGCATCTGCTCATTGCTTCAAAGGGAAGCATCTAAGCATCTAATCGGGACCAGAAACCCTGGTTTTCTGAATCCCAAAGTCGGACCCAGTTTTCCCCAATTTTTCGCCTAAGAATCACCCCAAGAAATCCGATCCAAGTCGACCCAGTTTTCCCCAAGAAATGCCAAAGTACTGAGGCTCTCCAGTGGATTTGCTGTGACCTCACCAAAAAGGAGCTCCTGAGGAAACTGGACATGGCCGAAACTGGACGAGATTTCAAGGGCTCTTGGCAGGGCATGATCGAAACATGACACGTGTAATTAGTTGCACGGAAAACACACTTCATATCAGTTGATATCAGGCATTATCCACCCAACATATTCAAATTTAAAGACATTAAAATTAATGAAGACAGAAATCCGGCTGCGAGTTCACAGCCGGTCTTTAAGTCTGACCCACTTGACAGTTTTCCCTGACGCCTTGTGGGGGAATCCCTTCTGATGTTCTCGTCATTTCATTGCCCCCTGGTAAACATACAAAAAACTATCGAAAATCATCGTGTTTAATGGGAAAATCCACTATAAATGGACATGTTCAATAGCAAACTGTGAAATTACCACAGGGTATGAACCAGGGCCTTTACACTGTGTTTCACCATGTTCCACCCCTCCAACAGCCCAAAGTTGGGAGTACACTTGGTGTGCACTATAATGGCTATAACTATATCCATGGTAAGAATTTCCAGAAGTTGGCATAGAAACAAAACAAAACCATAGTTACCATAGTCTATGATTAATAAATATATATATATACGTATGTGTGTGTAACTAATATCTATGTATATAAATATATATAAATATATTAGTTACATCGTTCTATCTCCACGTTCAGTGGACCTGCACCCCCCAACAGCCACCCAAATCATCGCTGCTCATCCCTATAGTGTCCTGGTCCGAGAAGACGTCCGTCTTGATGGCCCGGTCTTGCGGCACGTTCCGCAGGAAGTAGACGGCGAAGCTCTTGATCCGCTCGTTCTCCCCGGTGGTGATGGTCAACTTGCAGTCCTCCCAAAAAAAACCACGAAACCACGCGGCTTGGATGACTGGATGCTACAAAAACTTGCTGGGGTGAAACAAGGTGATATATCGTGCACATGTATATCTATATATATATATATATATTTCTGAGTGTGTGATATGTAGAAATATATATGTGTGTGTGTGATTATATATATATATATATGTGATTATAAATATAATCATATATCATATGTATTCATATCTTCATATATCCTACATCATATTCCACCAACGACATCAGCAACAGGTAGATATTACAATATTCGTCGAATTATTGGCCCAACAGCGATTGAAATAAGATGACTGTCTTCAGAGCATGGCCGGGAGGTGGAAGCAGATCAAAAGATGATCAACTCATCAGGGGAACCATGGAAAAAGATCAGTCGGAGGAACGACCAATGCACGGAACCTATGATATATTAGAAATATATATGTGTGTGTGTGATATAATATGATATTTATGGAATGTTTATGACTGGTTGATGCATCAACCCTTGATATGATGAGATCCAAATTCTGCCCATCAATGCCTCGAAAACAAGAGTGCAGTCGGGCCTTATGTGCATCCACCGGCTCGTTGTGTTCATTCAGGATGTCCGGGCGCTGGTAGAAGAAAAAAATGTGCTGCCTCGGCAATCAAGTGGGGTATCGAACATATTCGAACATGAACACCTGAGCGTTTTGGTGGCCTTTTAGGCACCATCATCCAGGGTTTTTTCCATGCAAATGGATGCAAATGGCCCGAATGGCTCCAAGATTGGTACGCCAATCAACTCAAAATACGGCTCTTTGTGTTTGTTTGCGCATGTGTGTCAGTAGTGTGTGTCTCTCTCTCTCTCTCTCTCTCTCGCTCGCTCGCTTGACATCGAACAGAAACTTGCGAATGGTTTGTTAGGCACCCGGCTGTTTGGTTTTGCCTTCCAAGAACCTGATTAGCACAGAGAATCCATCACACAATGGAGCGGGCATGGTTCAATCAATGAAATCCGGACAAAGAAACGGCTGATGACCGAGCTGCAGGGGTGGCTTGCACTCAATGATCAACATGTTTCAGTCTCAAGAAAAGACTCATGACATATCACATAGCACGAAAGAGGATCATGCCCTGGGGCTGGATATGGGACATCCAGATAGCATTTTGTGGAGCTAGATGCTAGCAAGGAGCTCGGTGATTTTCTTGTAGTTCAAGGTCTCTGTGATTGTCCCTGCAATGTTGCAACATCTTGGACATGTTGCACCGGGTCATGACTGGCTCCGATCGAAATGAAACTTCCCTATGATCGCCAGCGCGCCCAAGCCTTCCACATTCTTGATGTCCTTAGCTCAAAAAAGCCGCACGTTACAGGATGAAACGTAAGTATGAAGTCATACGAAGACAAATGTTGCAAAACAGGTGTGCTTTGCGGACCCAGCAATACACATCAACCATCAACCAACTTTGGGGCATCTCCAGTGATGGATTTTTCAAGGTTTTTCCAAGCCCTGCCGTCAAGAAACGAATGCTCCGGCCACGTTCTCAGCGATCCATTGAAATCTCGGAGGCCTTAGGAAATCAAATCATGACACCCAGTGGCTTCGGAGATGCAATCAGCTACATGAATTGGAGGCGATAGTCAAATATATAGCCCCCCATCCCACCTAACAGAAATGGTGATGACTCAAGAAAAACCACCTTCAGACCTTCTTGATATCCAAGTTATCACCATTTTTCTCCCAGTTAGCGATGGGCCGCCGCGACTGAGCAAAACCTGAGCATCCCCAACAGTGCCATCAAGCGGTCCACCCTGCAGACAGCGCCCAGCCAAGTCAGTGAAGAAGTTTCAATTTGGAAAACACAACTGAATCTCTTACTGAATGCATCTAAACACCAGTCTTTTTGCATCTCAATCTCAGTTTTGCAGGACAAAAACCTGTGCATTTCACAGCATCACAAGCCACAAAAAACCCTGGGGTTGTGGATAGTTCCGAAAACCCCCCAGGCCTTTTCAAGGCCGGCTATGGCCAGCTGTCGCTAGCGGGTTATCATGGACCTTTGGGATTTGGCTATTCGGAATATTGCTGATGTTTTCTGCTTGATGATCTACAGCTAGTAGGCATGAAATGACTAAAAAGAACTCTCTACTAAGTCTACCAAATGGTGACGAAAAATCTTGGGCGATGAATTTGTGAATTTGCCCCAAAAATTGCACAGAAACAGTCACCAACACCTCGAACCAAAGACAACGGTGGTCATTCACACAATTCTTGAGGCAATCCGCACCAAAAAATCCACCAGCCGATCAACCAAAGATCACCCAGATATACCCAGATCATGTTCTTCCCATCGACATCGATCGACCATTTCCATGGCATTTCCATAGCATGTCCATATTTCAAGCTGACATCCGACCTACATGGGATGCGCAGAGCCGAGCGCTCGCGCAGACGAGCATCTCGACATCTTTGGCGCAAAAAAAAATAAGGTGACAACGATCTCCTGATCCATGTGCCCAAAGTTTTTTGGATATCAATGTTCATCAAACTTGTTGATATACTGATGGTTATATTAAAATGTTATGAAGCCAATATTAAGCAATCCTCATCCCATATTTATTCATGTTTAAGGTTGTTGGGCTGGTTCTGTTGCCACCTGATTTCAACTCATGTTGGCGCAAAATGATATTTGGGGATGGTTGGGATGGGTTTACCAGGTCAATTGGAATAGTGATGGGTATGGTTTCATTGGAGGTAAGAAACTATTGGCAACTCTGGCAGATCTAGAGGTCATTGAGAGGTGTCTGGAAATGCCACTTGCAACGTTGAGCGGGCAAGTCCAGTGGGGCCAAAACGAGCTACATGCTTTAAGCACGCCTCCAAAAATCACCATGCACAGTTGGAAATTCAGAAATCAGAACTTGAATAAAATACAGTATATGAAATAGAAATCAAAATTCAACATCAAGATCAACGTCGGAACAATTCTTCCTGTGCCGGGCCATCGAGTCCGAAAGTTTTCTTCCCGACTCGCTTCGGTTCAAAGTCGCTCACTCCAATCCGGCTTGAGCACCGAAGTTCAGCCTTTGGAAAATCCAATCTCAGGTCCATGGGGTGAGACCCACCACGAAGCCAAGATTGGCGATTTTTTTGTCGCGAATCCCAAGTCGCCCAAGTCCCTTGCTCTTGGGCTCTCATGGGCTCTCCTCAGCAATTTGCTGCGTTTGAAGAATCACCGGAAGGGGAAGCTGTGTAGGTCTTGGACGTGCTACATCTCGGCTCTTTCTTGGCATGAGCCCATAGACCCCATGGAAAATGAGGTGGGCTAGCCAGGGGCACCCTGCAAATTTCAGGCGCATGGTACTGAGTAGGCTCGCCTCAAAATTGATGGTTTATACAGTGTTTATACGGTTTCACATGTCTTCTCGTCATCATGTTCCATCATGTAGCATCATTTATCCAACCAACATTGCTGTAAATATTCATTTATTTACCATTGAACAGATTATATTTCTATCATTAATCATATTAATGAACCATATCCCACCATCCCCCCACCCTTCCCAAAAAAACGCAACGAAGACAACACGTGCCACGGCACCACGTTGCTGTGTGCCACCTCATCCGAGTCATCCGAGTGCACCTTGGCCCTCGCGCTCTTCTTTCCAGCGGCCACAGCCACATTGGAGGCACCTAGTCGCCAGCGAAGCACGATGATGCCCCAGCCCAACAGGCGGCAGCCCAACAAGTAGAGACCGATGATGATCCTTGGGGAGCTGAGGACATCTCTGGATTTTTCTTTGGCGCATTTTTGGGATTGGTGGGTTGGTTCGAAAATCCTGCAAAACACTGGAATTCTTGATTGTCTGATGCAAATGTTTGCTGCAATTTTTCCAACCATAATTCTAGCATCAAAGCGATGTTGTGCTTTGATGATGGGGATGATGAGGATGATGAGGATAGGGACAGGTGTGAAAATTTGGGTTGGCATAAGGGATCGGCGATGAAGGTGTCCACGACATTTTCTCCATGTCCAATTCTGTGATCAAATAACGGGGGAAGATGGAATGAAACGAGGGGTCTCATTCCAAACCAGGAGAAAATGACTCACGAATTTCAAAAGCATCGATTGATTAGACGGTTAATCTACTGTGAATTGCTGAGGGTTTGGGACTTTGACCAATTTTGAAGCACAGGTCTTGGAGTTTTGCCCCAAAAAAAAACTGGAACCCGTTTTCGGCCGCTCTACAGTATAGCAACCCCGAAAAAGATGGAAAAGTATTTAAGTATTCACAAGATGGTATACATGATGCTTTCCCCCCAGGGTTGAAAAAGGTTCTATCTTTTTGGGGGGTGCAAAAATTTATGGACCAGAAAATCACCAACAACCCACATCGCAGCCAGTTGCGAGTAGTTGTACACGTGATCCACCTCGTCCATGCCTCAAAAACCATGAAAATCTGAATCAAAGATCCTCTCCACTGACCAAAACAACACTTTCAAGACCTTTCATGAACAAATATGTTTCAAATCAGTTCAAGGATAAGAATGCGTCAAGTTTCAACTAGCTCCCAATCTTCACCATGAACTTCGTTTCACCCATGTGTTCCCTGCACCAAAAAAAACTTTAAAACAATCCTGGTTTCTTCAGGCCAAACGCCCAACCGACTTTTTCTGCTGCCAGCACACCACGAAGTCGCAAAACATCCTCCCCGCTGCGGAAGGGACAGGGTCCCTGAGCTGGACCTCGGTTTTCCGGTGTTCCAGATCCTGGGCAGCTACCATGACAGGGACTGGGGATGGTTTACACTCTTTAGACAACACCCATACGAATGATGACTTGGGGATGGTGATTTTTTTGGATTTGGGATTTACCAGAGAAAATGATGTCAAATGGCCCCAAATGGTGAACGCGATGTGTGTTGTTCTGTTGCGTTCATCATTAACGCGCTTGCTGTCTAAAGATATTTGAAACAGCAAAAACAGGTTGGATGCCATCAATCTGACTGATGCTTCGTAGATTCCCCCCCGTTTCCCACCACAGAAACGGAATCAAATTCGCCCGCGAATGCCCGGTTGACCCTGAAAAATCACAAGATCCACAAATAAAATGCTGCCAAGTTACAATCCAATGTACGCGTCGTCCAAATGGCAACATTCAACCTTGGCACAACTCGGACATTTTCGGATCTCAGAATTCTCCAAAGACACCTGGTTCCTCAAAACCACATCCTAAAATCCTAAAATCCTCCAAGTTCGAATAGGAAGTTCGCCAATCAGCTATGTTCAGCTTCCAAATCTTGAGCTATGCCAAAAATGCAGGTTTTGAAAATGAAATTCACCAAGCGGCTCTGCAAAGATGGGTTTGAAGGGACCCACATACTCGATCCACCTGAAATAGATGGGGATCTCCTCCGTGGTCATCATGTATCCTGCAGTTTGCAACTGCAGACAGGAGAAACTGGAGAAACTGGAGAAACTCTACAAACTCGAAGAATCTGAAGGAAGTCGAATCAACTGGTCACTAGGCTTGTTTCTGAGAAATTCTCTTGTAAATGTGGTTTGATTCCTTCCAAACTCGAAGAAGTTCCGGTCATCAAAAATGGCTTGGCGGAAAATCAAAACCTCCATTTCCTTGAAATTTCCCATATATTTCCCATGTATTTCCTTATTCACCACCAAGACACCGTTGAAAATCATGAAGGGGAAGACAGAGAGCAGGAAGATGGCGAAGGCGTACTCCGCCCGCCCCCCGGCAGCACTCGCCAGGTATCCCCAGGTGTTGCCAATCACCGACGTTACACAAGCCTAGGAGTATCTAGTGCTGCAACTAGGAGTATCTGACAAGGTGAGGCTGGGACATTGCTGCGACCACATGCTGCACGCAAAAATGGCCGACTGACAAAAAGTGGCTGTAACCTTTACGATACCAGTTCCAGGTGTTCATTTCTTTGCGATTCGCAGGTATCGCAACTTGGATGGTTTGGATCCAGTGACTTGACTGCAGCAGTCTAAGTTACAGGCCCACATCACAAAGAGAAAGTACCTTAGGCGGATGCCGCAGGATTCATTGTCAGGATCATGATCCGATGATGGTGTTAGTCAGATAGTCACCAGGACCCACAAACATTATCATCTCGTTCATCTCCGTCATCAACCATGGCCCATGTCAGAATGCTGGGCCAAATTCACTGTTTTATGTCCTTCAACCTCCCCCTGCCTCTCCATCACCTGCTGCAGGGCTGCGATTCCGCCGTCTTGCCCACACCAGTCATCGCAAAAATCAGGGAGCTGCCAATTAAGGGTCCAATGACATCAACAGGAAGATCTCCCAGGGTCTTTGACCAAAACCAAGCTGAGATCGAGTACATACCTCGTTGAAGGACCGCGATGCAACGATGCGGAGAGTTTTGGAAAGTGGATCCAATGATTCTTTGAAAGGGGACCCAACTCTGGCTCCAATTGGAATCGAAAAAAAACAAGAAACATGCTATGATCATGCTATTGTCCGATGTTTTCCCATAGTTTTCCCATAGTTTTCCCATAGTTTTCCCCGAAAATAGTGAGTTTCCCATGGTTTTCCCATAGTTTTCCCAAAAAGAACGCTGCGCAACTGGTGAGTTTCCCTTGGGACGCCTTGGGCCGAGGTGCCAGCCCTGGCCTCTCTGAAGGCCGGGCGGAAGGAGTGGGGCAACTCTTGGGTGAGTCCGAAACCGCTGGTCATGAAGGTGTTGATCATGATCATGTTCCTTGGTTCAGATATAGTTCAGAGATGCGATATCTTCAGATATTGTTCAGATATTGTTCAGTTATTGATATGATATCTTCAGATATTGATATGATATGTGATATGTCCCTCAATGAGGGTTTAGATGAGATGGGCTCAAATATAAGCCCATGTTCAGATTATATAATTAGTTCAAATATGTTCAAATGTTGACTCAGATGAGTTCAGATTCCGTTCAGTGGATTTCTCTCTCTCCAAAGTTTCAATGGATTTGGGGACAGAATTTTGGGGGGTTTGAGCCAGCCACAGGTTGGGGTTGGTTGCGCATCAGCAACCGAGAACATTGGGCTGGTGATACAGCATATAGTTGAATCTTGGAAGGCATGTGGAAAAACCATGGAAAACCCCTGCGGCAAAGTTCACCGCAGTTGGTGCTTTCTTTTTGCGCGGGACATGGGAAAACAATGGAGAACACGCATATCTTTTTTCAACATTGATCCCAACAACTGCTACGAAAAAATGACCCCCAAAGGGCCCTATAACCTTGAAAAGCCTGTGGTGAGAAAGAAAAAGTTTCAACCATGAGATGGTCACAACTAGTACGATCCAGTTATTTTTCCACCCATCCTAGGATTAAATTGTCAGATCTCGTCATCTCCAACATCAACTATATTAAAATGTGGTTTTCACCTGCCAAATATGCCAAATGATCCCCAAGTCACCATTCTGGGTTTCTATGACCGTCATGATAAGTCCTTTTATATCCTTTTATATATGTTTATATTTATATCGTTTATGGCAGCCAGGCTTTCCCACGGCATAGTGCGGCCAAAAATCAGGACGCCAAGCACGCTCTGCCAGGAGTCTTGGTCGTTTGGCAGCTGCCAATAGAGAAGTCCCAACAAAATGGCCATGAAGAGCGTGCGCGCAATGGCTGCCTTGAACAAAATCTTGCTCCTTCCGATACTCTGGACCGAAAAAACCTACGTGTATAAGTCATTTATTATTTATGAGTTTTTGTTGATTTATTTGTGACTCTATTAATGCGTGTGTGAGTTTGGAAGCTTGGCTCTTAAGCCTCAAAGAAAATTGAACTACGTCACTTGGGGCATGGAAAATGCACCGAAAACGATGGGGAAAGAACTGACCCCGTCCTCCGGCGGATCAAGAACTCACGTCGTACCAGGGTCAGTAAGGCTACCACCCCCGAACCCTTCAAAGATTCGACCTGCGGTCAGATCAAGGTCAGTTGACCCAGGTTTTGCTGGAAGACCCTTGGAACCATTGGGATATCCCTTAGAACCATTGGGACATGAGATGATATGAGATGATATGAGTCATGAATCGAAACTGGACACCAAACAAAGCATCTTTGGATCATCTTGATTTCCACTAAGCCATGCCATGGCTGCCATGCCATGGCCCATCTTCCGCCTTGGGATCAAACTTCTTCGGCATGTCCGGTGTGGCCAATGGAGGCAGCGCCTTCAGCAGGGTCTCAACGTTCTGCTTGGCCTGCTGCCGATCCGCGTCCTCCCCAGCATCTGTGGCCACGCAACGCATGAAGAAGTCGGGGGGACTTTCATCGCGAGGGCACTGCAAACCTGGTGAAGCAAAATTTGGAGGGGTCCATAAATGGGAGTCCCCCGAGAGCTGGATGATGGAAAATCTTGTGAAAACGGATGATTTGGGGTAATTGTTCATTATTCCGATCAAAGATGCAGAAACCTCTGTATTTGGAAAACTTGAATAACTTGACACAAACTTTGCTCTTCCGACATCAGGATGGTTGGCAAAGACCGCCGCCGTGGAAGCCATGAAACTCAACGAGCTGTAGTGTTGCAGTGCACCACCTGGCGAGCCGAAGTAGACTGTACGGCCCTCCACCAGAATGAGCACCTGTTTTCAAGGCACAGAAAGACGGAAAGCCTTATGTTAGAGGGCTACTACTGTAGATATTAGAGGGTTATATAAGTTTATGATACGTAGCTTATGTATCAAAGATTTTTACTGATTTTGCTGAACTTCCTGTTTTTTTGGGAAATCCAACTTCCAAGCTGGATTAATATCTGAATTAAGTCCCCAAACTCATTCCCAGCTTGAGATTTATCATAAAAAATCTCTCAGTTTCCCCTCAATTCCTGGCATTCCTGGCACCTTGTCGAATAGGTTGAAGACCTCTTCACTGGGCTGGTGAATGGTGGCCAGCACCGTTTTCTGCGTGGCCGTCCCCTCCCCACGAGCGAAGCCATGCAGCAGCTTCATCACGTTGAGCCTGGGCCAATGCCAGGTTAACCGAGCCCTCAAGTTTGAGGTTTATGAAGTTGGGTATGCCATGGTAGACCTCGAAAATTGATGATGAGGATGATGATGATGATGATGATGATAATGATGGTGATGATGATGATGATGATGATGTTTGATGATGTTTTCCATGACCCCTTTACTGGATGATTACTGGGAGTGTTTATTGGGTACCACATGATAGTTCATTCATCAACCTGACCCTTTTGGGGTTCAGCTGCATGTGCTGTTCAAGGCCCTGTGACCTGTTGTTGACCACCACCAACCCCTTCTTTTTGCTTGTCTTCGTAAGCCCCCTATGTTTGAGATATGTTTTATAGGTGGTGATAACCAAACATACCAAATGTTTGAGGTATCTTTATACCAGCTACTGTTTTACAAGACGAAAGGGAAACTCAGTGCTGTTTACTGGGGAGATCCCATTTCTTTTGCTGAACTCCAAGTGGGTTTGTCGGAAAATTGGGTACAAATAATACTTCCTAAATTCATTTGTTTATCGTCATGATCCCCATTTGAACTAGCATGAATCGAAGCCGATTCAATCTCTACATCGGGCTACATGCAATCAAGAAAAAGCTGGAAAATCCCGATATACTATGATGTTTTTCCCATTCCAAACTTCATTTCTACATACAAATTAGTTCGGAAATTCCGCCATGTTTCATTGCGGAAGGGCATGAACTATCAACATTCCATCAACATCCATCAAGTATATAATACCCCACAACTTCTTTCATGGTATCCTCAGTATCTCACCATTTTTCTTGGTGAAACTCCCATTTACATGACACATCATGACACAAAAACAAAATGATACAATGGGATCACCATATCTCGGTACGATATTCATACATATGGGAGCCTTCTAAAAAATGGTGATACCCCCAAATCATCTCATAAATCATCATAAATCATCTACCCTCTGGTTATTTAGGAAAATCACCATGCTATTAAGTTCGGTAAACCATCTATTTCTATGGGCCATGGCTTAACCATGGCGAACTGTTAGTCATAACCAGGTTGGGTAAGTCATTTATAGATGATTTACCCATTAAAAATTGTGATTTTCCATGGCGAACTGTTAAATAACCAGAGGGTACGTCATTTATAGATGATTTACCTATTAAAATTGTGATTTTCCATGGCTATGTTAAATAACCAGGTTGGGTAAGTCATGTTTTGACTCCATTTGGAACACCGTTTTCCTATTGAAACCGAGGCACGCCATGGCGCTGTCGAGGCCACTGGTGGCTTCATCGGCAAAGAGCAAGGTGGGCTCCGTGAGCAGCTCGGTGGCGAAGGCCAGGCGACGCCGCTCACCGCCTGGTCGGGTTGGGGGGTGGGGTTGGGAGAATCATCTGTGATTAATGGTGATTAATGGTGATTAATGGATGATTAATGGATGATGAATGTCTGATTAATGGATGATTAATGGATGATTAATGGATGATTAATGGATGATTAATGGTGATGAATGTCTGATTAATGGTGATTAATGGTGATGAATGTCTGATTAATGGTGATTAATGGTGATGAATGTCTGATTAATGGTGATTAATGGATGATGAATGTCTGATTAATGGATGATTAATGGATGATTAATGGATGATTAATGGTGATTAATGTCTGATTAATGGTGATTAATGGTGATGAATGTCTGATTAATGGTGATTAATGGTGATGAATGTCTGATTAATGGTGATTAATGGATGATGAATGTCTGATTAATGGATGATTAATGGATGATTAATGGATGATTAATGGATGATTAATGGATGATTAATGGTGATTAATGTCTGATTAATGGTGATTAATGGTGATGAATGTCTGATTAATGGTGATTAATGGTGATGAATGTCTGATTAATGGTGATTAATGGTGATGAATGTCTGATTAATGTCTGATTAATGGATGATGAATGTCTGATTAATGGATGATTAATGGATGATTAATGGATGATTAATGGTGATTAATGTCTGATTAATGTCTGATTAATGTCTGATTAATGGATGATTAATGGATGATTAATGGTGATGAATGTCTGATTAATGGATGATTAATGGATGATTAATGGTGATGAATGTCTGATTAATGGATCATTACTGTAATGGATGCTTAATGGTGATGAATGTCTGGTTAATGTCTGATTAATGTCTGATTAATGGATGATTAATGGATGATTAATGGTGATTAATGTCTGGTTAATGTCTGATTAATGTATGATTAATGGTGATGAATGTCTGATTAATGTCCGATTAATGTCTGATTAATGTCTGATGAATGTCTGATTAATGGATGATTAATGGATGATTAATGGTGATGAATGTCTGATTAATGGATGATTAATGGATGATTAATGGTGATGAATGTCTGATTAATGGATGATTAATGGATGATTAATGGTGATTAATGTCTGATTAATGTCTGATTAATGTCTGATTAATGTCTGATTAATGTCTGATTAATGTCTGATTAATGGATGATTAATGGATGATTAATGGTGATTAATGTCTGATTAATGTCTGATTAATGTCTGATTAATGTCTGATTAATGTCTGACTAATGGTGATGAATGTCTGATTAATGGATGATGAATGTCTGATTAATGGATGATGAATGTCTGATTAATGTCTGATTAATGGATGATGAATGTCTGATTAATGGATGATTAATGGATGATTAATGTCTGATGAATGTCTGATTAATGTCTGATGAATGTCTGATGAATGTCTGATTAATGTCTGATTAAAGTCTGATTAATGTCTGATTAATGTCTGATTAATGTCTGATTAATGTCTGATGAATGTCTGATGAATGTCGGATGAATGTCTGATTAATGTCTGATTAATGTCTGATTAATGTCTGATTAATGTCTGATTAATGTCTGATTAATGGATGATTAATGGATGATTAATGGTGATTAATGTCTGATCAATGTCTGATCAATGTCTGATTAATGTCTGATTAATGTATGATTAATGGATGATTAATGTCTGATGAATGTCTGATTAATGTCTGATTAATGTCTGGTTAATGGATGATTAATGTCTGATTAATGTCTGATTAATGTCTGATTAATGGATGATTAATGGTGATGAATGTCTGATTAATGTCCGATTAATGTCTGATTAATGTCTGATTAATGGATGATTAATGGTGATGAATGTCTGATTAATGTCTGATTAATGTCTGATTAATGTCTGATTAATGGATGATGAATGGTGATGAATGTCTGATTAATGGATGATTATTTGATTAAAATGTATATGAATGTAGGTTAATGTATGATTAATGTATGATTAATGATTGTTTACGGCTAATGAATGATAATCATAATGTCTGATTAATGATGATTAATCAGATGTCTGATTAAAATGTAGGTGAATGTAGATCAATGTATGATTCATGTATGATTAATGGTATTTGTGTCTGATGATGCTGATTACTGATTATGAAACACAACTGGATTAACAAATATCCAGCCAATTTTTTGGGGGGGCATTGGCTGACGGATTTTCAACGGTTTTCAAGTTGTACCCCTCAGACAATAAAACATGGCTTGCCGGAAAATCCATGAAAATCCATCATTTGTAGACGATTTTCCATCAAAAACCCATTTAAAATGTATGTAGGATTTTCGATTGCCCTGTTTGATGGTCTCCCGAATGAGTTGTCAGTTACCCCCCCAACTAAAAAATGGTAGACATCAATATGATTCATATGCTGAGTTGAAATCTTTCAAAAAATGTGTACCAAATGAATCAAGGAATCAGGCAGAAGGTCACCAGATGTGTTAATGTTTAAGGTTTCAATAGAATAAAATTGACATCTGACAGATCTGACAGATTTCATCAGAGATCAACCATCACCTGCCTGAGATGCCCGCTCCAATGGCTCCAATGAGGGTATTTTTACACTTCGCCAAGCCCAACTCCGTGATGAGCGCGTCGCTGCGCTGCACGCATTCGCTCTTGGGCAAGCGGCCCATGCGGAAGCGGCACTGGAACAGCAGGTGCTCCCGCACCGTGAGATTCCCAAAGAGCTGTTCGTCCTGGAAGAGGAAGGCACTGTGTTCACGCACCTCCTCAGGTGGATGGAGAGATGGGGAAGAAATCTTGGAAATGGGGCAAAGAAGAATCCAACAGAACGGAAGCAACTGAAGCAACTAGGTTTACACATAAGCAGGAATTTAGCTCATCAACCCATCAACTGACCAATGATCCAACTGAAATATTACTAAAACCAACTAAACAACTCAGGAAAAATCCATGATCTAACCAGCCGTTGAGAACGGACAGCCAACCTCACAAACCCCCCGGCCTCTGAGAAGGTTTTGCCATTGATCATAACATCCGAACCTGGCTATGTAAGGTCCGGGCCTTCACCAAAGTGTCAAGCATTGTCAACAATGGCGAAAGGAGACCTTCCCTGACCCATCTTTACCATTCTCAGGGAAAAAATGAAATTTACCTTATCCAATTGGATTCTGAACTCTTATATTAGCCCTATATTCAACAGCACCACCCAAAAACAGCAAAAAGATGTAAAAAGTAAATCATCACTTGGAATCGGATTCTACTTTTCCCATCTTTTGGGGACTTACCTCTTAGGTCTTAGTTCATGTTCTAAAAACTTTCGACTCCAACCCCAACCCCAACCCCAAGCATCACACCTTGGCACAGTGGCAGCTCCGCGATGCCCGCCAGCGATTTCAAGAGGGTGGACTTTCCACTGCCTGAGGGACCCATGATGGCTAACAGCTCCCCAGGCGCCACATTGCCAGCATTGCCCTCCAAAATCTTCACCTGCCTCGGATGATCATGGGGGGGACAAATCACCCATTTTGTTGCTGCAAAAATGATCAAAAATGCTGGAAAGTCATGGCTAAGAATGACGATTAAGTCTAGTAATATCAGAATGTTGGGATGGTTTGTTGGTGGTTACATGGCTGATGTTCCTTTGTTTTACATCTCTCTAGTGATTTTTCCGGTCAAAATTGTCCCTCAACCGCCTTTGCCGAGTTTCTTGCTGGTTCCGTTCACATCGGCCCGCGAGGCTTCCACAGACAGGTTGAACCACTGTAGCAGGATCTCCGGCCGCTCGATGCTGGAGAGTTTCTGCTGCTCCTCTGACTCTCCTGGGTCAGCCATCAACCTCCAATATGCTGCCCTAAAATGAATGAATATACAACTGCCCTGTTGTTTGTTGGAGCCATATGGTACCCACAAGGAATTTCGATGCTTTAGATCTGTTCCAGGTCTGTTCGGAAAAAAAACTCCCCATGGGCGTGGATCCAAAATTAGGCCCAAAAGCAACATGCTGGGGCCACAAATGACCAATCATTCGGGACAAGTGAGAAGCCCCATCCCAGTCTATCATCATTTCTCTATGGTTCCGATAGTTCCAATTGCACATCTTGGACCAAGCCCATATGCAACAGATTGGTTGAAGGGAAAATTTACAGGAAAACCCCATATCTAATGGGATGAGCTTCCATGGTGAAGTGGGTCCCTTCCAAAGTGTAACTGGGTCCTTCGCACTTGAGGTGAATATGAATGTTAATAAAGGTTAACTTGATATAGCTGCCGGCCGCCGACAGCCCTTTTCTCGCTCTGATCCCTGGCGAGTTGTGTCATCGCAAGTTGAAACTTGGCTGCATGTGGCGCTCAAACGAAATTCCTGGCCACACTCCGGGTTTCGAAGCCATGTTCATAGATCCACCTCAATATGGGATCAGCTGATGATAAAAATAGCCCACAGATTTGTTTGAAGCACTTGACGGTTTGACTATGTTTGACTTCTGATTGCAGTCGAAACACTTCTTTCCGGCAGCACGGCCCTCACGCGCCCTCTCCTCGCCCTCCAACCCAGCTTCCCTAGCCAGGCACCAACCTCCAGAGTAGACCTAGCAGGCGTAAAAAAAAGGTAGAGAATCGGAATTCTGACTGTGGCAAGTATTAGAAAGTGCATGTCTTGCCAAGTTACGGAATGCATCTTTTCCTTCAGGGCTGCATCCGACATGTTTGGGTCAACTTCTGGAGCTGCTGCACGAGCTGGTGCGGGAGCTGGTGCGGGAGCTGGTGTGGGAACTGGTGCGGGAGCTGGTGTGGGAACTGGTGCGGGATCTGGTGCACGAGCTTGTGCTTTCGCTTTCGGCCTTGCTGCAGCGGCCTTTGCCTTCGCTTTTGCCTTTGCTCTTGCCTTTGCTTTTGCCTTTGCACGTTTGCCACATGCCAAGGATTTGGCCTTGGCCTTGGCCTTGGCCTTGGCCTTGGCTTTCCCCTGTGCAGAAACTGACTGACCCGTTTTGGCTGATGCAGCTTTTGCCTTTCTGCCGGCAAATTTGGCCTTTGCCTTTGCTGCCACTTTTGGTTTGTCGTCGGTCTCGGAAGCAAGATCTTGGTCTTTGGAATCTCCTGGTGAGCTATGTTCCCCTTCTTCTCCGTCTCCAACTCCAGAATCCATATTTTCAACTTCTAGGAGAAGATCCAAATCCTGCTCTGTGTCGCCTGCAAGGGCACGCCTCTCCATCTGTCTCAGCCCAGCTTCCCAAATATCTTCTGGATTTGTCTCAGGGTTGCCGTGGGTGAGGAGATACTTGTCCTGCCTCTCAGTTTCTTTCAGGTGCTGCTCGTCATACACCACCCCCAACTCCTCTTTTTTGTCTTCATTGTGGTACTCTGACTCTGGCTCCTGGGGGGTTGGGTTGCCGGTGTTCATGATGGCGTTTAATTTGTCAAGACAATTGTCAATGGCCAGAATAGTTGCCTCAACAACCACTCTCGGTACCAAGTGCTCCTTGTGAGAAGCTGAATCCGATGTTGTGTCATGCTCCGTGTCTCCACCGTTGAGGGCCTCCTCCAACAGTTGGTCGCCCCTCTCCTTAGTTCTCTGTACTTAGGATTGAACCTATTTGTTACAAGAAAGCGAGCACATGAGTGTCACAGTGCCAGTAGCTAATGGCGGACAGACTGTATTTGAAAAAAAAACTTAAACCACAGGCCGGGCATCCATTCTTTGATAAAAAGAATCCATTCGAGACTGAAAAGTTTCAACATCATCGTTCGCGGTCTCTGCATTGACTTCAGGGTCCTGGGTAAACATGTTTGACTTTGATGTGAACGACATGAATCTGAATCTCTATGTGTTCAGCCAAGCATCGTGCGGCTCTTTCCCAGGAAAAAGATTGGCAGCCACACGCTCGAGATCCTCAGGGCTGTCTGCCTTAGGCCAGGTGGGTCGATTGGAGGTAGCAGAACTAAAGAATCCTAAACACAATCTGAAGTTAGATGTAAGACAAGAAGCTGGAATAGGACGCCTGGGTGGACCTCCGCTGTAGGGAGATGGAGTCAGAGTCAAGCCCAACTGGTTGTCCGGGTAGGGATACTGATGCTCAAACTTCTTGTTTCCTGCCACCACACGTCCAAAAAAAAGGGACCGGTTCCAGACTGATTACAATACCTTAAAGCAAACCATACTAGGCAGTCCTTCTGGGCTCAGTTGGGAGCCAGGGCAATCCATCGATTTATCACCTTTCCTTGGCTTGTCGGAAGGAAGAAGAGACCAGTAGGACTAGCTGAAAATGAAATGATGTTTGCAACATGGGCGCACGTCCTTGTGAGTAAAAGGTACAATATCAGACTTGTAATCTAAAATAATAAGGGTCGGGATGAAGGTTATTTATTTACCGGGGTTGTGCATCGAGTTACACAAAAGCCACAAGCATCACCACTTGTTTGTCATACAAGATTCAGGGTGTCCTCTCGCAAAGAAGCATTCTTCGCCAGGTCGAACTGAAACGGGATTGGCTCTTCCTGCAATGGGTATTGAAATCAGCAAAAAGCCCAGGGACATATAAAAATCATGGGTGTTGCACAGTAAAAATTCTATATATTGTAGATTATATATTATATAGCCATGTACATCATACAGTGAGAATTTGTGAATATTATATTTTATTACAATATATAATATTAATTATTAATTAATAATTTATAAATTAATATACATTTATTCCATATTACATTTTATAAAATATAATATTTATCTATTATTTGATATAAATTATAAATAATATTCAATATGTAATTATATTATAATTATAAATTATATTGTGATATATACTATTTAAAATTTATATATCTTATATAAGACCATATTAACATGTAATATATTTGTTTATATCGCACCTTGGCATTCTCTGACAGGTGGTCATCGCGCTTGCGGCTGCCAGCTGGTTTCTTCTGTGGCTTTGAAGCGGCAGGACGCTTCTTGGCCTTGCTGGTGGGTCGCAAATGATCTGGTATGCCATCATCTCCTTCCAATCCATTTCCTTCACCATCATCATCATCAGTTCCATCTCCATCGACGATGGGATCGTGATCTGGATCTTGGCAATCATCATCATCGCCTGGCTCTTCATTGGTCTTCCTTTTCTTCTTCTCAGCCTTTGATTTTGCAGCTTTAGGGCGCTTCTTGGGATCCACGGCTGGCTTTTCATTGGATGAGTCATCCGAAGCATTCACCCGAGGAGGTAGGGCATGATTCAAAACTCCTGCCCCAGAAATGTTTATATACTCGATTCTAGCCCTTGTTAATCAGATATAATACATGCCCCATACCAAAATGAAAAACAGCCAAGTCAACAAATTTCAAAAGCAATCTCCTGCGAGAGGACCGAGAGGGTTCGAAGAGGAAGCCGAAGCACTTTGCGGAGGTGCCTTTGCTGGAGCTGCTGAGGATGGGGGCGAAGAGGTTGTACGCCGGTGTGGTGTCGGTGTTGACGCCCCGACTGAACCCGAAAGCAAACGTTGTAAGTCAAAGGCCTCAGTGCATACCATTCAGTGCAGTTTTCATGTACAGTAACATGAAGTAACCTCATATCATGGCAATTTGGGATGGCTTCCAATTTGATTCCTAGGGACTGGTGGGCGAACTCTAGCTGTAAGTGGGACTTCTTCAACATCACTCCCAGAGCTAGCCATTGCTAACGTATCATGTGGGGTGCGTGCGATCCACAGCTCCCCAAATACTTTTTTTTTTGCAAAAGCTGCGGCAAGTGTTGATTTCAGACAGCATCGACTGTATCATCAAGTGTTTGTGCAGGCTGCCATCAAAATTCAATTTAATAACATACCGCCGAATGTCTGGATTCTGATGTCGGTCCAAGAGTTGCCATGAGCTGTTTTTCCCGACCTCACTTAGAGTCATCAAAATTTCACAGGATGTTCCTGTGTGGCGTCCTGTCTTGTTCTTTATCTTTTCCAATTAGCGCCATGCAAGCTGAAACTGCCATGTATTGATACAAGAGGAAGTTCCCAGGACGCCCTTCTACCCCCACAGTCGGACATGTTCAATGTGACAACATTGCTCTGAGGCTTGTCAGGAAACAGCGCACAAAAGCAAAGGAGGACTGTCACCGCGGTGGTCAACAAATAAAATTTGGATGGTGTTTTGATGAGTTTTGTTTTGAAAAATTGAAAGATCTGGAAAGTCACCAGGAGCCCTCTCAAAAACCGATGCTGGATCCTGCAAAGCATTTGGATGCCCCTTCCAAATACATAAAGCCATCAGTGTCAATAAGCAACAATTAGACACCTGGCTTCAAAGTCTAATGGGCACAGATTGTATATAGGGGAAATGAGGGGAATGTACGCGACGCATTACATCATGCGAACCGAGGTTTCACCAAGGTCCATTGTTTGGTTGAGACACATAACTGGTCGAATTGGTGTGATCACTTTGATGCCCTGATCATTTGACGAGTCAAGCCTCAGTGCAGTGGGAATAAGTAGCCTGTGACCTGTGAATATGCTCGTTTGTTTGAAAAAATCCCACCAACCTCACTTGCAGCTAGACACCTGCATCGCCATGCAAGGACGAGGATCTGCGCATTTTTCACTTTGGAAATCTGGAGGTGCCCTCCGAAATTCTTGGAAGTAGGGACGGGAGGACCGGCGGGCTTCTTCTTCTTCCCACGCTTCTTTTCTTTTTTCACATCACCTGCGCCTTGGTTGCCTGTGGGTGGCTCATCAACCAAGAAGACCAACGGCTTCACACTCGTCAACTCCCCATTGTCGCTGAGTTGGTGGTGAGAAATTTCAATCTTCACCTGTGAGAAAGAAGTTTGAATCATTTGAAGCTTCACTTTGGAGTGAAGATACTTGAAGAACCCCAACACCAAATGATGACTGACCTTATAAAAAGCCTTCTTACAATGAGCATCATATTATTATCCAAATTGAATCGGTTTTTAAAAAGTTATGAGAAGTTTTGCATGTATAAGGAACCCACCTCCAAATTGTACTGGACATTTGGAGGTCCAAAATCGGTGTACCTTCAAATGAAACCGTTTTAACACAATGTAGTGAAAACTATGGTTTTGGGGACCCACCATTTAATAAGTGAAACCGGTATTTGTCTACCTGGCCTCCCCCAAGTCCTGAAGGTCTTTCAGCATGCTGGCAATCGTGACCGGCATTTCCAAGTTTTCCAGCGCAGCAAGGTGCTGTGGGATGGATTTGCGCTCCAGAATGATCAAGTCAGTTCCCTTGACACAGAAGCTGAACCACCGACCATCGCTGTTCTGCAAACATTCCGATCCTTCCTGGGCAAACAGTGGAGAATACAGTGATGGTCATCGCGCATGCCAACTCTTTCAGGTCCAACTGGCTCAACAAGAATCTTCATGGACAAGGTGCAGCTCCATCCCTCCACTCTCCACTTCCGAAGGAAAATCTTAGTTCATGCGACAGTCTGTGACATGAAAAGTAACCATAGATGAGACTTGTGCTTTTCATTTCCAAACATTCTTCTTGAGTGCGTGTGCAGCCAAATGGCAATTCTCGCTTTTCGATGAATTGGTTCCGGCCACGAGAAACCATGTATAGAGATTGGCCTTCTTCATCAGTGATGATGTCGCAGATGTTGTTGAGGGACATGGTCTTCCTTGGTGGCTATAAACCCAACATGAGGGGCATCCCCTATGAAACCAACATGCCAGGTATACCATCACAATTTGTGACGTTCAGATGACAATGGCAACAGTGGAAAGTAGGTTGGCATAACAGCAGAACCCTGCAAGAGGCAAACAATCTCAAAAAAATGCTTTCTAGATAAGGCACGGGTTGGCCAACTTGGACACCTCTTCAGAGCTGCATGTTTCAATTTTGATGCGCTTGGCAGGTCGCTCTTCGGCAACGGAGCTTTCCGCAGCTGCTTCGGTCCTGGCAATTCTGAGTCGGGAACCCTGTGCAGGGATTCCTAAGTCAGAGAGACATGGACCAAAGGACGTTTTTTTCTCCAACTGCAACACCATAAAATGACGAACATGATTTTTTGTTTTTACCAAAAATGAACAACTGGGGATTGTTCAAATCATGTGATACACAGGTCCTCTCTTCAATCCAGTACTCACCACTGTTGTTGAATTCAAGGTTGTGTGCTTCGATCACTGCCTTTGCCCGATCAGAAGTCACCTCACTGTCCAACCATTTTTTGGCGAATGTCTCCAGCACCAGCAGCTGATCAAACCTTTGGGCACTGACTCGGAAGCTCTTTGTTCGATCTGTACTTTGACCATTTTTCAATGCCTGTACCAACGGTTGGAAGTTTGGAAAAGAGGGCACCACGAACTGACCATTTCGGCTTTCCTCGTAAACGGAATTGGCAATTTGGTTCGTCAACTCCTGTCCACTGTGGTCGAGAGCCACGGTAGCACACATGCAAGACTTCTGATCTCGGATCTCCTGCCACAACAAGGGAATGAACAGTGAATGATAATGAATGATACTTATACTTTATAACTTCAACGATGAAATCTATAACTAGTTTGGGTTTGGGAAATATACCTTACTTGCCTGTTCGTAGTGATTCCAAAAGAAGCCCCCCGTTCCTTAATTGGTAATTCAAACCCCGCCTCCAGTGCAGCCATATTCACGAATGTATCGTATCCAGCCATGTCGACAAGCAAGGTGGATTTTGATGTCGGCAAAGAAAAAGCCTTCAATGTTTCTTTCACGAAGCTGGTCCCGGCAGCAACCTGCGTTCCAGATTGAACTGAAAAAAACACTATTTAAGTGCCAGGCAAAGATAAATAAGGTCAAGCAACCTGCTTCATCTCCTGCACATCAGTCATGGCACGTCCCAGGTGTGGCAGCCCTGCTCTGGGAGACGCCGCCTGCAGCTGTGAGGAGAGATGGAAGGGCTGGACGGCTGGAACCAAGGGATTCAAGGGATAAGAATCCAATGACATTTCCAGCTGACTTGATACCAGCTCTAGGAAACAAAACGAAACGGAACACTCATAAAGGAATTTCAGCCCAAGAATCCACACTGGGCTTGAACATCTCGCTTCTGGGGCACATTTTGACATTGAGAATGGTGCCAGTTTTGAATCCGACTGTTTGTCTCATGAGGTTCCGATCATCCTTGTGAACGATGCCAAGTCCATGTAATACTCCATCACGTTTTCCATACACGCTTTCCTTTGGGATGAAAATCATTGCAAAATGTTGCAAGCAGTTGCCAGCTCTTGGTTTGATACAATGCATCAAATTTTGGGGAACACACTGAAAAGACATTCTTTCCAAATACAGGCTGTGCCATTTTTAACAAGAATTTAACAGGGCATCTTCCCAAAAGTCTCGAACCTCTATTGAATTTATTTAGGATGATGTGGAAAGCCAAGGGTCCGGAGTGAAAACCCATGTGATATTTCTCAGTCGCAGGTTTCTGTCCTTCATCGCAAATTGCTTCCTTAGTTGGCGCCAGGCTTGCTTGGTACCATTAATTTACTTGACAAGCAGCTGCAAAGGAGACAGCCTATCACATGCCAAGTGTTTGAAACGTTTTGGAGGCATAGGCAAGGAGCTCCAGGTTGTACGACACATCCCTGACTTCAACAGATTCAGCCTCTTCCTTCCTTTTGATTGCGTCTTCATCCTCTGTATCAGAGGCTTCATCCTTCTTGATCTTGGACTCATCTGTCTCATCCTTTGTGCTCAGATCCTTTTCCATTTTCCTCGCAGTAGCTTGGATCAACTGGCATGACATGTTTACCTAATGTGTGATAATAATTGGTAGCAACCCTGTCCTTCCATCCTGTTGTCCCGCTCGGTTGGGCTTCACCAAGATGCAAATGCTGTTGGTAGGAAAGTCAGCGAGGACATTGCTTATGAAGTTCAGCAGAAACCCCATCCTGGTTGCCGACAGAATCCCCATTGCAGGGCACACGCAGAAAAGGACAATGGAGTGATCATCTGCTGCATTTCCAACTTCGTTCGCTGACTCGCGCAACCAGGAGCGGGCCGCTGGCATCACAGTGCTTTCCGCATCGGCTGCTCTTCCCGAGAATGTCACCAAATGATTGGACATGAAGGCGCGAACGGCATCCCAGGCCCTTCCATGGCATTCCTGGAATATAACAGTTCAATATCGAAGTCAAATAATGACAGTTTGTAAAACATATTTGGGTAGAGAGATGTCCACATAACATCATTAAGATGGGTTGGACAAATCAGATGGGCCAGTGACCAATTTCAGTCCTCCAGTTGCCGAATGAGCTTGGCCCTTGTTTTCGCACCTTCCTTCTCGGCCCTTGGGGTTGTTTGACGCCCCAAAGCTAGATGATTGATTGTTCACAGTATGTAGAGGTAGGATCCAAAACGGACCAAACATGAATAATGCCTGGGCACAAAATCTTTTCTGAGAGAAATTGAGATTGATCAGCACGAAGCTCTTCAACCCAAGCCCCATAGGCTGCTTCATGGGATTTTGTCAATGCATTTTTTGATTTGTCCTGGTGCTGTGCCATGTATTCATCCAGAGTCTTTCCATGTGCCTGATCAGGGAAAAGATGTACTTGGGTTATCGCCAGAAAATCCTGTATAATAAGCCAAGGGGCATAATATCTTCAAATTCAGAATATCATTGTTCCAGCTTAGATTCTATTTATATTATATATTTGCAACATGCTTCATTGATTCATTGAGCACAATGACTGGAAAACTGGCGTTGTTTTGGCCAGCCTCCAAAATGAATGGAATGCGGTTGATGTCCAAAGTATCGCCGCCAGCTTTCAAAACCGCTTGAAGGTCTGGGTCCAACAACCTGAATGCACAAAGTGGAAGTGGCTAATGAATAGAAAATTGGGGATACCTAAAAAAAACAGTGGGACCCAATCACAAAATTAACTTGGAAATCTTGGGGTCAAAGTGGCGGGGTTTCTAGAAACCCAATCACAATATGCCCGCTCTGGAACATTCAATCAAATTAGTTTTTTGGCTAACGCTCAGTAGAAATGATTGCCCCCTTCGTAGGTATGGAAATTGCGACGGGGTTTCTAGAAACCCAATCATGAATGTGATGTTGAACGGACAGCGTCGTCGTGATTGATTTCTATGGCCAAATTTTTTTGGCTAGATGTGACGGGGTTTTCGGAAACCCAACCACACTCAGCCA
The DNA here is from genome assembly GCA_947184155.2 of Cladocopium goreaui. Taxonomy (NCBI): domain Eukaryota; class Dinophyceae; order Suessiales; family Symbiodiniaceae; genus Cladocopium; species Cladocopium goreaui. The sequence continues at coordinate 106,872 of CAMXCT020004001.1, read as the reverse complement.
AGAAAATTTGGCTGCCAATCACGCCGAGCCAAGAAAATTTGGCGACCAATCACGCCGAGCCAAAAATATTTGGCGACCAATCACGCCGAGCCAAACATATGTGGCGACCAATCACGCCGAGCCAAAAATATTTGGCGACCAATCACGCCGAGCCAAAAATATTTGACGACCTATCATCCTCAACCAATCATCCCAAAGCAAAACTTTAGGAGGGTTGCCTACCCACCCACCACACCCACCATTGCTTGCCAAAGGTCCCTTGCTGAAACAACTGGTAGTGGTGTTGAACGACCTCTCCTGGAAAGATCTCCACCATTTTGGATTGCACAAATAGCCACAGCACGCAGCAATCATGAAGAAGGATGTGTGACTCCAGGTCAAGCTGCGCTTGTTTCTGAGCAGGGTTGGCTGCAAAAATCAACAACAGAGAAACGTCGACCATACATCATTTTGATGCGCGGCAACATCAACAGCAGAGGTCCTTTGCTTTGAAGCTGGACTCCTTGGACACCCTGCGAGTAAAGTCCTTGCAAATATGACAGCAGCTGCAAAAAAAATGCCCAGGCCCCACCAAAGTTTTGCAAGAAAATTGAAGCACCATGGTTCATCTTCAGTCCTGGGTCGCTCTGGCAAAGTACAGCATGACAGTTTCATTCGTCAAAGTCATTTGTTGGGCAATCTGTGGACTCTGACGGTAGTGGTCCGATCGATGGCAAGAACCAGGGACATAGAAATCCTTCTCCAAGATCTCGTGCGGCAGAGCTGCAGCAGGGTTCAACCATGTTGCATGGCCATGTTCATGTAAGAAACTTAGGTGACAACTTGTCATGGTTTGAACCCCTGCCTGAATGCTCATGCTTGAAAGAATCGTAGTGGGAATGCAAAAGGTCCAATGCATCCCGCGGACAACGAAGCCTCAGATGAGGAATGCTAGCACCTCAAAAAAATCAAATTGCCCAAACAAAAAAGTGTGCATCCTACACCAAATCCAAACCAAAGATCAAGTTGTAGCAAAGCGCACGGCGTCCGGAGTCCACCCTGTGTTTCTTCACGGTGACCATCTTGTGAAAATCAGCGATGCAGCGGTTCAAGGCATCCTTTAAAGGAATTGTCTGCCTGCTCGTGGTCATCTTCCGCTCAAGATCGATTGCTTTTGCAAAGTCTGAGACGATTGTCAAGGGGCTCGGTGTCAATTTTTCCGAAGTCACAAATCCCATTTCTCAGCTGCGCAGGCTGTGACTCAACGCAAAGAAAACTGAAATCAAGTACCATGCTGAAATATTTAAAACCCAATCCAAGGGTCTCAGGGAATACAGGTAGTGATGCCCGGGGTGTTCGAAGTGATTGTACGAGCAAGACACTGAAGCAAAAGAAGCCAAAGTAGCTGACAAGGTTGGGTGGTTCAGATCCGTCTCTGTCAGTTCAAGCTCTTTGCAGAATGAAATTGTCGCCATCATGCAAAGGATTTTGCAGAAGCCATCTACTATGCCAACAGTATGTTGGCCGATGCTTCGGCTTCCGTCCTTCCACGGGAACTTCACTTCAATTGCTCCCAGATGTGGCCGGTAGCCATAGCGCACAAACTCGGGGAAGTGCTTGATGAACTGCTGGTTGGACGGGTAGACTTCAGGGGAGAAAAATACAGCAGCACAAAGGACACACACTCAAACTTAAATTTAAACAAGCACTGAAACCTTTTTCCCAACCCCCGACATCCATTCTTTGCAGCAGGCGAATAGTCAAACTTGTCCAGTGGCAGCCAGAACATGGGATCGCTGCGACTTGGGATGATCTGAGCATGGGCCCGTTGGATGGGACAATGGACCGATTGGTCACATAGCCCGCAATGGCCTCCAAACAATCAACCGTAATCAACCCATGCCTGACCTAGCAAAGAAAACAGCAAAGAAAATAGCAAAAGCCATGCCTGAGACATTTGCTGAGGCTCACGGAAAACAGATTGCACATGCTCACCCAAGTTCTTGCTGGCAACAACCTGAAAGCTTTCCAATGATCGACATGGGATTAACTTGCGCAGCACATCTGACAATTTGATTCCAAGTAGCTGTCTCAAAGTAAGCTAAAATCTGCCCAATTGGGCCGTCTTCAGGCTGGGCAGACTCAGAGAGAGCTGCTTGCTCCGGCTGCGACGCTGCCATCAAGCGCCACTGACTGGAATTCAGTCACAACCTCGACCTTCCTGTCAGCCAAGACTGGCTGCAGTGAGTAAGGAGTTTAAGAAATCATGAGGGTTGCACAACCCTTGCAAAACATTGATTTCTTTTGGCCGCTGCACCCCTTTAGCGTGCCCTGTGAAAAACCACCTGCAGCTCATGTGGCTTTGGAGCAGGTGCCCTACTACCCAACTGGAACGAATGCCAATCCTGCTGACGGGCACACGCATGCCGCAGAAACGTCAACCGCGGAACCTGCGAGAAGTGTGCATGAGCCTGTGGATTCCGGAGAAGCTCCTCATACCATCTCACTGCTTTCGTCATGTGGGGGAAATCGGACTGGATAGCAGCCCTGATCGACCGCAGTTCATCCCATCGATCAGCTTCCAGCTTCCATGACCGCAATGGGCATCTCTCACTGTTGGCATCCAAGAAAAATTTCTGGCTGGCTGGAAGGAGGCAAGCAGGAAAGACTAGCAATGGATCCTGTGACAGGGTCCTTGCAGCCATTGACTCTTTGACCAGGCAAAAAATATCATCTTGGCTGCTCACTTGATCAGCCGCCCTCATTGTCCGAGGAACGCGTTCGCGTAGATCGAGCCCACGTCCTTGATCTGGAAGTCCAGAGCGGGGCAGAAAGGTAAACATCTGCGGAAGTGGTTTGTGGGGATCATCTCCATCGTCAGGACCAAATTTCATCTTGCGTGCCCTGAATGCATTCTTGAAAGTCACAGCATCTGGCATGATAGCCACCCAATCTCTTACCTCAGTTGCAATCGATGCCCCTAAAGCTGGAAACTCAAACAGGAAAGTTGCATGATGCATCTGAGCTAGCAAAGCGCTTAAAATACAGGAAATGTCAGTAGAAACTCAAACCAGAATGTTATGATTTGCATTGTCAAGATTCTGCGTCTACAAGCTCGATGCCCCAAGCTTGACCTTTCTTGAAAAATATCGGGGCAAGCTTTTTGTCAATAACTTTCTGGAGATCTGACGGTGTTTGAAGAGACATTGATGAGGAGGAACGGATTGCTGCAGTGCAAAGTGAAAACAATGCATCTATGTCTTCATGAGTGTGGCCCACCCGAAGGTGGGCCTCACAGGTGGTGGCAAAAATGCCACTTTGGCATAGTGATGCCAACATCCGACTCCCATACTGATTGCGGATCTCTTTCACAGTGTTATCGCACTGACACCACAGCCTCGCTGTGCATGTGAAGCACGGGCAGAAGAAAATACACCCTGAGCCTTGAACCAAAATATATTAAGCGCCTAGAAACTCTGAAGGAAACGGGGCATTCTTCGAACGGGTTCTGACCCAAACTTTCTCGAGTGCTCGCATCACCTGAAGAACGCATTGGCTTATGATAGACATGCATAATCTAATTTTTGGGAAAGAAAAACTACGGCCAATCCGAAGCAAAACATTCTGCTGGGCACACAGAAACTGAAATCTCAAATCTCTCCTGGGTACACATTCCCAATTCCAGCTGGAGCCGCAGCCAATTCCTTCTGCCCCAGAAAGAAACATCCAGCACCCATGGCCGTGGCACAACACTGCAGTCAGGGTCAACGACACTCCTTGGGCTGGTTGGACTACACAGAAAAAGATAGAAAAAGAAAATGTTGAAATCAGCTCACATGATGTGTTGCGATCTTTTGGCCAAAGCAAGCTTCTTTGGCAAGTCTGGTACACAGGCCTCTTGGGGGTACGGTTGAATGGAAAACGTGGCAAGTACAGTTTGGATCGGTCAAATGAATCCACTATGACCGTGAGGAGGTCTCCATGTAGTGCACTGCGATCACGCGCGGCCCAGTACACTTCCCGGTCACGCCACTGGGCAGTATAGTGAGCCAGCAACTCGCTACACTTTTGTGCGTGCACAGCGAAATCCTTGGCACGATGACTGGACCCAAAACTAAGATGAGAAAACATGAATGCCTGAAACTTGTCCTGCGTCAAAATATGTCACAAGTTCACACGATCCCAACTCAGCCCCAGTCCGAAGCACCGTGGATGGCTGCTTTCAAAGTCTGGCAGACCAGGCACATTGAGTGCTCTGTGTGCCGCCTGAAGCGCAGACAGCATTTCCATTGCTTGGCCACTCCATAAAAGCTGCTGCGAGAGGCAGGTGTGATTCCAGACGGGCGCATGTATGCGAGATACATAAGAAACAGCGATGCCGTTGTGCCAGGTGGCAGCTCCCGGATTGGGAGCTCTGCAGGCTTCAGTTCCACAACCTGGCGTGCTGGCCCCAAGAGCTTGTCCTCAATCAACTTGCTGAGCAGCTGCTCTCTGAGGGCTTCATCGCTTTGCGAAAGCACAGCCGTAGTAGAAGATTCAAACCTTTGCAGTGAGAAGGCCCATTGGGCAAGATAGAAAACAAGTAAGAAATGCAAAGCCAGGCAACTGCACTGGCATGGCTTCAGCAGCTGTCCACCATATGTGGCTGAAGAATCTTTGCAATGATGTATTTTGCTGCGAGAGCCTCGTGTGCTCACCTTAGTTTGCAAGAAGTAAAAGCTGAACAAACAACAGTTACGGTTTAAAGTTTAAACTACCCCGTCGCGTAGAAAATCACGTAAGTTAAAATTATCATAAATTATCCATGTTGCGTTTCACCAGTGCACGTTCATCAATACCACGGAATCTCTTCTTTGTTCTGTGCATCCTTGATTTGCCAACACCCAAGAATTTCAGCCACGCTGTTCGACATAGTGGGTGGCCTGCGCTTTGGTGTTCAAATAAAACCGACCGAATTTAGATTTTTATAGGTTTTGTTTTGTTTGTAGTGGCAGCCCAAAAAATGAAAGTGAACACATGCAACCGTCCTTCAATACTGAACTTGTTCTTCATACCCCGCCCTGCTTCGCACTGCATAGACCACAACAGAGCGTCCTGGTTTTCCTTGGGAAGTTTCCAGAAGGAAGAACAAACTCTGGAAATAACCTCGTAGGGCAGGCTGCACTTGCAATCGCAAGCACCATTCTCGAGAAGGGTCTTTAATCTCGATGAGTCACAGCCATTCATAGCATAACTGGATGTATCAGCAGTTTCATTGTGGGAATGTAGTGACTCCAGCATGCTGAGTTTCAAAGCCACCTCCCCGCTGCCATGCTGCGCAGTCTTCCTGCTACTGGAGCTGAGCTGGAACTCCTTGTTTGCAAAGGTGCGGAGAGAAGGAAGACACACTTCTACAAATGGTTAACTTTAACTTATTTGTCCAAAAGGGCCAAGGCACGAGGATGAAGTAGAAACCGATTCCCCTGAAGACTCAGTGTCTGATGGTTCACAACGCCAGATTCTGCCACGTGCACTGTTGGCAGGCTGAAGCTGATCGCTATTGGCATCATAACGTCCCAGCACACCCATTGCCCAGGTTTTAGGCCGGATGTGTTTGGCTGAGATTTTTGCAATCATACTGAGTAGACTGATGCAATATTGATCTTAGAGCGTCATGGGTTCTGAATCTGATTTTTTGTAATTGAGATATAACCGTTTTTGAACAGTTTGGATGAAAGTTGCTGAACTAAAACACCAAGCGCCTACCATTTTTATTCAGCCACAGCTTGGCAGGAAGCACTGTGAAAGTTCAGTTGTCCAAAAGATTGCAATGAAAACATGTGGCACTGGATCAGCTGCAAACCTCTTGTTTTTTTGGCAGCGAAGCCATGCAAGAATCGATTTGACAAATTAACAGCTGTCTGTAGCGGCACCAAATTAAATCTTCTGGGGTGAGATCAGTTCTTCAAGTACTCGACCATTCTCTTTGGGTTCATGCTCATCAGTGTGATCACAATGGCTGCCAGGATTGCACGCATGTGCATGCCATTTCCTGCCAGCCGCTGCAAGTCCTGAGTAGCTGCATGCAGCTAGAGCGTTGAACGGCAGGTTGAATTCAGAATATGGATAATGAATAGTTGCATACGGGTTGCTGAGTTGGAGAAATCTTGCCAGTCCAATTGCATAACATCGATCCCCATAAACATCATAGCCTCCAAGCCTGCAAAGGGAATTTGCGGTACTTCATGAAGTTGCTAAAGAATCACACACACTGTCTACTATGTGTCATTGTGTAAGCGGTCCTGTCAGGAACCTTTGTTGGTCCATTAGCAAATATTTCCCATTCGGCCTTAGGTTGCTGAGTTGCATGAAAAAATAACTTACTGTTTTTTGGTAGCTGATTTGAGGCTAGGACGTGATGCAAGGCAAAGGTGCTGAGCAGGAGGTGCAATGCATTCTGTCAATTGATTGACTGGTATTCGCAGTGGCAAAGTTGCCTCCGTTATGATAGGTCAAGAGGTCCAAGGCCTCACAAAGAAAAACAAGTAATAGACAAAATGTTGGGAAGACCCAGCAAGGCACCTCTAGTTCGCGTGCGCATGCCACTTGCCGTGCCGCCAAAGGAAATTTTTTCTGGAAGCAGCCAGCGGCGGCTTTGAGTTTCACCTGGTTTGGGGCTGCAGCTGGAAAGATTAGAGTCTGAAACATTAAGGTTTGTTGTGTCAATGAAATAACAAACTCAGACTCAGCATACCACCCCTTGTTTTTTCGCCCACTCACGATGGTAGCGCGGCCACTTGAAAGATCCATTCGGCCTTTGCTCACATGCTGGAAACTATACACACAAACTACACAAAACAAACATGCATGCAATTTGGCCAAGTTGCTTTTTAGCATTAGGAATTGGTGCGCCAGAGCGAAGGGTTTGTTGAACAACCCAGTGATCCCTGTCTAAGAGCAGATCTTGCCTTGGGCGCATCAGCTACGTACTGAGAATCCACATCACATGGCACACACACACACACTTACATGCACACCATGATACATAGCGAATGCAACAAGGTTACCATGAAACTGTGCTTGAAGTCTTCAGTTTGTCATACGAACAGCTGACAAAGTCCTTGAAGTTGATAGTCTTCTGAAGAAGTTCTCGGCGAACCATCAGAAAATACACTCTGTCTCGGGTCACTGGAGCTCCCAGCTGCGGCCTGAAGCATCGGTTAGGTGCTTGCTGCGTGGCTTTCAATGGTACACAGGGTGCATGCCAAGAAGCGGATCTATCTGGAGTGTGGTAATCTCATACCTTAGTGAAACTAACAGCATACAGGTTTGGGGTGGGTTATCCCATGCAAATTGCAATTTAATCATAGCTGAGTTTCTCGGGCAAAGCTCGAAGGAGAAGGGTCATGACCTCATCCATTACTCTTCTTATACCCAAGACATTCTCCAGAATTCCGGCCTGAGATTGCAGCAAGTCAGAATAGAATCTATTTTGAAATGACTTATTGAGTTGATGTGCTAGCAAGTTGCGCATGGCTGGCAAAGCTTCAGACGTTCAACAGTTTCATATAGTTGACGGGCTTCCTGGTCTTCTAACAACAGGGAATTCCCGTGCAGCACCGAAAAAGGTGTGCACGGGAATCCTGCCACATACAGTGCCACCTGCAACAGCTTCTTGGCAAAACCCGTGACGTAGATTGAAAAGGAGATGAGTGATTGGAAACTCTTGCCTTGCGCTTCAGAGAAATGGTGTCTCTGTCAAACATATCGCATTTGCTCCTGAGTTTTCATGGGATGTTGGTAATCAACATATATCTTGCAAAGACGAATATCGTGGTATCAAACATATCGCATTGCTCCCTTTAGTTTCAAAAGTATTGAATAGAGACGAGTTTCTGCAAAGGCGATGGGAAATTTTTGTCCAGGAAACATCGGGCCACTTCATTGCGCTCACTTCGGGACCTGATTCTTGTTCAAACTAACCACATTGAATTTGTGGGTATGACAGCCTGCCATGCATGCAAGCCAACTGAAACTTAACTTCCAACGCCAAGGGGCAAATATGAGACAGCTTCAGGCTTCGAATTGAACAAGTGAAGCAACGCCAGGAGAGGTGTTTCCATCCCACTGCCTCAGTCTCACTGACACGATTCGGTCACGTGAAAAATATCGCACTGCTTTGCGGCTTTGACGTGATTCAACCAAGCAGCAATCTGAGCAATATCCAAATTTGCCAGTCCAATGGTGGACAAAGGAAGCCCAACCTGGGTTTGGTTAGAAGCATTGTGAGCACAGGGGTTGCCAAAGGAATGATGAAGCCAAGAAACCCAATTTGTTTCCAATCTCATCACAGCAGTCGACATAGGTTTTTTGGGCTGCATTCAAGTGCAGGAAACGCAACTCCTATACAAGACAAAGGAAAGGTGACTACAACACAAAAACTGATTAAGTATGATATGATATTAAAATGATTCAGAACAAGAACGAACGATAGCTCCTGGTTCTCCTCATCACTCGAGACATCTCTCCAAACAGGCATGGCTAAAGGGAAATTGGAACGATGCTGGGGGGGCTTGAGCCCTGATGTTCAGACCCGGTTTCAATTTGCACAAGCCCCGGTTGTCAATGGACTTCCATTGGGAAAGTCTATGATTTCCTGTAAATTTTCCCTTAAACCAATCCATTGACATATACCTTTGCTCAAAAATGGGTATGGCAATCTACGCCCCAAAAACTACCACCAAAATCCGTGGCGCGCCACTTGCACAAATTTTCCGAATAAAAAGATCATCCATGAAACACCAAATAGAAACCATCCACATTTCATCTTGATTTACCGAAACCAAAAGGATATATATCCAAAATATCTATCCTCTGGTTATTTAACAGTTTGCGATGGCAGCAATGGCCCATAGAAATAGATGATTTATGATGATTTACCTCTTAATAGCATGGTGATTTTCCAGTTCGCTATGTTAGTCATAACCAGAGGGTATAAAGTACAACCACCTAATTTTCACTCATAGATCCCATCCCATCCCATCCCACCAAGCGACGCCGCAGCTCTCCCTTCGTGTCATCCTCCGGAGCGGCACCCTCGAATTGCCGCGGCTGGGCACGGCGCCAGAGAATCAAAAAGGCCAAGCTGTGGTAAACACCTCAGAATTGCCACCGGAAACGTCCAAGTCTTGCTGAGAAAATCATGGAAAAAACCATGGTTTTCAATCCAAGTCGTGGTGATCATCATGATTTTTTTGAATTCTGTTAGAACTGTTAGATGTACATAGATGTACCATGTACCTATGCCACTTGAACATTGCCGAAGAACTTGGGAAACATTGGTTTCTGCTGATTTGAATGGAATCACAATATGTATGTATTTCTGTGTGCATTTTTGCACACATACATGTATTATATCAAATATATATATATATAGAAATGAAAATTGTACTATCCGATTCCTACACTTGAGTGTGAAAATGTCTTGGCCCAACAAAGTTGAAAGTCCGCGGCGAACCTCAGATTTTGGCCCAACATTCGGAGATAAGGCCGAGATGCACAAGGGAATCAACAGCCACAGAATGGCGCCCGCATAACCTGGACGTTCAGGCGCAGTTTTGCCATGCGTTTCTTGGGGAATACCCTCCGGTAAGACATAACTATGGAAAATCACAATTTTTCATGGGTAAATCCACTATAAATGGCAATTTTCAATAGCTATGTTAGTTTACCAGAGGGTAACTAACGCAGTGAGCATCAGTGAAACCACGTTTTTCAAGATCGGCGCCGGGTGAATTTCGCCGCGGCACTGGCTGCTGGGTCAATGCCATTGCGGCTGAGAACGGCCTCCCCATCAGCTGCAACGCACACGGGCTCATTGGAGCAATCCAGGACGCCGTAGTCTTGCCACTGGTTGATCATGAGTGCCTGGAGAAGATCTAATGTGGAAAAAAAAATGGGGGACTGCGGGCGGGACCGGATGACACCGAAAAAATCCGGAAAAGGCTTCGGAAAAATGATGTTGCAGTTGGAAATCGCCATTTTTCAATTGCATGTTGCATGTGAAACACCCTACAAAAGATCCAAGAAGAACGGTGGGCGGCGCAACACAGGCGTTCTTTCCATCTGGATCTTTTAAGCGACGCTGAAACCCCGGTCCTCAAATCCCAAGCGGAAGATGGAGATAGTCTTCAACCAAATAAATCCAGGAGGCACCGAATTCAGGTTCATGAAAAGACCACCAAAGAGCATCTGCGGCATGATGTTCAGAAGCACCACCAACCTCATAATTTCACTGTTTTGGACATCTAGAAATCATACTCCCGCGAAGATGGCTTGCGAAATTGATTCCCGATTAACTCACACTCATGGCTTATAACTTTGCTATGCATGCATGCATGGATGGATGAATGTATCAATGTATCAATGTATGTATGTAGGTACGTAAGTCTACGTACGCACGTATGCTGCACGTATGCTGCACGTATGCTGCACGTACACACGTATGCACGTATGCAGGTATGCACGTATGCACGTATGCACGTATTCACGTATGTACGTACGTCCGTACATATGTATGTACTAGCACGTATTAGTACGTAATAGTACGTATTAGCACGTATTAGTACGTATTAGTACGTATTAGTACGTATTACTATGTATTACTATGTATTGCTATGTATTACTATGTATTTGTTTTTATATCTCAGTATGCATTAGTATGCATTAGTATGTATTAGTATGTATTAGTATGTATTAGTATGTATTAGTATGTATTAGTATGTATTAGTATGTATTGGTATGTCAATGTATTAGTACGTATGTATATATATCTATATGTATGCATATGTATGTATATCTATGTATATGTATGTATATGTATATGCGTGTATGTATATGTATTTATATGTATGTATGTATATGTATGTATATGTATGTATATGTGCGTGTATGTATGTAGTATGTATGTAGTATGTAGATGTATGTAGATGTACGTAGATGTATGTAGATGTATGTCGATGTATGTTTATGTATGTATATGTATGTATGTAATGTAATGCTATGCAATGCAATGCAAAGTGATGTAATGTAATGTATGGAATGTATGTATGTATGTATGTATGTATGTGTGTAATGTATGTAATGTATGTAATGTATGTAATGCATGTAATGTATGTAATGTATGTAATGATATGTATGTAACGCATGTAATGATATGTATGTAATGTATCAAATGTATGTTATGTATGTAATGTATGTAATATATGTAATGTATTAATGTATGTATGTATGCATGCATGTATGTACGTACGTATGTACGTACGTATATATGTATATATGTATGGATATGCATGTATTAATATGTATGTATTGATATGTACGTATTGATATGTATGTATTGATATGTTTGTATTGATGTGTATATATGCATGTATTGATATGTATGTATTGATATGTATGTGTTGATATTTATGTATTGATATGTATGTATTGATATGTATGTATTGATATGTATGTATTGATATGTACGTATTGATATGTATGTATTGATTTGTATGTATTGATATTTATGTATAGGTATGTATGTATTGATATGTATGTATTGATATGTATGTATTGGTATGGTGTGTATCGATATGCATGTATTGATACGTATGTATTGATATGTATGTATTGGTATGGTGTGTATCGATATGCATGTATTGATACGTATGTATTGATATGTATGTATGTATGTATGGATGGATGGATGGATGGATGGATGTATGTATGCATGCATGCATGCATCTATGTGTGTATGTGTGTATCTGTGTGTGTATGTGTGTGTATGTATGTATGTATGTATGCATGCATGCATGCATGTATGTATGTATGTATGTGTGTGTGTATGTGTGTATGTGTATGTGTATGTGTATTTGTATGTATATATGTAGTTGTGTATGTTTGTATGTACGTACGTATGTGTACCTATATACGTATGTATACTATGCGTACGTATGGGTGCGTATGCATACGTATGCATATTCATATGTCTGTAAATGCATGTATATGTATGCATATGTGTGTATTTGCATGTAACAATGTATTCATGTATATGTATATATAAAACATGTATGCATATGTATATATAACATGTATGTCTGTCTGTCCGCACGGCCTGTCTGTCTGTCTGTCTGTCTGTCCGTCCGTCGGTCGGTCGGTCGGTCTTCGGTCGGTCTGTCGGTCTGTCGGTCTGTCGGTCTGTCGGTCTGTCGGTCGGTCGGTCTGTCGGTCTGTCTGTCTGTCTGTCTGTCTTTCTGTCCGTCTGTGTGTGTGAATGTGCTATTTCACTGCCCAAATGCGTGGCCTGCACTTCTTATTCCAACCAGAGCCCAGCAACATCCCAATGGCGGCAACGGGTGCGGTATAGCCACCCAAGTAGCCCACACCAGTCGCCACGATCGTCAGGGCATAGACGACCACGAAGAAGTACAGGTAGTGCCTGTAAACGCAAATTGCAGACCACCAAGTCATAGTCAAGAAACAATAAAAAGTAGTAAAATCTATCAGATCGAAAGTGGAGATTCCAAAAGCATAAGGTGAAAATTCTGATGTGATACCATACTTCAGTGGAAATGCCTTAAGTTGCAACAGCTATGATTCAGTTATATATACCCTCTGACAATTTATCACAGCTATGGAAAATGGTCCATTTATAAATGATTTTCCCAGCTATAAACCGCCATTTATAAGGGATTTTCCATGGTAGTTATGCCAGTTATGCCCCCGTTGACTCTCGAAAAACATACGCGTTTTGCACGTGTCCAACGCGGCCGGGGCGGCCCGAAGTCGTCACGGAAGCCGACCATCCAATACATCAGGCTGCTCCAAAGTAGGGCGATCTCAGCGCACCAAAAAAAAGCGGACCTACCATTGGTTGGTAATATATGGTTAATATATGGTTAATATATGGTTAATATATGGTTTTAATATATAATTAGTTAATATGGTAATATACTATACTATTATAATATTTCACTGACCTATGAATATATGGTTAATAGATGGTTAATAATACTATTAATGGTATTATGGTTATTATTAATGGTTACTATTAATAATATATCTGGGTAAATTGTAATATTTCACTGACCTATGAATATATGGTTAATATGGTAATATACTATACTATTAATGGTTATTATATATGGTTATTATTAATGGTTACTATGAATATATGGTTAATGATTATTATGGTGGGTTAATATTAGTAATATGGTCAATGATTATTAATACCCATAAATTACCTATATGATTAATATTGGTTAATAATATTATCTCATCTCCATTATTTTCCATTGGAAAAAGATCTTTAAACCATCTCATTATCCAGTTGAGATATTTTGGGGGAATCAAACTTATTGGAAAAATCATCATGACTTACCTGGTTGGTGGTTGACCTACCCCTCTGAAAAATACGTGTGAAAGTCAGTTGGGATGATTATTCCATTCCCAACTGAATGGAAAGTCATATAAAATTCCATGGTTCCAGTCACCACCAACCACTCATCATCTAGTCTAAAATAAAAAGTTGAGTCTCTTGGCAAATAAGTCAGCACCCAATTCTTCCCAAAGCTTCACCCAGAAAGACTCCGATCTCTGCCCAGCTGCTAAGAAGTCAAAGGGGGCATCTGCCAAGGCTTTACTGAGATACATGGCCGGCACCTGGAGTTTTCATGGCCAAAAAACATGGCATTTTCAGAAAAATGTTGGACTTCCCATTGTTGTTTCTACAAAATACCAAGGGTTTCCAGTAGATCTTCCAAGATTCCGTTCATGGCAACGGAAGCTGAAAAAGACACCATTTCACCGATTTTAGGGACTCCTTGAACAGTTCTTTTGCCTGATTTCCTGCGTATGTCACCAACAAAAATTGATGTTAAAAACCGTCCACCACCAAGAAAAACAGCATCTCAAGCCACCAAAAATATATATAAATATATGAAGCATATGGAAATCGATAGAAATATCATAAAAATGGCATGACCCCCATGTCACAGCCACTGAGTTCGGCACTCCATACGCTCCATTGCGATGTTCACGGATGAGAGTGGGCAAACGCGTGGGGATACCCATCGCTGCAGACATACACTGGGCAGCGGGCCATTCTGAACGGACAGCTGAAAAATGTGACGATTTACCCTCTGGTTTTTTAACATAGCCATGGAAAATCACCATGCTATTAATAGTAATAGGCAAATCATCTATTTCTATGGGCAATTTTCCATGGCTATGTTAAATAACCAGAGGGTATATTCTTTCATTATCTTTGATTCATCCAATGTATTAAGGTGCTTCTAGCTCTGGGACGGAATGAGTTAGTTCTTGGGAACATGCCATTTGCCAAGGGATCAACACAAATTGTATGCAGGTGGTGACAGAATGCAACTCACAAGTTCACCCTTTGGTGCGAGTTGCGATGTTCATTACTCCCATCATCATCGTGAAGAAGAGGCATCCGTTGATAGTGAACAGCGCCTGATCAAGCCCCAATCAATGCCCTGTCAAACGGTCACACCAATCATATAAAAAAAGGGAAAAGTCTTAACCACAACCTTGGTCACAATAATCATATAAAAATATATAAAAGGAAACAGGCAAAAACAAAAAAGAAAAAAGCCGGTTGTAGGCCAGTAGCTCTGTACGAAACCCATTGCCATGCCAAGGAAAGAAAACATGATTCACAAAAGCATCTGCAGGCAGTTTATACAAAAAGGCTGCGATTCTTCGTGTAGGTTTTGTTCAAGGAGCCGATCCACCGAAACAAACAGTTTTCTATGATGGAAACCCATGTTTCCATGTATGTTTAAGAATCTTTAAGTGAAACACTAAATATAGGATATACATGGATTATACATGGATATACAACTGTTATATACTGAAACCCTTCAGACTGCCGAGCTTCACTTTGTCTCTTCTCCAGCTGCAGGAAGGTCAGTCCAAAGAGAACTCCCAGCACCAGGGTCCGCAGCAAGGCTGAGCGCAGATCCGCCTTCGAACGGACCTTCATGATGACCTGTCCAGCAGTGTCACCAATGGGGTGGCTGGCAGAAAAATCACAACCGGGCAGGAAAAAAGTGCGGGATCTGGGTTTTGGCATATGTTTGCCGATTTTTGCCGATGGGATTGGACGTGCAATTTTGCAGCACGAGTTTGATCCATGCCATGCTTTCAAGAGAATTGTTTTTTGCTTCATTCATTCCCCTCCAAAATCCATCCCCTCGGGCCTCACGTTTTGTTAGGTGAACCAGCTGCATGCACCAGTTGGTCTGGCGGTCGCTGTCGAAAACTTCCGACTTGTCCTCGAACAAAAGGTGCTTCAGCGACTAACACAGGGCTGACATGGGATGGTATCGCCCATCCCCACTGAGTTTGCCGAACCTTGGGGAGCATCCCAATGGGCGCTCCATTGGCACGCGCATCCTCATTGGGCCACTGCTTGTCCCAGGCATCACCTTAGAGTTGAACCCGAACCCAGGTCCCAAGTTCACAGAAATAGGACACAAGAAGATATGGCCCATATCATCTAAATATCCTCAAGATATCAGGTCAACCAAGTCCAGTTCCAGTTAGCTGAAGATTTCTGACGTTGACATTTCTTCCCAACTTTGGAGGACACGGATTTTGTCCCAGGAACTGATGGCCACACGTCGGCTGGCCGCCCCTTCAGGGTCTCGTGGGTCGATGCACCTGCCGGTCAGCCGTGGCAAACTGAATGAGTTGATGGGGTAAACGTGGGTAAACCCTACCCCTAGGCGCTAGTTCTCGGTTTCATTGACAGTTCAAGAGAGAGAGAGAGAGAGAGAGAAGAGAAGAGAGAAGAGAGAAGAGAGAAGAGAGAGAGAGAGAGGGTTGATTGAGTTGTTTGAGTTGACTGAGTTGTTTGAGTTGGTTGAGTTGGTTGAGTTGGGGTCTTGCTGTTCACCATCTGAAAAGATCCACACAACAGAAATGTCTCCTCTCCCGAGGCACAGTCTCATGACAAAGTCCGCTGGCATGGTGTGGTCGGGCATGGTGTAGCCAATGCTCTCGAAGTAGCTCTCCAACTTGGACACCGCTCCAAAGTAGGCTGTTCGGCCATCCACCAAGAAGTGCAGCCGGTCAAAGAGCCGAAACACCTGGCAGAAGCAAAATCACTGCGACTGGGCCACTGGCAACTCAAGCGAAATCCAATCAGAAGATATCAGTTGCTGCTTAACTGAGGCTAGAGGGTACAGGTCCAAATTCAACATCCCGAAAGTCATGATTGGATCGGAAACCCACAGAAAAATCTGATGCTAGAAATCATGATTGGACCAAATTCTGAAACCCGACCGGTCTTAAGCATCCGAAATCCATTCCAGCTGCAGGTTAGAAAATCTTCGGATGATTTTACCACTGTACCCAGCGGCCATCGTCCACCTGGGAGGAAGGTTGATGGATGGATGCAATGACTGTCACCTTCTGCCCCTTCTGCCCTTCTTCTGCAATGGCCTTCAGCACGGCCAGCAGTGGCAGACCATGCGCGAGATGAAGCGCCACCGAAAGGATGTGAACATGTACAGTAAAAATCAGTAAAATATATGATCAAAATCCATGATGAATACGCCAAAATCATCATCGACAACGAATAACCACGGATAACCGCGGATAACCATGGTATCTTTCAAATTGAGATTTTCCCAAAATTCGCCACGTTGGGGTTCCCACGAAACGCATCAAGTTGTGCCCCTGCCGAGCCTTCATGTACTTCACAATCACCTCGGCCATGACACTGTCCTTGGCACGGCGGTGACTTTTGATGGAGCCTGAGCCATTTTTTTATCCAAACGAATATGGAAAAATATCTGAAGGAGATCAAATATGAAAGCCATGGCATCAACAACAATGGAGATGCAAACAAAATCCATCCACAATCCATCCATGTCACAAATTTCATGATAATTTCGATTGACCTTTCTGGGTTTTATATCATACAGTTTCTTGTGTTTGTCATCAATGGCTGATGTTGTATTTGGTGTCGCTTCATAATGAAAAAATCTCAGGGATTCCACATCATCAACCCAAACCACTCAATGGTCTCAATGGAAACGCATACTGATGGAAGAAATCCTGCACCAGCTGGGAGATGGTTTATCCCATTTTGATCCAACTATTTACAGTATTTCATAGGAATCCAACTAGTTCCCAATTGGTGCAGGATTGGGTCACAGTGGACCCCTCCAAAATCCGCAACGCTGACGAGATACCAAACCAGTAGTGGGCTCATCACAATACAACACCGCTGGCTGAGTGAGAATCTCCTCAGTGGCTACCAAAGGCTGGGGTATCACCCTCCGAATTCATCAACAATCGCTGGTGTCTCCGAGGTGTGAAATTTGTCAAGTGGGGTTGGGAACTTCCCCAGTGTTTCTTCTCCGTTGGGCCATGTTGGGCCACATTTCAATGGAATCCCCCTGTAACAACGGCCATGTTCATCCAGCTGCCGTGGCAAAGGTGACTCTGCGCTTCTCGTTTTTGGAGATGCCATGGTAGACATCGCCTGCTCAATCTGCCAACGAAGATTGTATCTGGAATAATGGCATCCCACTCTAAGTCTGGCCACTTTCCTTTCATAGTTTTTCGTGTTTTTTGGAAGATCCACAAGTTATGATGATGGAATTCGAGATTGATCACGGTTTTTGTGGGGCCGCACCAGAACTGCAATCATTCGCTGCAACTCCAGCCTATGAGGCTGTGCTGACACTTCCTTGCAAACTTGGCAAATGCAGATCCAATTCTTAAGCCATCCATCTGACGAAAATGTGGTGGAAAATGTTCCATCTGACCATGTGGTGGAAAGATCTGTGAAAAATGGAGTCATCCTGGCTTTGCTGTTTCCCATGTCATAAACGGCATGAACTCCCCTCGAAGTCAAGGGCTCCCGAAGAGCCTTGCAGCTGAGCAACTCCAAGCCGAGCCTCGGTTTTGTCGCCAAATCTGCAAAGCTGCAGATTTCAGAATCAGAAATCATTCCACCAGTTGGGGATGGGTCAAAACCCTGGTACCTAGTGAACCCCAAAAATAGCTGGTAAATGGATGTTCATCCCACTAAAAATGTATCTATAGGTATTGATCCATACCCAAATCATTCCACCAGTTTTGCCCTGGTCCAATGTCGGGAGTTGAGACATGTTGGGATCTCCACCTTCCAACCCATGGCTTCCACTGGGCCAAGAAACATCTTGATACAGGCGTCCACACGTTGTTCCCGCTGCGCTTTGGTGACGTCCCGGGGCATACGCAGCGTGCTTTGGAACAGCAAATGTTCCCGCGGCGTGTAAGCCTCCAGAAGCATTTCCTCGGATGACAATTTTACCACAGTTATCCATTGGTAAACTTTCACAAAACTATGGAAAATCACCATGTTTAATGGGAAAATCCACTATTTCGACTGGGCCATTTTCAATAGCTATGTTGGTTTACCTATAAATGGCCATTTTCAATAGCAAACTGTTAGTTTACCAGAGGGTATTGCGACATATTGCGACCTGTGATCAAATCCAGATGTTGAGCTGGGGAAATCTAAAACCTCATTGTCCACTTGGCAAATTGGTCCAACACTTTGAAGAATTGCAAGCAGCCAAGTGGCCTGTTGGTGCACATAAGCTACTCTTCCCTGCAAAGATTTCGAATATTGCGACCTCAGCACCACGGTCACCACACATCCCTAAGCTCGCCAGCAGGTCCAGCCACCGCAGCCAAGTGTCGCATTGAAGCTGAGTTCGCCCGAAGTCGGAGCAGTGCGAACTGCTAAGACATTCAACAGGGATGTTTTCCCTGCCTCAGACCCACAGAGCACTGATTTCCAACCTCTGCGATATTTGGTGCCAGTGTTTGCAGATATTTCTTGACATTGAGCCTGTACCTGTTCACACCAGCCCTTTTCACCCCAAGATGCAGTTGTAACCGGGCAAACAAAATCAATAAACTACAAAAACCACAAAAATATCTAAATGATCACTTTTTATGGTTGTTTTCTAAACCATGACATTCATTACATCCAACATATGTTGAGATCTTGGTGATCACCAGTCTTGTTTGTTGGCCTTTTTTTTACTGTTAGTTATGTATACAGATATATCATGATATGGAGGTTTCCGAATATGGTGGTACCCCCAGATCATCCAAATTAGACCATTTTAGTATCGAAACCCATTTTGGGGATCCAGCACTTTGAAGAAACCCCAAAAAAAATATCCGTGAACCCGAAAATTGGAGAAAAAACATACCTATAGCCTATAGATGTTGTCATGATATGATCGAACAACATCTATGGATATTGTCTATAGATATAATCTATCGATATCATCAATAGATATTATAAATATGTAGATATAATCAATAGATATTATCTCAATAGATATTCTCATGATATATCCGTTCTAATCCCTTGAAATTTCAGAGGGTCTGTGCCAAGAGTCGCCCGATGGACCCATGATGGCCAGCAGCTCGCCAGGCACGGCGAAACCGCTGACCTTCGTCAGAATCTGCTTCTCCTGGTGACCAGCCATGGCCATGTAGATGTAGAAATAGATAGATATGGATGGATAGATTGCCCGGCAGGAGATATATGTGTATATATGTATTATAGCAATGTGTAAATATATATGTGCATATATATATACATATCTACTTATTCATGTATTTATATTGATTTATCTATTTATATATATGTGTGTGTGTGTTTAGATTTAAATACTTATATATATATATATTTTTATTGTTCTAAAAAAAGGCACAACTTGTGATAATTATGGATATGCATCATGGATATGGAAAGATAGGCTGACAACCCCGCGGCCTCGATGCCCCCTTTCTTCTTCATCTTGGCCACCAAGTCCACGTCCTAAGGGCTGGGGAAGCCTGGAAAATTTTTGCTGCCATACCTGCCAATGACATCATGAAAGCCTTATGTCCAAAAAAGAAAACGGAAAAGTTGGAAATTAGTTGAATTAGTTGGAGAGTGATGTTCCATTCTTGCCCAACAAGAAAAATGATGTTCTTGGATGGGACATCCAGAGGCATCAACTTTGAGAAACACGGTATAATATACCCATCAAACGGACATATGGATACATAACATATGGCACATGTAACCAGATCCAAGTGTCATTCCAGTCCACTCGCACTGTGCCAGGCATTTCACTCTTGTTGGATGGGGAGGTCATAGCGCCAACTACTTCAACTTTAACCCCAGAGACAACTCGTCTGGAGCTACAGCTTTTTAAGGGGAAATAGCTGCAGAGGATGCAGAAATCTGCTGATGCCTCAGCCAAAATACGGAAATCACCGATTCCCATGTAATCCAATGAGAAAGACTGGAAAATAACTGGATAATATGAAAGCATCCAAAAATCCATATCCAGTATTACATGGAATCCTTACATCCATCATATGGAATTTCCAATAATCTTAATGGATTCTCATGTAATCCTAATAAGAAGGCATCCAAAAATCTTACCATCTTACCAGAAACAGGTAAGGTTTTTTAGCCATCCCAAGAAATGACTTCACACACCATTAGCCAAGTCTCTCTGCAGTGCCATTTTTCTGGGCGAAAACGACTCCCACACGGCTGTCCCAAAAAGTGGGATAGCCCCCAACAACCAAAAGCTCACAACTCAGTCTGTTTATATCATGTGATGGTCTATGTTTCGGGTAGTGGGGAATTTGTTGGAACAAAATGTCCATCATCTCAAATAATAATGATGATAATGATCATAATGATTGCAGTAATTCTCGTCATAATCGCAGTACTAGTCATGATAATCCTACTGTCAGAATAATCATAATGATCACAATCATCGTCATAATCACAATAGTAAACATACAATAACTGGTTGGTGGTTTCAACCCCTCTGAAATATGAAAGTCAGTTGGGATGATGACATTCCCATAAATATATATATATGGAAAGTCATAATATTCCATGGTTCCAAACCACCAACCAGATAATCATAAGAAACATAAACTAGTCAACCAATCTCCCCATTGATTCCCTCATTTTTTGGGACATCTAGGCTGCTTAGCAGCTCTGAACCTGGTGAGACGCTTGTGATTTCAGCTCATCTGCGCCCCGGCCGTGGACCAAGTGTGGCGCTGGTGGTAGCGGCACCTGGCCACCAGCCCGAGAAACCGGCAAAAAAAATTGTTGGTTTCAAGTTTCATCACAAACCCCTGGTTTTTTCGGTAGAAAATGATGAGGAAACGTTTTTGGGGCTGCTGCGGTTGGTTCGTGGCTCGCTTCATTCATACCATTGATTCATCAGTTTCATCAACAAGAGACGCGCAAAGAACTTGAAAGAAGCGAAAGCCGATGTCCACTGATAGAACCCCAAACCTTCCATGATTTTCCTTTAAAAAAAAACACGGATTTTAATGGTTCGAGGGTCCAATCATCCACCATTAAGTAAGGACTCATAGCCATGGTAAACTCAAACAAGGCGGGCAAGCCCGAAGGAGTAGAGTACCAACGTCTCGAGCCTGGGACTGGGCGAACTCCTCCAATCATAGTGATGGTAGTTAAATGTAGTCAATGAATGTCAATGATTGTTAGTGTAGAGTTTATGTATAGTTATAAAATGTTATAAGTGGGCTATGTACATCTATAGAACTTCTATAGAACTTCTATTATATATTTATATAACCCATTGAAGTGGTAGAATTAGAAGAGCCTGCACCGGTCCCTGCACCTGCTTCCTTCGGGGTGTCAGCTGTTTTCACTCCGCCATCTACCGGCAGGGGCAGTAGGGGCAGCTGGATTGGCAGGGGAAAATCTGCCGGAAACCATGGGTTTTGATTGGGAGAATCCACCGGAAACCATGGGTTTTGATTGGGTTTTAGATGTTTTTTACCATCAAATATCATCAAACCATGGGTTTTAGATTACCATCAAATATCATCAAATTCCTTGGTTCGACTATGATAAGTGTGATGACCAGTGACGAAGATGACCATGGATGATCCCCTTGGACCATCCGACCATCCCTACATGGGAGCAGTTGCTAACTTCAAATTATCCTCAGGAAATCTTAGGGAAAAAGATGGAAAAATATATAGCCCTAAGTCCTAATAGTTTTTGAATGTTTTTGATTCCCTAAGCTCAAAAAATAGCAATCCCCAAAAACATTGAAAAGTGTTTCCAGGATGTTAGAGACATGATATTCCCACGGTAATTTCCAGGTGTTCAATGTTTCTATCTATTTGAGGATTTCTCCAACTGGTGAAATCTGATGAAATCTGTTATAACTGTGGCCATTCACAGGCTTGGTAGTAACGAGTTGACCAATGTTGACCAACAGTTGACCAACAGGCCTCTCCCTGCACATTGGGCGCGAGTCGCTGATGTCTTTCCCAACCCGGCTGCGACTTAAACCTTGGAACAGAACCATGCGAAGATGGCAGGAAGAGAAGTGTCCATCTTCAATGTAAAATGGTGAAAAGTTCATGTTTTGCATGGCCAATTCCATTTTCCAAGGACTATGCTATCGATGACACCCCCATTCCCACACATTCCCACATCATCCTGCAGTGGGTTTCAAGAGCTCACCCATGCCGTATCGCCGAAGTTTCGAGCTCCCCACTGCCGGCTTTCCTCTGACAGCACCGGGCTGGGAAACTTGGGCTGCGGCCTCGGCACCGGGGCAGCTGGCGGGGCCGGCAGAGACGGCAGAGACGGCTCGGGCTGGGGTCGCGGCGCTTTCATCTTTCGCTTTTGGGCCCGGAATCCACGGTGAATGGCCTAGGCTTCGCAAGGTTCGGCTCAAGGTTTGGGAAAAATCCCAGATCTGGTTTGGATTGGGGAAATTGACGGAGGAAACTCCTATGTTGGGTGGGTAGATTGGTTTTCCTGTTGATGTTCCCTTGCAACAAGCCAACGACTGAAGACATCCAAGGATTGAAGATATATGAAGATATGAAGATGGAAACTCACCGGTCACTGAGGCCAAAGCGTAGAACCTGCACCACGTGACTCAGACACCAAGAAAAATAGAACAAGCACCACGACTTTTTCCAAACCATGCAGGTTCCGAATGATCAACGCTTCAGAAAACTCCGGAAATGGAATTTTACCTATTCAAGATATCACATGAATATTTTTTCAGCTAGGTTCCATCAACAAGGGATGTCATCGCAGCACATTTTTCACCCCGGGTCGCAGTTTTTCTGGCCAATGCCAAGTGCAGTGAGCTCCTCTCTGTAGGGAGCTCCTTCGCGACCCAGCCGTAATTCGCAGACCCACATCGCGCTGAAAGTCCCTCGGGGGGGGGTTGGAGGCTTGATGGGACAATGGAATAACAATCAGAAGGCGGATGTTTAATCATTAAAAATTGGAATGGCATGTTTTTCTAAGACCAAAAAAAGGAATCCAATGTGAAGAATGGAAAAGATCTGGAACTCAGCAATATCTGTTTGGAATACAATATCATCGAAGCCCAAACGAGACATGAAAACCCCACCAGAGGCTGGGGCACTGCTGAATTCTTTGATCACAGCTCCTCAAATAGCTGAGATTGGATTGGTAAGCTCAAAAATGGCCAGTTTGAACATTTTGAACACCTAAAATTTGCAGCAATGAGATTGTCAAATGGTCTCTTCAACTTTTCAAACAACTTGATCTTCCCTTGTGATTTTCTTTCAGTCCTTCTTTTTCTTCTTTCGTTCTCTGTCCACCTCAGGTGCAACAAAGTTCCCATGGAGGTTCTACGTAACAGCAGAATTTCAGAGCGGTTTGAGGCCCGAGGCTCCCAGCCAAAGAGGCCTGCTTTCCCACAGAATCCGCCATCTCCACATCTTCGAGGTTCACAGAATTTTCCACCTCGCAGAATTTCATGAGAAATCCCAGTGAAACATAGTGACACAGAGTGAAATATCTGGGCCATGGCCATTCATGGTTGGAAAATCATGGAAAATCTCCAAAACTTTGGGACCACACTGAGGTCCTGACCACAAAATCCATCAGAGGATCGAACTCCCGCTGACCTCCATAGATCAGCTTCTGTCTCATCCTTGGTACCAAAAATCATCAAAAATCATCGGCTGTCGGCCGTCCCTCCATCCCCGAGGCAAGGACTTCTTCTCCTTCTTCACTGCGGGGTGCAGAATTAGGCTGGGATAACCTGAGCCGAGCCACCACCGTTCGGGAACACCGTTTCAGAATGTTTCAGAAACATCCATTTCGAGCCAAGAAGCCGGTGATCTGCTCCTCACATTCATTTTCCTGCCAGTTTCAAACTTCAACCATCATTCGAAAATCTTTGAACATCTTTGGCTTCTCCCCTTTTTCCCATGTTCATCTGTGATCTTTCCATATCTTTTCATCAATCAGGTGACCGTGACATCCATCTTGGCCACCACAACGCCCTTCTTGGCCTCAAGCCGAAGATCCGATTGGTTGACCCAAGGGGCCCAAGGAAAAGGTGGGCCACATGAGGCTCCCACTAACCTTTTTTCGGGGATCCTTAGGATTCCAGAGCCCATCATAGCCCGTCCCAAATGTCCCAAACCAGAACCATAAACCATCCCAAACCATGATCAACCATAATCAACCATTAAACTCCCACATCAAAAAGTAGAACTGAAAGGATTCCAGTTCTAAGTCGAGCTGCAAAGCCTTGCTTCTCCACCTGTCAGATCTATCTCCAAAAGGCAACACCCAAACAAATGAGACATGCGGTAAACTCATGTCAACTCTGTGCTGATGCAGCTGATGGTTCTCTCATCATTTCATGCATGTTTCACCTTCCAGCTGTCATAAATCCATAAAAATACATGTTATACGTGTATATATATATATATCATCATATATAATATATCCAAATAGATTTAAATCCAAACAAGCAGTCTGCATATCTTAATCAAAACCGGCGCCAGTTGCCACGGCACCTTCTTCGCCAACTCGCTCCAGACGGGCGCCAGCTTCTGGCAGTGCCCGCACCAAGGGGCGTAAAACTCCACCTGACGTCCAACCACCATGGGGAAACACCATTGCGTCAAAGCGTTTCAAGGTTAGGGGAAAATGTGTTTTAAAAAAAGAAAAAATATATATAATATATATATATATATCTTGTGCAAAGAAAATGATTGGAGTGGTTTCGCATTTGGTCTGCTAAGATTGTCCCATGAAGTTCCAAATGTTCAGCTTATTCAGCTTGAAATCTGAATGTCAAATCTTCCATGTCACTGAAGGCATCTGCATAATCCTCACAGCTCCACCCCACTGCAGCTAGGTGGCGAAAACATCTTTCTTGGAATCCATGGCAATCTGCTCAAAGGTATCACCTGGCGATCCGGCGATCCGCTCAGATGCGGAGTTCATGGCTCAGCCCAGTTGCAGTTGAGCACCTGTCAAGATCGTGACGCCATCCTCTGTAGCTTGTGGGGCAGCAGCACTCTTGTAGTGCCTCAGCCGTTGCATGCCGTTGCCCTTCCAAAGCTTCGAATAGTAGGAATTCACCGGGTTCTTCTTAAGTTCTTCTTTTGTAAAGCCAAAACAACATGATCCAATGCCACCTGCGGTGCAAATCTATGGTAGTTTTCAAGTTCTCAGGGCTTCCCCTTAAAAAAAACAGGTGATTGAGGGTGATTGAGGGTGATTGAGGGTGATTGAGGGGTGTATAACCCAATAGCTCACCATCTGCAAAGATCCCGGGGCAAGTCCAAGTCCAAGGGGCGGCTTGGCTTTCTTGGCCAGGATGTCTGCAAGGAGTTTTTTCAGGGCCTGTGCCGTGAGGGACATCCTCCAATAGAGGGGCCACCTACAGGGGCGTATTCTCGGACAAGTCTGCCAGTGCATCTTCTTCTGTTTTAGGGAAAATCCCCTTAAGCGTATTTGTATACTCTATATACCTGTACAGAAGTATGATATGTATAGAAACAGAGAGGTAGTAGATTCGTTAATAGATACAGTAGACTCTTAATATTCCGGCCCCTCGTTTGGATAGATCCCTCAATGGCATGACACCACATGCAAGGCTGCGTCAATCAGCCTCTTCGCTCAAGCCCTCCTGACAGCTTCAGGGGTGCGGAAACATCCCAGTTGAATACCCCCAATATTGTTCATCCTTGATATTGTCGTATGTGATCTATATGTTTGTTATCTATATTTTTGCCGGGGTTAGATGTCCTATGAATCCCTCCAAAGCCTTGGTTGAAGACATGGACCTGTTGATTTTGGGTGAAGAAATGGGGCAGTACCAAGTCTCTTAACTTCGGCTGGTGTCATCCACTACTGTAAGCATGGCCTACAACCACCATTGCTTCCGGATGCGGCAAGTCCGCTCAGGAAAAGTACCATTCGCTTCAAACCTCCAAACCTCCAGGAAAAGTCACTCCAAAATACAGTAACTGTTTAGATCTGTTTAAGATGTTGATATGGTTTTTGGGGGTTAAAGATCCAGCTCTACTAATTCCATCCTAACATTGAACACCACCGATATGGTCCCAAATATATGTTTTCATCCCCTAGTCAAAAGTGTAAACCATGGTAATTAGTCAAAAATAAGCCAAAGCGTCAAAAATTGCCCCATCAATTTTCATAGATCTTCCAGCAACCAGCTCCAGAACCAGCTCCCTCCCTCCTTCAGGACGTACTTCTTCTCGCCGTGCAGCACCGTAATCTGCGCCGAGACTTCTCCGCGCACGCCCAGGACGTCGGGTGTCTCCAAGGAGGACCGAAGGACGGCGGTGAAGCGCCAGTCCCTGGGTGCAGTCAGCATAGAGGCCACTGACCCAGAGGATTCTGTTGATCTTAGGCATTCACAATTTTTTCATGATGAACAATGAACATGAATGAAAAATGATGAAAATCCAGGATTTCCACAGAAAAATCATGGCCACTTCAGACCCTTTTTGCTGTGATGTTGGTCTTGGAAAGGTTGGAATTGAATGGGATGTCATCACATATGGAGGTAAAAGCGGAAAATGGGATGCCGAGCACGGATTTCAGTCTGAATCGCCAGATTTGTTCCATGCAGAAAGGGAAACCACGGTTCAGTTTTTCCATTTTTCCCAAGATTGGAAGCCAGTTAGAGTTGGAAAGTCTACCCTGAAGTGCTGCCATCTGCATGCTTCTCTGCTACCAAGTGGCTTCTCTTTTGGAGCTACCTGTCACTTACATAACCACTCTGGTGAGAAGAAAAACGAGAACCAAAACACTGGCATTTTATAATATGACATGACTGATGTACCCCCCAAAAAAAATCAATCATGCATGATTCAATGATTGCACCATACTAAATCTGACCCATCTGTAGGTGTGTCTCCCCCCAAGCTCGACGGCCTTTGTGAAGAGCTCAGTGACGGTCTTAGCAGCTTCATCATTCTCATAGATGCCCACCACAGCGCCTGGTTGAATCCTCCCATCCCAGTATGGAAAAACCCTCAGAAACCATGGCTTTTTCAGGTGAAACCATATGAAAATCATATGAAAATCATATGAAAATCATATGAAACCATATATATCTGGGACCTTTCTGAATGGGTGTTGAATCTTGGGATATGATGGGATGCTTGGTGAATCCCTCCACCTGGGATCCGCCCCGCGCCTTTGGCGCCAACGTCCCGCACGGCCTCAGCGCCGTACTTCTCCACCTTGAAGCCCTGGCCGATGGTCGGATAGGTGCCCGACCTGGACACGGTCCACGGGGTCCACGGGGTCCACGAATCCAACATGTCCAACACCATTTTTGGCCGTCCATTCAGACAAGTTGCACCACCCACTTCTGAATGGCACCATCAGTCCATGAACCACTGAAGTCCTTAGGGCCATTGGGACTTCGCGCAGTTGCCGGCTGGCCACTTGTTGGATGGTAATCGCTAAAGCTTGACGCTTCTCTCCCTGCAAATAAAGTCCAGCAAGTCACGAACTTCTTGGGATCCAAATCGCTCACATCTGGACCTCGAAACAGCCAGTGACCGTCCCATGTGTTCAGAAACCGTCCGAAACCTTAGATTTTCATATGCCAAGATATGCCAATATATGCCAAGATATGCCAAGATATGCCAAGGTCATGCAAGTTCTGGCTTAGCTTTCAACATGACATGGCCATCAGCGCATCCTTCTTGGGATCTGCAGATTTTTCAAGCCACACCGCAGCAAACCTTCAAGAGCCGGCTGCTTTACATCAAAGTTTGGGGGAACCACTGATCGTTCATCATGAAATGTGGAATAAGTGGAATAACATGGCTTTGTTAACAACCGTGGTACCACATTCCAGTCACTTGTTGAAAGCCTCATGGTAGCAAAAAATGCTCGCGAATTGGGTAGAATACCACATGACAAACCATATGAGGGTTTCCACAAATGAAGGACCACAAAATAGATGACTCATAATGGAACATCCTATGAAATTGGACGATTTGGGGTACCCCCATTTCCCCCAACTTAGGCTATTGCATTTCAGTGCCCAGGTTTGTATAACCCCTCAAGATAAAGGTGTTAGCCCAATCGGTTTTGAGCGACCTGGGGCTGGTTAAGTACGCACACGAACGCAGAGAGTATAGTTTAATTGCGAAAGAAAAACATAGCACACACCCCTACAGGTTGCAAAAGATTGGCAAAAAAAAAGTTGGAATTCCCTTCCACAACAAGTTTGGGGGCATTACTGGTGTTTCATATTGGGATGTGATCATATTGAGACTTTCCCTTCACCAGTCTGGTTGGCCCAAAAAATTCAACGTTGGCGCCTGATCTTGTCCGCCTTGTAATCCACGAAGGTTTGAGCCGCTTTGAAGAAGGCCTCATTCCCATCTGTCTCGGATTCCATGGGTGGATTTTTTATTTTTCTGTGAGAAACATCCACCAAACATCACCAAACCATGGTTTTTTCCTGGTTTTACCCATCAAATATCGAGTTTTGTTCCTGGCAAAGCTCCATTTCCAACCAGTCTTGGAAGGATAGAAGATTTCGAGCCCAAAAAGGTGGGAAAACCAAGCGACATGAGAAATGTCTTAGATGGCCAACAAAAAGATGGCTGGCATGGCTAGAATGGCTCACAAATGTGGAAATGCAGCACCAACGAAATTCAAGGGTTGCAAGGCACATCGGCCTGCAACTTCAAGAATATCTACCTGAAGATTCGTGACCGGATTAGCCCTCACAGCCCTCCAAATGTCATGAGTTCATGACTTAAATTCACAGATCTATGCTCCACTTCCAAATGAATCACACCCCAAACGCCCCGTTCAGCCCACCTTGGCACGCGCCGACTTCTTCTTCACGTGGGCCACAACCACCTCGGCAACGTGGCGGCGGCCGCAGGCAAAAGGCTTTTGCAAGATGAAATGCCAAGGAACATAAGCACCAGATCCCAGGCCCTTCTCAATGAATGCATCCACCTCTGAATTTGCAATCTCTTCCACCACCGGCTTCTCACGCTTTCCTCAGAACTTAGCTGGCAAACATAACGAAGAGTTTGGTGACTCCTTCGGCCCATTGGCTTCCAAAGTCTCTTCTACTTGCTTGTTTCGCAAGCCTTCTCCATCCGAGCTGTTCAAAATCCAGGTCACCTTCAAATTCATCATCTTTCCGGGAATTTGGAGACCACTTGGCCTTTGGAAAACATATTGGGTTCCAACCACTGGCCCTCCAAGGGCCCTCCAAGGGCGTCGCTGAGCCATTCTGCAATGCCATCCGCCTGTCGAGGACCATCATACTCGATGGGGTCACCTTCGCCGCAGGTGAGTCTGTCGAAGGCTTCCAAGAGATCTTACACATATCTACATATATGTGTGTGTGTTTGTTATAATTGTTATATATATATTATTGTACATATATATATATATAATTGTGTATATATATATACACATCTATAGCTATAGATATAACCGGAAAAAACTCACCACAACGGTTTCCCAACACCAAAATGGGATGTTGAGCTCATCAAAGAGGACCCACGTTGATCCATGGCCTCCACTCGCGAAGTACTTCAGCGTAGGGAAGGACTTCACCTTGATGGGTCGAATGGATGGTGCCACTTGAAACCACAGGGATGATAACCTACATTGATTTTTTCGAGGAATAATGCGCGCATATGTTTTTAAAAATATATATACATATACATATATATACTTGTATAATTAGGTATATATAATTATATTTATATATATATATTATATTTATTTATTTATTGATTTATTTATTTATTTATTTATTTTATTTATTTATTTATTTATTTAATCATTTATTTATTTAATTATTTATTTATTTATTTATTTAATTATATATCTATATATAGGTGAATGTGTGCTTAAAAGAATTGATCTTGATTGATAGCAAAAAGATCATAAATGGAAGACCCCGAAGCGGGGGGCACTTGGCATCATGCCCCTTGCCACCTGGCCTCGAACCTCTCGGCTAAAGCTTTCTCCACAGTGGCATCCACCTCCAAATTTGCAAAATCCTACAGTTTTTGGGCCTTTACAACAGTGCGTCATACACTACATTCACCCAGCATGGCTACAGAAAATCTTGGATGGATATTGAAATTGGTAATGAGCAAAACATTGAAATCTTATAATTAATATATATATATATATATATCGACATCCCCACCAGGTATCTGGTCAAATTCCATGTTTTCACGTTTTCTTGCGGTGACGCCCTCTGGGCTTGGGTCTCAGCAGGGGTGGGTCCCATACGCACTTGATGCTAGGCTAGAGATGGACGCCAGAGCTCTGCGACGGTACGGGTGGGGATGGGCTAAAAAATATTTGCAAGTTTATTTTGATGAAACTATGTTACATGGCATTCCGGAGTTGGATTACTGCATCATGTCAGTGTGGACCATGAAAAGAAAGAAATTCCTCGCAAACACGGGAAGACAAGAAAGCAAATATTAGGGCCTCAAATGGCAGGAAAATGGGTGATAGACATAGATCATTGCAGGCAAAGCCTAAAGCGTCTTGCAAACAAATGCTGGTAAAAAGAAAGATTGGTCATAAAAAGGAAAGCAGAATGCATCCGGCAATGCCTTTGATGTTGCAGTAATTTACGTGGCAAAAATCTGTAGGGTCTATCGACGCCCAACAGTTCTTGAGGCATTTGTCGAAAGTCTTTGAATGCGGTGGACAAGTTATATGACGAACAAATAAATAGGAAAAAAACAACAGCTAACTTCATGCCTGATGGCCTCCAAAACACAATAATTTTCAACAAATCTCCGAAGGTTGATGACGTTTACATATTTTACATCTCATCTTAGCTGGAAATGTGTATTTTCCCCCATGCTAGCATGGATGCTCTCCATGTTCTCCCCAACGACTGAACTGCCTTGGCAAGAACCGTCTTGGCTCCCTCCATTCCTGGGCCGAAGGAAACTCCCAGAAATCGACCAGAAAAAATCCACGAAATGATGATGGAATATAATGGATGAAGATAAATGAATATAAATGAACTGTTCACTTAAAGTGATGCTCTTGAGAAAAAATGTTGATCTCGTTCTGCAAGCAGAGGCTCGAAGAGCATCTGCTGCCTGGTTGTATTCTGGCTCCAGTTTCTGGCAATGTCCACACCATGGCCTTGGCCGTTGATCTGCGATGTGATCAGCAGCTCGGCAGAAATTTCCAGTTGGAATATGGGTAGGAAATTGTTTGGGGATTTTTTTTTTTTGTTTGGGGAATTTTTTTTGGATTTCCAGTTCTCACCATTTTCCATGCTATTTGCAGCATTTTGGAGCTGGAAACTGCCATTTCCACGGTATGTGCAACGGTTTTGAGTTCGAACCTCTCATTTTCCATTGTATTTTCCACGGTATTTGCAACAGTTTGCAGCATGTTCTGTCCATTTTCCATGCTCTTTGCAGCATTTTTGAGCTGGAATCTGCATTTCCACCGTATGTGCAACATTTTACAGCTACATTCCTCACAGTACTTGCAGGATTTTGGAGCTGAAGGCTGACATTCCAACAGTTGTTTGTTGTTACTGTTACTGTTGTTGGTGTTGGTGTTGGTGTTGTTGTTGTTGGTGGTGTTGTTGTTGTGGTGGTGGTGGTGGTGGTTGCTGTTGTTGTTGCTGTTGTTAGTGTTAATGTTAGTGTTGTTAGTGTTGTTAGTGTTGTTAGTGTTGTTAGTGTTGTTAGTGTTGTGTTAGTGTTGTGTTAGTGTTGTGTTTGTGTGTAGTGTTGTTGTTGTTGTTGTTGGTGGTGGTGTGTTGTTGTTGTTGTTGGTGGTGGTGGTGGTGGTGTTGGTGTTGTTGTTGTTGTCGTTGTTGTTGTTGTTTGGTGGTATTGTTGTTGTTGTTGTTGTTGTTGTTGTTGTTGTTGTGTTGTGTTGTGTTGTGTTGTTGTTGTTGTTGTTGTTGGTTTGTTGTTGTTGTTGTTTAGTGGTGTTGTTGTTGTTGCTGTTGTTAGTGTTGTTGTTGTTACCGTTAGTGTTGTTAGTGTTGCTAGTGTTAGTGTTGTTAGTGTTGTTAGTGTTGTTAGTGTTGTTAGTGTTGTGTTAGTGTTGTTGTTGTTGCTGTTGTTGTTGGTGGTGGTGGTGTTGTTGTTGTTGCTGGTGTTGTTGTTGTTGGTGGTGGTGGTGGTGGTGTTGTTGCTGGCGGTTGTGTTTGTGTTGATAGTGTTGTTATTGCTGTTGTTGTTGTTGTCGTTGTCGTTGTCGTTGTCGTTGTTGTTGTTGTTGTTGTTGTTGGTGTTGGTGTTGGTGTTGGTGTTGGTGTTTGTGTTGGTGTTGTTGGTGTTCTTGTTGTTGTTGTTGTTGTTGGTGGTGGTGTTGGTGTTGTTGTTGATGTTGCTCCACACCTCATGGAAAAGCAAAAAAGCAAAGAAAAGCAAAAAAGCAAAAAAGCAAAGAAAAGCAAGAAAAGCAAAAAAGCAAAGAAAAGCAGAAAAGCGAGAAAAGCAAAAAAGCAAAGAAAAGCAAGGAAAGCAAAAAAGCAAAAAAGCAAAGAAAAGCAAGAAAAGCAAAAAAGCAAAGAAAAGCAAGAAAAGCAAAAAAAGGAATAGAAGCAAAGAAGCAGAGAAGCACTGCAGGAGGCAATAGAGTAAGCAGGAAGAAATCCAAAAAAAAATCCCTAAACTAAAAAAAAAAACCTAAATAAATGGCCCTCCGTTGGAAAACCTCAGGAAGGGGCGCATAGAATTCCACCAGGGCTCTCTCGTGGCCCTTCAGGAAGTCATCAAATGTGCCTCGATCTTTTTCAATTCCGAAATGGATGTGACAAGCGAATGGCGCGATGACAAAAAATGCATTCCGGACTCCAAGCGCAAAGCAATCAGAGTAGACTTTGCCGGGATGCCATCTTTCAGTGTGTACACTGATTCTGGGAAGTCCTCATCCTCGTCATCCTGCAAAGTCACAGCTGTTCCATGGTTTCACCACAGGACAGCATTTTTCTTGTCCTCATCTGGGTCAGCCTGTCACAAGGGACAAGAAAAATCAAGGCATCCCTACCGGCCCTACCCTGCATGGCGTGAACGCACTGATAAGATGTCACGTGACGTAAACCACAGGAGAATGCTACCGATAGATCGATAGTTGCAAAAATAAACATGGCACCCCAATAGGGCTGGCTGGGATTCCATCATATTCCATTCCATATTCCATAATATTCCATTGCTATAACCCCTGAATACCAATGCTTCATGATGCTTCGCTGGGATATCGCCATTGAGTCAACGCATGTCAACGCATAACACCTCGTCGCTGGAGTAGCCCAGATCCAGGAGGCTGCTCAAAAGCAAACCTCGGTGGGGGGGCATCGGTTTTGCCATCTGCACCCCGGAAAAATCAACGAAAATTGCGTTTCAGCATGTGAGATTCCAAAGGTTGCGAATCACAAAAAACCCAGTGGACATGCATATCTTCATTCGTATTCATTTGTTCTATCTAGTTGTTCCTTTCATTTATTCACACCGTCATACCTACAGAGAAAAACCTGAAAACGAGATGAAACCGCAAAGCGAGGGCACTCAAGAATACGAGAAGGCTCCAGCGCACAGCTGCCTCAGTGACATTGCGCAGTGAATTGCAGGGAGAAATGGATGGGAGAAGCCACAGCTTTTGGCGTTGCAGTTCACCCAGAAAACTCGAGAAAGAGATATAAATTGATGAGTCCGTTTCTGATCATCAAATCATCATTCCATTTGTGGAAAGGAATCTGGATCAACAATTTTGGATAAGAATCTGACACCAGCAGCATCTCATGGGCTTCTCTGCAAATTTTCCTGAAAAAAGCCAGGTTGCAGCCATGGGGCCCGCGCGACACACTCAACTCTTGAGAACCAAAACTGCGGTGACTCAGTGCTGGAAAGGTACCAATCATCTCACACCAAGTCAAGAATGGGAAAACATGGAAATCCAATCATGGACCACATCCCCAAAAAATCGGAGGTTTCCCTCTCTTTTCTGGAAAATCCCTCTAGAAATCTCAAAATTTCTGGAGTTTTAAGGCCACGAGATTTCCAACCTGCGCAGTTCTGGCAGCGACTCTGGTCGGGAAAAGTAGGTCTTCATACCTCGGTATACCATCCATCCACTGATCAATGGGAAGGGTTTTTGGAAGGTGAATGCTTCACCCGGTTAGTCAATCGATTTTTCCGGAACTCATGGGAAAAGGGCGACTTCAGCCTTAAAAACCCCTTAGGTTGATGTTTTTTTGGCTAATGCTTCCAATAAACTTTCCCCAAAACTTGGAAACCAACGCAGTGATATAGAGAATGGCCAACCAAAATGAGGTTGAATAGGGATATCAATCAGTGAACCAAAATGATGAAAGTAACCACCAATGCTCAACTGGTGGCTGAAACCAACAAGCAATGTTTCAAGATCCAAGTTCAAGGGGGTCAAACATTTCAAGATGGGCCCGGATTGAAATCCGCCCAAATGTCAAACAACTTTAAGATCTCACCAATCTGCCACCTTTCGAAGTGCACCAAGCTCCTGTTTTTCGACGTTGCGCCACATGTCCTAACCAACCTGCTCTGTAACTCTGGGCTGCCCAGAAATACCGCAGGCTGGGGGGCAAGGCGATGAAACTGACCAACCAAATGTTGGCCAACAAGCGTCAACCAGGTGGCTCAACCGGCCCCTGGCTGTTTTCCTGGCTTTTCGGAGGGTTTATCTTTTGATCATCTTTGAGTTCATCTTAATTTCATCAAATCTGATCAAATGTGATCATCGTTGATCTCATCTAATCTCCATCCAAGCGGGGTGACCGGGGTCAGGACGAGACCTTTTTGCCACTGCCCATGTACTTGGTGATGTACGGCAAGGCTTGCTCCGCCACATCGAAGGATGGATCCAGCTGCCGCACCAAGCCCTCGCTGATGGAAATGGTGAAGAGGGTGGAGGCCACGTCACCTTTCAGCAACATCCCGTGGCGCCTCGGCAATCGAATCCGAAAAGAGTCTGTTTTTCGTTGCAATGATGATATTAGTGATGTTTTTTGATGCGAAAAACTATGGCCAATGATTGATTGAAAAAAAATATGGCTACTAGTGACGATCGATTATTGATTCTTTCCAGGGCTGTGCCAGTTTGAATAATGTCTGACCCAGCACTTGGAAACTTGATTTTCAAAAGCAGACAGATCCAAAGTGGAGCAACTGAAGCACTTAAAACTTTAGCCCCAAATATCACACCACATGTCATATAATTTAATATCAAATATCACCCCAACCAAACGATGTGGAGTGATATCAAACTTTAGCCCAAGCAAAAAACTCCAATATCACCCCACAGTCAATATCATTTCATTACTAAAGTCGTGTTTTTATCGTTTAAAAAAAAAAACTACATCCATAGCCTCTGGTTGGATTTTCCACTTCCATCAGCCCAGCTACTGCAGGGTGAACATCACCTCCCCAAACATATCCGCTGCGTTCAGCGGGCCCTGAGGATTCATGCGGAAGGGGCCCATGTACCTTGCAGTAGAGCTCGGAAATGATGAGAAAAGCGACCGGAAATGAATGGCGAAAATGATGTTTATGAAATTTTATGAAGTGAAAGTTGACTCACTGATTACCATTTGATCACTGGGCGTTTCCTTCCAGTTTTCACATGAACCAAGCGGGACTGAACATCATCCGGGGGTTCAGCTTCCGGCCGAAAAATCATTCAATTACCATCTGGTTATGACTAACATAGCCATGGAAAATCACCATGCTATTAATAGGTAAACCATCTATTTCTATGGGCCATCTATACCATGGCTATGTTAAATAACCAGAGGGTAAATACCCTGTGATTGGATGCGAAGTGGAACACCCAGCTATTCCGAGATTGATTTTCTTCACTGCTGCTTTTGCGTGTTCAAATCTGCTGCTTCCGATGGCTACGTCGGCTGTCAAGTGGCTTGTCCATGGTCGCTTGAATGTCGGACTTCAACTGTTTGGTATTGACCACCTTGGCATAGGAATTGAACAATGCCAAAACCACCGGGGTATGGAAAGAGAGTTTTGGCAACGAATCCCATGCCCCGTTCATCACACCCCCATTCCATGGTGTCTTAAATATGTTCCATACTTAGGTTTCTGAGGAGCTGTTTAATATCAGGGGGGTGGTGGGATTAATATGGTTTTGTCAAAGACATTGATAAACTGATAAACCACGGTATCCGGTATACCTTAAAATCTGCAACTACGGTACCCGTTCTTATAAAAATCAGGCGTCCAAGTTCGCTTCGTTGAAGCGTTGGAGGTACTCCACCACTGTATCAGTTTGACCCGAACAGAGCGCGTGCAGGAAAACACCTCAGGTGCGGACGGATGTGAAATTTGCAAATTTACAACAGGTCTGGAAGATATCGTGGGTTCCATTTGTTTGTATTTGGTCCCGGTGATTTTGCCATATCCATCCATATCCATCCATATCCATCCATATCCATCCATATCCATCCATCTCCATCCATCTCCATCCATCTCCATCCATCTCCATCATTCAATCATCAACGAATCGACGACCTCAGCCAAGTTAGACCAAGGTGACCAAAGTCAATGCCCTGAGCTCGGTACCGAAGGGAGCGAAAGTCCTCTTGTCCAAAGATGTGGCAATGCCACAATCCAGCACCGTAACATGGTCGTCGGACATGGAATACAAAATGTTGCCCCCGTGCAGGTCGCCATGCACGAAGTTGTCTCGCACCATCATCTTCATGCTCATGTCGTAGAGAATCTTGGAGAGCTTGCCTCAAAAAGATCAAGCTCATCCGGATCTCAGGAGTCAGACATGGTCAGACCAAGCCGAATCCAACACCTACCCTGAGCTACTGGTCACCTACAATGACCCAGGTCGAAGGGATTCTGACTATATTAGAATATATTAGAATCACTTGAATGACAAGATTCATCTAGCCCCCAGTGGCAACATCAGATGCCTATCCTTGAATCAGTTGGAATCCCGCCCAACACTGTGCACCTTGTACTGTTCGCTTCTTTTCCTCCAGAGCCGTTACGGCTTCTTGACACTTGGCCTTCGCATTGTCGAAGTCCTCTGGAACTGAGTTTCTGGCCGCAGTAGAGATGGAAAACATAGGAAGAGCATCCAGAGCACAACCCGAATAGATCCGAATAGTGATGAAATGGAATGAACCCCTATGGTCCGAAGATGTCCGAAGAATGAGAAGAGAAAAAATCCATGAACAAAACAATCAAAACACAACTCCTCCATGATGTTGGAGATGATTTCGCCACTTTCCCATGTCTCCACCAAGACCTCTGGAGTCACAAATCTCGAAGAGACTTTCGGAAACCTGGAAGGCATCCGGCATCCCGGAAACTGCAAAGTTGGGTGGCTGTCCAAACCAACATGCTCATTCTGCTCATTTATGATTACCATCTGGTTATGACTAACATAGCCATGGAAAATCACCATGCTATTAATAGGTAAACCATCTATTTCTATGGGCCATCTATACCATGGCTATGTTAAATAACCAGATGGTATTGATTATTGATTGATTGAGCACAGTATCTCCAATTTATCTCCAACAAGTCACCGGATACGACGTTCACCCTTGAAGTTCTTGGCAAATCCTTGGCTCCAAGTGCTGACAGAACGCATCTGATATTGCAGTAGCTGAGTAGCGCAAAGTCAGAAGAACCCTGGAATCATACTTAAAGAAATGTTGTGTTGAAAAAAGGGTGTGCGAATCAATATATTGAAGCGTTTGCATAAGAAAACTTACCTTTGATGATTTGTTGGCAAAATTGGATGAAGTATGAAGTGCCATGCTCCATTTTAGCACTTCAAGCTGTCACTTCTCACGTCGCTACACGGCCATCGGGCCCTCGGGCCCTCGGGCCATCGCCGCGCCAAGGAACGCTGCAGGTTGAAGGCTTCGCGCGTGAAATCCATCTGTGCCTGGATCACCGCATCGAAGTCGCTCCTGGATCTGGGGAGACATGGAGAAAACATGCCCAAATTCGAACGTGGAGACGCTTGGAGCACTACAAAGAAATACAAAAAATATGAATATAGAATAAATAGAATATATGGATATATATGGATAGCATGGGGAAGTTAGGCAATCAAAGAATTGGAATGGAATAGAGTGAGGATAGAGCTCGTGAAATTGTGGAAATTGACCCACCATGCCTGGTTCATGATATGACACGGCAATGCACAACCACTCCTGTCGAACGGCACTGTCATGTGCAAGAAGTTCTCGGAAAACTCCACAACTTTCCAAACCTTGTGCTGCAAGTTGGTGCGGAGTCAATTTTAATTCAGCACTCTGATGCCATTAAACGTCCATTTCACCGATTTCGACGGTGAAAAACTTTAGGCCAAGATCAATGGGAAAAGGAGTTCCATCCTCCCCATCGCCAGAGATCTCCTCACAACTGCACCAGATTTCACCCAGATTTCGGCGCTGAGGCACGATATTGAGGTCCATGAAGGCACTGTCAATGACCCCTGGATGCTGGATCTTGACTGCCACATCCCTCAGGTTGCCACCTGCGCTAGGACCGCTAGGAAAGGATATTCAGGATGATCAGCTTCACCAAAGAAGTATCGGAAAAACATGGAAAA
The DNA here is from genome assembly GCA_947184155.2 of Cladocopium goreaui. Classification (NCBI taxonomy): domain Eukaryota; class Dinophyceae; order Suessiales; family Symbiodiniaceae; genus Cladocopium; species Cladocopium goreaui. The sequence goes on along the minus strand of CAMXCT020004001.1, from coordinate 67,883 downwards.
ACATGGAAAACATCAAGGAAGCCAAGGAACCCAAAAATAACCCATTTTAAATCACCGGTTACATCACCATGATCAATCCCTCACTAAATCCATGAAATCCCATGAAATCCTATGAAATTTCCAACATTTTCCAACCCGAGCCTGGGCCGTCCAAGGCGTGTTCTGCACGAAGACGTGCTCTGTGCACTTGGCCCACTGAGCCACTGGCAATGGGCTCCTCCTGAAACGAACCGTGCTTTGACATCATTTTTTCCTGGGACAAAAAATCATATAACTGATATATAGTTATATGTAAGTATAAATGTGTGTGATATATATGTATATATACATAGATTTGATATGAATACCTAAAATTTGGGAATGTCCTGAAAAGGATTGATATGTACGCAAACTCATCTCAGACAGGATCGTGGAAAATAAAGGACATCAAAATGTCCCAAAAATCGGACCCGACACATTTGGCTAATCCCAGTCCTGAAACTCATCAAACAATTCCTCCACATCCTGGTACAAGATCGACATCTTGCATCTTGCTGCTTTCACTATGTCGACATTTAACAAACTGTTGGCCACAATCAAGTGATTCCTGGGACATACCCTCTGGTAAACATTAAAAAAAAAACTATGGAAAATCACCATTTTCAATGGGTAAATCCACTATTTCGACTGGGCCATTTTCAATAGCTATTTTGACATAACCAGAGGGTAACGGAACACCAAAGTGCATCCGGAGCCTTGCCAAGATGTTCTTTCAGTTTGCGCCTTGACACCACCTGAGTCAACCATGGCCGCCAACATCCAATCGTTTAAAAAACGCTATTTGAGACAAACCCATACATCACTGAGGTTTTACGGATTCATGTTATATATATATATATAAATATATATATATATAAATCATACACAAACACATATAATATATATATATACGGAGTCTATGTATGTATATGTCAGTTCATGTCAATTCCATCTCTAATGATATTATGTAACTTGCTGTAACCGTTAAGCCGAATTCTTGTCACTCCTTCGCAGCAAGGTACCCCAGGATGCGCGGGAGCATCCGCACGAAGCTTGGACAAAACCACAATGACATCTGGAGGGAACATGTCTGGGCGCATGGAGAGCCATTGACCAAACCTTGGCTGCTCCCTGAAGCCCAGCTTAGCCCACTGGTTAGCCCACTGGTTAGCCCAGTGGTGTCTTCCGGAACCACCAAAAACCATAGGAAAATCGTGAACATCAATGACGATTTTGTGGCTGGTTTTCACTGAAAAACCAGAAACGTGGGAAATGCAAAAGCCATGAAAAGCCGCAAAACTGTGACCCAACTTCTGTTTCAACGAGAGTTTGGGGTTGCAGCTCAAGCAACTTCTGGAAAGCGGCACCGGCTCGCTGTGTACCTTTAAAGCTGGCAGCGAAAAAAACGCGTAGCTCAGAAATAACTGGACATGGCTGTCCTGTTGTGATTTGTTGTGATTTATTGTGATTTCAAACCATGGTTTTCCGGTTTTCCATCACTTCGATTGCCAAAAAATACCTCCAAATACCTCATCTTAGGCCATTTTAAGGACCTTTCAGTAGCCATGGATAAAGATGGGCTTTTTTTCGCACTGGACCTCGCCAAGCCGCATGCCAGCATCTGCTGCAACCAAATTTCCCGCCAATTTTCACTTTCCTTTCCAAAGAGCATCAATAACGTCGATGCGCCTGGTTCGCATGCGAAGCACGCGAAGCATGCGAAACTTGACTCTCAAAAAAGACATGATCAGCCCTCAAAGTCTGGAAGTCACTGCTGAGTGTCAGACACATGAAAGGCGCAAAGACCCAAGCTAAAAAAACCTGCAGAAAAGATGTGGGACGACCAAGCGCCAAATTTACATACTAGTAGCTGCTATATGGCAAAGCTGCACATTTCACAGAGTTTCACAGTGTTTCACAGAGTTTCACAGGCAAGCAACAGATCTTTTGAACGCAAACCAGGCTTTCTGATACCATGGCCATGTCTCATAGGGATGCTTGAAGGTGGGGGTCGGTTCAGGCACCGCAGGCAGTTCAATTTCATCTTCCCGTCTCCATAGAGTGTAGGCAGTGTAGGCAGTGGCAGTGGCAGCGCCCACAGCACCAATCGCCAGTGGTCTGAGACGATGAATTCGACTTTGGTTCACCAAAGCGAAGCCACGAGATCTACCAAAAAGACCACCTCTGGCACGACTCCATGGCCACACACGCGAGCATTGGCGCAGCATGTGCTTCCTTCGTTTCAAAAAGAAAGTGAAAACATGTGAAAACTGGCAAGAGCTTAAACAAGTGAGATATGTTTGGAAGCAGGTAGGACTTAGCAGCTTAGCATTTTGCTCAGTTTGCTCTTGCTTTTTTGGTTCGTTGGTAGCCTCGATTGAATTGCTGCCTCTAAACGTGGAAAACTGCGGAGAGTCACCAAGAAGCCCAGCCGACAACACGCAACGAATCGCGTTGCAAGACCAACAAGACTCCAGGCTCCAGATCTGCCAACAAGTCCAAGCAATCTGATTTTCATTGATTTTCATGATCATGATATATCATGAATATATCATGATCTTCCAAACAAGAGCACCTGGAAAAAGAAACACACAAAACTGCCCTGACTCTTGACCGTTAGATATCCTTTGATCCTTGTTTTTGAGCTGTTTCTCAAAAGTTGCTCTCTTCACGAGAAGCGGAACTCTTTCCACAACAAATGGTGTGGATACGGCCGTGCGTCACGGGACAAACTGAGCTCAGATTCACTCGATGCTCAGCTGCAAACCATAGGAGCGCTCACCTGGGGCTGGGGACGGCTGGGCCCCTGCGCTGGACAAACGTGTTGGGCCAAGAAGACCTGAGAAAACCCACGGCTTTCCAAGTCTTTCAAAACCGAAAAAGACCCATCCCCATTCGAAAACCCTCATCCCCATCCCCATCCTCTCCATCCATCTCCATCCATCAACCCAGCTCTGGCACCTTTGTTGGCATCATATTTCATCCCACCCAGCAAAGTGAAGCCCTTGGAGAGTGTCTGCTTCAAACCGCAGCTCACCACCATATCCTTCTCCAACTTCACCTGGAAAAAACCATGGGGACCAAAAAGGACCCCACGGGATCAGCTGCTGTTTATCACTGGAAAAACGATGGGGAAAATTCAGAAAAACGGATGCAGAGGATGAAACTCCTGAAAATCCGAAGCTATACCGATGAAGCTAAGCGAAGAATCACAGGTGATATCAGCTTGGAATGTAATTGAAATGGATCAAATGGACAGCCAAAAAACGAGAGATCAGGGGATATCACTTTGATCACTTTGCAGAGACAAACTGAGAAAAGGTGATACGAACCAACATTGCATGGTTGCAACCACACAAAAACAAGAAACGACCATTGAATCATTGAAACCTTGCCCTTCGCTGCCAGGATAATCATGGAGAATCTCCATGATCTACGACAAGGTGTTTATGTTTTCCAATTGTCCCCCAAAATTGGGACAACAAGGGACAATAAGGCCCCTATTCTTTTACCCCCTTGGCCTTGCAGAAACGTGCGATGGAGTTCCGTTCTTATCATCCAAAATAGAGAGCTTGAGGAGCCATTGGTGATGCTGTTGTGCTGTTTTGTCTTTTGTGATCATGTTGACCAGAGATGTGATAGCATCATGGAGAGACCAAGAGAGAAAAACACATCACTGTTGACTAAAAAGTCTACAACGAAAGCATTCTCTAAAGAGAATGACAAGTAATGACAAGTTAAGTAATCCCATGTAGCTCTCACATGTGGAACAACTATGAACAACTTGCATAGCTTCCAGTGGAAGCTCATAGCTTACGCGGGCCTTCATCAGGGTGTTCTTGTTGCACGAATATGTCAAGCCAAGGGCGAAGGTGCCGTTCCTGCCATGTTTCCCATGTCCAAATAACCCAGAGAGATTCCACAAATTCATCCATGATGCAGGAAAATCATGAGTCATACTGGATTTGGACAAATCTATTTTTTTGTGGCGGTGCAATGATATGTCTGATATGTCATTATGTCATTATGATACTCCCCATTCTTCTTTCAACCTACCCGCATCTACCGGCCCTACATTCCTACATGGGCATAACATGCATCCAAGAGGCTTCTTGCCGCCGTAGACGTAAGAGCCCGCCACACGGACGTTGTCCAGTGCCTAAACAAAGAAACGAATTTTTGGTGAAGCCACTGCGATGTGCAACAAAAGTGCTGTTGCCAATCCTAGAATCCTAGTGTCTATTTATTATATTATCTCATTGTTATCATGTATTCAGAATTATTCCGAATTTAAAAAGTTCTATATATACAGCAATGTGTGTGTGTGTCGGTTGATGACTATCTATTTTATTGTTTTTTTAATCATATCAAATCATATCATATATTATTATATAACATTTACTTCAACATTCAGTTCCATTACAACCATGTGTACCCGGTGTACCCACCAGGTGAAACCCAGAGGTTCACCTTGTAGTGGCACGAGGCCGTAAAGGTGGAAAACTTCTCCTTCGCCAAGAGGGAGGCCTTAGCTGTTGAAAATGACCCAGTCGAAAGTTCGTGGATTTACCCATTGATAGCATGGTGATTTTCCCGCAAAATGTGAAAGATTAGCCTCTAGGGTAATTCTGCAATAAAAATTGAGAATCCCAACTTCCAGTGAAGGTTCAGTGAATCGATATGACTTATAATGACTTTCTTCAGCTTATAAATCTTATAATTATAATACTGAAGTGATACTTAACTCCCAATTGAGAAGTGCCAGTGGCTGCCAGTGACATCTGGGCATACTCTCCCGTCGCTGAGCTATCCGAGCTGCAAAGTATGGCCCGTGGACGGCACGAATGCCCACTTCAGGGCACCAGGGAGCCTTCATCTTGGCACCCAGCACCACGTACTGACAGGGCCTCAGCCAGTTGAATCATGTTGAATATCCTTGGGGATTTTCTTGGGGATTTTGAATGAAACTTTGGGGAAAAACTGAGAGATGAAATGAAACTCGGTCAGTACTCCATCAGTACTTTCAAGGCTCAGAATCTATCGACATTCCAGTGTTCTGCAAAGCAAGACCATTTCCTTGGGAAAAAAGTCAACGGAACGATTTTTCTTCGCAAGCAAAACAATCAAAACAATCGTAGAATTAGAAGAATTGAAATCCATTGGAAATCCATTAAAAACCCAACAGAAATCCCTTGAAATCCCATAGAATTTCCTCATTCTTTGCATCCCTGAAGTGGTTTCCCCATGTTTTTTCCCCGTGGCCGCTGGTTTCCTGCCGAAGCAGCTGCACCGTGATCTCCGCCACCGTGTCCTGCACGGCCACGCCGGTGAAGTCGGCGGCCAAGCGCACGTCCTTCAGGGCCGAGTAGGTGAGACCTGCAGCGGAGGTTCCCAAAAAAATGGGGAGATGAAAAGATCGATATATAATATGGGAAATAGATATTATATGGGGATATTTGTATATTTACATATTTATTCCCAATATTATACCTATAATAAATATGTAAATATCTAAATGTATATATATATGTGTGTGATATGTGATATGTGTGTGTGTGTCATGTGCGTGTGCATTAATACACATTGTCATCATTCATCATGTATCATTTGTCCAACTCTGAAACCTCCATTTATACAGGATGGTGCCCCCCAGTGATGTTTGTTGGTTTGTAGACTTCATTAACTATAGTATCTACCATAAACCATAGAATTCAGCCACTTATGAACCAACTGAACGCTATCTTGAAAGCCCCGTCCTGTATGATTCCCAAAAAAAACTGGGAAGAAAATGAGAAAAAAAACTTAAATAGTGTGCGAGGATGTGTGAGGTATAACTAAATGATCATTATGGATATAGATGTGCATCGATATGAATTTACACATGAATTTATATCAACTTATATGAATTTATATGGGTATATAAGGTATATATGACAAAAAATGGATGAATAGAAACCCCCAGTTTTTCGTATCCCAACTCGGTGCTGTCACTATGACCTGTCTTCGTCTTCGCAGGGTCGTTCAACTCTGGTTTCACCTCGATCTTCAGCCCCTTTGCCACCTGGTTCTGGCAGGTTGTACCGAAGTTACAACTCCAAAAATGTTGAAAAATGTTGACAATCTGCTGGGAACTTGGGGAACTCATATCTGAGATAACATTTGATGACATTTCATGGACATTCATGATTGTTCATGATCATGTCATGATATTGGAGGATAATTGATGAAAATTGATCACGTTCACCCTCCAACATGCCAACTTCTATGAATTTTCTGGCGTCTGTTTCTGTCATTCGCAGGGTCCGCCTTTTCAGTCGAAGCCTCCAACTTAAGACCTCCCTTCTTGTCCATTTCCAACTTCTCCTTGCAAGTTGCAATCTGCATGGCTCAGCACGGAGAAATCCGTTTGCTATTTTGGGGAGCATGCCTCATTTCAGGACAAAGCAAACCAAAAAGGTCAGTAGCACCAGACGCCTTTGGACTCAAACAGGACATGGCAAGTCCCAACCAACAGAGGCGTTGAGACCCAGACCAGCACGAAGAATGGGCAGCCAAAAGGGGTTGGCAGTTTCATGGTCAACTTGGCTGGTGTCACACACTCCTGGTCGGCTCAGTTGAGCCAAAAGGTCCAACTGTATGTCTCAGTTCAACGTTCAACTCAATGGCCAACGGAACACTGACGATTTTTACACCTATCAACTATGCCGACTATGCATGTTATCAAATCGATCATCCTTTAGAGATTGCAGCTGCCAGACTGCTGTAAGAAAAAACGAAGCCCATCTGCTGATTTCGAGGCTATTCCGTTCAGACATGTCTTATCTACCGATTGTAAGTGAAAAGGTCGCATAAGTTTGGCCTTTTGTGCAGAACGAACTGAATCCACATCTGTCCATGTTTTTTTTGATCAAGTTGATGGACACGTGAGCAAGCTTGAGTGCACACTATCTAAACATCCTATCTAATTTTGAATCAAATGCCACAAGGGTTATCAATCAAATGTGATGAAACAACCCACTTACAACTGGTGCCCAAAAATATGCTCCGACAAATCCTCCAAAAAAGCGCCAAAATCATCTCCTCAATTTCTCTCATTTTCACCATGTTTTTTCGAAATCTGCCATTTTTTTCTGCCCGAAATCTGGGAGAACAGTGGGAGAACAGCGGGCAGCGCTAGGCGGTCCTTGCTCCCGGGCACCAGGTCCACAGCGGTGGTCACCACGGAGCCCTGCCAGCTGGTCTTCTGCTTTGCCTGGCGCAGCTTCAAGACACATTGTGTCCATATGCCAAGCAATATGCATTGATGGATAGATATTATGTATATATATATACATATATCTGTGTGTGTGTGTTTATCTATGTATTTATTTACTTCTTAGTCTATTTATATGTTATATGTTATATCTATAGTTATATTTAGTTATATTTGTAGTTATATTTATAGTTATATTTATAGTTATTAAGTTATACTTATAGTTATATTTATAGTTATATTTATAGTTATATTTATAGTTATATTTATAGTTATATTTCTAGTTCTTTGTGTGCGCGAGTTTATATGCCTATAAATTGCCTCTAAATACTATATAATATTATATATATATCACTTTTCCACCTGCTTAGGGAATGAATATTATATATATATATATATTTCATGGTTGATGAAGAAGTTGAATACCTGATTTCTTGCGCACGGATGCATCGATGGTTGAAGTGGTACCTTGATCTGGTAGCCACTGGTCTGGTAGTCGTCACTCAGCACCTCCTTGGAAGTCCTCAAACTTGGGAAAATGCTGGGAAAATGCTGGGGAAATCATGGAAATCCCTAAAACCTGGAGATGGGATGAAGTTTGCGTAGCTAATTACCATTAATTACCATTAATTACCATTAATTACCAGTTTTCATCAGTCTTCATCAATTTTCCTGATTCGCTGTCACTTCTGACCAGATTGGGAACTCTTGGCTGCTGCCCACAGTAAATGGTGACTCGAGTGCAGCTGGGGATCTTGTCGATGTCGTCAAACTTCACAGGCCCCTCAGTGGTTCACAGCTGCGAGGTCCGAAAAAACCAAGTCTCAACGTAAAAGCGTGAAGTCGACAAAACCGTGAAAACATGTGAAAACCCAAGATCCGTGCCATGGTGAAGTTGATGGGAAGTCGACAAACAAATGACACCGTGCTTGAGCCCAGATTGCTTGCTGAGCACAACATGTTCCTATGATGCCCCTTGAAGCCAATATTGTGCAACATCTTAAACACACCAAGCTAAGCTTCATAAAACCAATTTCCATGGCTTTACTTCGCCAGACTATTGCAAACAAAAATGTTTGTCTGAAAATATCACCGCATTTTCCACAAGAGTTTGCCACACATGGCCTAAGATTTCACCATTTTCAGACAAACCCAAGCTGGTTGGTTGTTTTGAACCCCTCTGAAATATATTAGTCAGTTGGGATTATTATTCCCAATATATATATATATGGAAAAATAAAAATGTCCCAAACCACCAACCAGTATCCAAACAGTTCAGTTCGCACTCTGTGGCCGGAACTCTGACTGCCCCGCCAGGCCAGATTGAGATGGGAGAAGTCCTTCAGGGTCATGGCGGTCGCCAAGATATGCCAAGTTGTGGGATGTGGCACAGAAAATCTCGTGGCTTTACTTGGTGTATAATGTTTTACCCTCTGGTTATTTAACAGTTCGCCATGGTATAGATGGCCCTAATCGAAATAGATGGTTTACCGAAATTAATAGCATGGTGATTTTCCAGTTCGCTATATTAAATAACCAGATGGTATAGTCATGTTTACAACAGATATTGGCAATTTTTGTTGGTTTATCGGCTTCAGCTGGTTTCAGCATCGTTTTGGGGTGAACCTGGGAAGGTTTCCCAAAGATCCGGCTTTGGGCATAGTGACTTCCCGATTTTGGAGATCGGGCCTTTGGCACGCTGTTCCAATCATGAGCACTCTCCCTTGGTGGCAATGGAAAATCCATGAAAATCCGACATTTGCGGATGATTTTCCCCATCGAAAATGATAGAAGCTTCAAAATTCTACCATTTCTTCACCATTCTTCACCTTTTCATGGGGAAATGTTAGATGTTCTGAAAAAAAACTCAGTTTTTGGTGGAAATTTCGCTGCAAAAACTGAGGATCAGGAACCCCTTCATGGGGGATTTGTGCCATAACCCTGGAGCTGGGCGGAAGATCTCTCCGGGCCTCAGAGGTGAAATATATGCAAATATATGCTAAGCAAATTTTATATCATGTATTGCACATGAACATATCATCATACTAGGGTCATGAGATCACACCAACCTGATTCAGATATTTTCAGGTAGGAGTTTAACAGTTTGACATCAATGATGGAAACATACCAGAGGAATGACTGTTAAATGCCCCAGAAGAATCATAAAACAGCTGTGATGTTCCCCACTTTTGAGTTCCCCACTTCTTCGTGACACCTCAGCGCAGCAGCGCAGTTTTGCCGCTGCACTGGCCACTGGCCTGAGCTGAAAAGTTCAGGTCCCAACTGGGAGGAGGTGCCTCAGGCCTGACAGCTGCGGCTATGGGATCCAAAAGCTGCAGATGGTCCGATAACCGATATCACCAGTCCATTTCGGAAAGGAAACAATATGCTGGAAATGTTGGAAATAGCTATCCATAGCAATCCATTTCATCCAACCTTTGGAAGTGTTGGAAACAAATTGAATGCTATGGAATTCTTATGGATCAAGATGACCACTCAAGCTTCTGGTGGTTGCCCTATGCCCACATCATCTTGACATCATCTTGGATGTCTGGTCAGGGGCTCTGAAAACATATTCCCCATATCCAAATGGATTTCACCCTTCTAGAATGAACGATCATTGTACGTCACAAAAAACCCTCCGGTCATCTGACATATGGAAAATAGACCAGCTAAAATAGACCATCTAAAATGGTATATGGGGGATAATTATTCTTTTACTCAAGGGTAAATGGTAAATCATCCAGTTCGCAAACTGTTCGTTTACAGCTCTAAGTTTGCCAAAGCCAGGCCTGTCACCTTCCACCGGGGGCGCCAAGCTCCTAAAGGCCTGGAACGAGCGACCAGGCTGCTCTTGCAGTGCAATGGCAACAAGTGGGCTGGACAAACAGAACTGGGTGAAATGCGCGAGTTTTGGGTGGCATCAACGACATCCCAAAATTAAAATCATAGCTATTGAAAAAAATCAGCTGTCTATCCAACGCAGGTTGACCCACCACACAGCAACATCAGCAACATCAAATACAGAAACGATGTATCAACATCACATCCTCAAACATCAAAGAGTCAGCCTGCCCAACACGATTCAACAAGATCACCAAAATCCATGGCCAATCCACCAAAAAGATCACCATCTTAGGATGCAAAACTCCCACCTGGGGTGCACCGTTCTTCAGCCACTTGGCCAAGTCCTTCTTGGAAACTCGTCCTACTCGGAGGAGATCCATCTGGGACCAATGCATCTGAAACTCGTCGGCTGTGGGCGCACGGCCCGTGAAGTATCCTTGGGCGCTGACAACGACCAAAGGTCGATGTTGAAAAATGGAAAGATTTTGGAAAAGGTGATTTTTTTTTTTAATAGTGAAGTCAGTTAAGTAACTAGTTGATTATATAAGTGAAATCATGATGTCAAGGAAAAAAACATGGTGTTCCAAGGTGTTCCACCATCCTGCCATCCTGCCATCCTGCCATCCTGCCATCCTGCCATCCTGCCATGCTCTTCGACTCTGTCCTTTCGCAAGGTCAAAGTTTCGGACTCCACATGTCGCGAAACTCGAATTCCTCGAGGAAAGCGTCCTGAAACATGGAGGTTCTTCATGGAGGTCATGTGTGTTTTTCCCTCATCCATCCATCATGTTACGCAAAACTTCCAGTTTTTTTCATTGCTCGACGGATTTCCCATGGTGCGATGATTTTGCACATGACTTTTCACGTTGTTTTCCCATGTCCGGATCAGCATCGAACATGGACATGTAGAGCGTTGCCAGCTCCTGCAAAAATGCAGATGTCGACATTCCATCAGGCTGGACATGGGTCAAAGTTGGGCGCTTCAAAATTTCAACGTGATATTCATCGAATTGGATGCTTCATGATGGCTAATAGACTTGATTGGCAATATCAGCTGATCTTTCTAAACAAAAACAAAACACCCAAATAGATGCAAATGGGTGTTTCCTAAAAGAGGGGTACCCCCAAATCATCCAAAACTAGACCAGTTTAGTATTGAAACCTATGGTGACGACTAGGGATCGCCCATGGCTTTCCCATGGCTTTCAACCATGGCTCTAGGGCACCGGCCATGGGAGGTTTCGGATGCCGTAGCTTGCGCAGGAAATGTTCGAACTCCTGGTTTTTTGATGGTTTTCGACTTCTCATTAGCTGAAGTTAGATGAAACTGGATGAAATTAGATATGTACTTTATATACTTGTTAAATATCTTTAATCCTTCTTACTTTTCATAACCCCTAATAAGTATACGTTGCATATCTCAATGGATACATAAATATTACACATATATGATATCATATATGATCATATTATATATATATATATACATTGTCCCCGTTTCACGTATATTTACAGCCAGCCGAAGCCTATCGCCTGAAAGTCCAGCGTGCCGTTCTTGTCAGTGTCGGCCAACTTCAAGCAATACTTCAAGGCCTGAAAAAAGAGCTGCCGGCATTTTGCGGAAATTTTCATTTTTTCAAGACCAAAAGTTTCTCCGAGAATGGGGGCGGAACCCAACACTTTAAAAGCATTTCAAAGCCTAATTTTTAAAAGCCTCATGTTCTTCTTCCATGGTGTTTCATCTCATTTCATGGCCATAGAATCCATAGATTGCTGGAGCGGCGCCTGACTCAAGTTGAGCTCCGCTCTGCCATAACTCCCAACCGTCTTCTTGGCTAATGATGGCGTCAAAATCGCCCGAATGGCCTGGGACCCGTGGAACCAGCGCTGGAAAACTGATGTGTCTGGAGATGGCTGGAGATGTCAGATGACGCTCCCAGCGTCCTCCATAAATTCACTGCAATTCAGCTCTTCAAGGGTCATGACCTCGCAGATCTATGCAGATCTCGCAGTTTCTGTTGAAAGTTGGGCAAATTTCCAGTTCCAAAGGTTCCAATTTCTTCCAATGGCAAAGTTTGAACAATTTAGCACAAAACGGAATGCGGTGATTTTCACCTGAAGTGTTTCTGGAAAATATCACAATGCATGCGCTAAGCTAACCACATGCAAATTCTTGTTTTGTCAACCAAATAGCATTTCCCATTTGGAAGGCTCTCATTGGAACCAGCCGTCAGGATGTTCAACGTGAAACTTCTGGACTCTTTCCAGATCTTCTTCAAATGAGTTGCTGCTTTGCAACATGGACAATCGAAAATGAAAAGTTCCGGGACGCTGCCCAAAACAACATCCAGGCTCTGTGGTGATGCCGGCCCTCTCCAACAGCTCTGAAGAATAGACAGCATCAGCTGGACGTCCAAGTGAAATGGCCTTCTTCATCAGAAATCCTTTCACGGTGATCTGCGGAAAAACATGCGCTCCAGCCACAGTTTCAGCACAAAACATGCCACTTACGTCATTGAATACTGACCGTGCTTTCGCGGCATTGAGTGAAAGCACCTTGCTGATTTTATCTTCATGTTCTCGCGCAGTCGCGTAGACCGAACTGTCCGAAGGAATGCCGCTCAGAAGGCTTGAGATCCACGCCTGTGACCTCAAGGTTGGCACCTTCGAACGAAGGTTCGGTGAAAGTCCCACATTCTGCAGCTGAAGAAATGCACCGATCTGTTCACCCACCTGCTCAGACAAATCCTGCATGGCAACACAGGTGACTATTCGGACATCGCTCTTCATTTCTTGGGCCACATGGCGGCAATGCACAAAGTCGCGGCCATGAACCAAGGAGTCATCCTCCTGAATCATCACCCCTAAGCCCTGCTCAGCAGCAAATTCGAGGCATCGTTGCAAGCACTCTGCAGAGAGCAGCTGGCCTGCAGGCCCAGGGTTTTGCAATGCAAGGACCCGAATCACATGGGCACCTTGTTTTGCAATCATTTTGCGCAAAGTCTCAAGAGTTTCTAATGTGACATCCCAGGACAGTGTTGCGTCCAGGAAATAAGGGATTGGTTGCTTCCCCGCACTTGCGCTTGCTAGGTATGTTGATGGAAATCCTGGGAATGGCACAAGCACAGCTCCTCCATCACCACCCAGCAGTTCAAGAGCACAGGTCGTAGCCAGAGTGGAATCGTCGAAGAAAATGATGTCATCTGGAGATGTTTTCAAAGCGTCCCGTCGCTGCAACAGCTCTGCTACAATTTCACGAAAGACTTGGCCCTGGCAGCCAGCCACAGATACGGTCCTGCGGTATTGGGAGACGCGGCGTTGTCCGGATGGACATGGATGAGGCGTTTCTGCACAAAAGGCGTCCACGACTTGCTGATGAAATTCGAGCCCTGGCCCCAAACTGTAGAAATTCTGTGAAAGTTTGGACGAGTGCCTCACGGACTGCCCCGCAGAATGCCTCACGCAAGTCCCATGTGTCCCATGCCACTTCGACTGGGCAGCCCCGGCAGCCCGGGCAGCCCGGCAGCGTTGCATCGTAGAAACTCACCAGCACTGAGCGCTTCGGACATCACGGTCGGGATCACCACGGGGACCGCGCGATGCGCGCGACTGAACCAAAGTTTTCCCTTCAAAATGGCACGGTGGTTTCACACAGTTTCACACAATCTAACACTTTCACCACGTCAAACTCTAAGGGCCGTGCTTTGTCTTTGTTTCTATCCATCCTTGACCACCTGCACATTTCCGGTGGCGTGAAAGGCCAACGGCATCACATGAGAAGCTGGGAAGACGAACATCTGAGGGTCCAACAATGACGATGCCCATTTCCGATGCTCTTGCAAAGTCATAACCTAAATCTGCATAATCTGTGCAATGTGTCTCTCTCCTTAAAAGGATGAAACCATTTGAATTTGAAACCAAGAATATGTGACCTTAAGCATGATGACAAATCGAATCAGCAGCTTTGATATGGCAAGGCCTCGCTTGGACTTGTTGATTTCCGTAGTGTTTGTGGCAAACATGTGATTTTCCTCCATTCCAAAATGCAACTCCTGACGTTTGGTGCCATTCTTCTTTGCGCCAAGGACCTGACCCCATGGTTTCGCCACAGTTCCTATCCAGAAAATCGTCACACGGGTTTGTCTCAATATAAGGTAACCACAAATGCCATCATTGATCATCCTTTCCCTGCAACAACAATATCCGGAAATTCATCCATTTTCAGACCAATCCAAATCCAAACCAACCGCTGATTCATTCAGAGGAATTCACCGCTGATGTTGCACGACGAACACCGGCCTGGGCGACCACGGCTACGGTGATCCCAACATTTCGTCGGCCAACCCCGCCCACCGCTGCTTCAGCCACCGCGTACAGACGAGGTTTAAATGAAAATGTCCTCTAGGGTGACAGTTTGGAGTGCACACATTGACCCCCAAAAAAGTGCAAAACATCTTGCGGAAATGATGGTTGCAAGCATCTTCAAACTGGCACAGTGCCAGCGTCAACGCCCATAAACTACATGGCATGAAGATTTTGTTCATTCTGGAACCACGACACAGACATATAGCTGCAAAATAATTCCCTAACACCGCCTACTCATATTTTTTTGGTTTACATCAGAAGAATGGAATACCAGTCAATGGTATGTACCAACATGGTTTGCTACTTATATTGAAGTTTCCATACCGAAAAAACGACGTCAACCAACTGCACAACTGTTAAAACACAGGCCTTATCATTTTGGAACATGCCATGTCGGCCCATGACAAATTCACGCTCACGAAGTCATACAACCCACCATGGCAGATCTTAATGTTGATTTATCTGTTTTTTTGGTGGTCCACCATGAGAACATCCTGCATGACATGCCTCCCATGCATTTTCATTGTTGGCGCGCCTTAGCAATGTTATGCCCGTGAAATCATGTTGTCCCATCACGCTGCTGCCACCTACGAAATAAATTTCAAAAACATCGTGGACCCTCCATTTTCAAATTGAAAACTTTGAAAGTATTCTTGTTACACTTCTATGTTTCAAATAATGTGATTTTGATTTGGTTTGAAATGCGCCCGCACCGAATTGGCCGGAACATGTTCACATTGTATTGCGGCTGCGGACCAATGCCCCGTACAGTGCTGCATGCCTTTGCCTTGGAATGAAGTGCGTTGTGTTTTTTGTGGACGCACTTTCGCCGTAAGTTTTGCCAAAACCGGTCCCAACATGGGTAAAATAATACCCCGGTTGCACCCCAGGATTCTCCAATGTGAACCGAAGTGTTTGACGTTAATCACAACTAGACGACGGTTGGCCCGAGAGCAAAAAAAGTGTTTTTCAAGCAGCTCTGAGGATGGTAGTCGTAAAAGATAGTCGGTGAATAGTTGGCGAATTTTATATGAGCTTTTACACACAGACGCTTTTGCACACAGACACTTTTACGCACGGACCCTTTTACACACAGAAGCTTTTACACACAAGAGTTTTTACACACAGACGCTTTTACACACAGACGCTTTCACACACAGAGATTTTTACACACAGACGCTTTCACACACAGAGGCTTTTACACACAGAAACTCCTGTACATACAGACGCTTTTACACAGACACTTTACACACAGACGCTTTCACACACAGACGCTTTTACGCACAGACCTTTTTACACACAGAAGCTTTTACCCACAAGAGCTTTTACACACAGACCCTTTTACACACAGACGCTTTTTACAGACAGAGATTTTTACACACAGACGCTTTCACACCCAGAGGCTTTTACACACAGAAACGCCTTTTACACACGGACGCTTTTACACACAGACGCTTACACAGAGACTTTTAGACCCTTTTACACACAGACGCTTTTACACACAGACACTTTTACACACAGACTCCTCACAAAGACGTTTACACACAGAAACTTTCACACACAGAAACTCCTTTACACACAAATACTTTCACATATAAAAACCGGACCCGTGAAATCGCAATTTTTCCTCAGTTTTTGACGTCCAACGTCCATTTTGTGCGAAAGGGTTGCGATGGATACTTCAAAATCACAATTTTTCCTCAGTTTTTGACGTCCAACGTCCATTTCGTGCGAAAGGGTTGCCGCGAGACAAGTTAAATCGCAATTTTTCCTCAGTTTTTGACTTTCAACGTCCATTTCGTGCGAAAGGGTTGCCGCGGGACAAGTTAAACTCGCAATTTTTCCTCAGTTTTTGACGTCCAACGTCCATTTCGTGCGAAAGCGTCGCGATGGACGGGTTAAACTCGCAATTTTTCCTCAGTTTTTGACATTCAACGTCCGAAAGGGTTGCCGCGGGACAAGTTAAACTCGCAATTTTTCCTCAGTTTTGGACGTCCAACGTCCATTTCGTGCGAAAGGGTCGCCATGGACGGGTTAAACTCGCAATTTTTCCTCAGTTTTTGAAGTCCAACGTCCATTTCGTGCGAAAGGGTTGCCGCGGGACAAGTTAAATCGCAATTTTTCCTCAGTTTTTGACGTCCAACGTCCATTTCGTGCGAAAGGGTTGCGTTTCGTGGCGCTCCGGCGGCACCGCCCCCGCCTTAAGAGAGAATAGAAAGAAGAGCGAGAGGAGATCTGCAGATGTGAAGGTGTGAAGATGTAGATCTGCAGATGTGAAGGTGTGAAGATCTAGATCTGCAGGTGTGAGGGTGTTAAGATGTAGATCTGCAAGTGTGAGGGTGTGAGGGTGTGAAGATGTAGATCTGCAAGTGTGAGGGGTATGAAGATGTAGATCTGCAGATGTGAAGGTGTGAAGATCTAGATCTGCAGGTGTGAGGGTGTGAAGATGTAGATCTGCAGATGTGAGGGTGTGAAGATGTAGATCAGCAGGTGTGAGGGTGTGAAGATGTAGATCAGCAGATGTGAAAGATGTGAAAGTGTGAAGATGTAGATCTGCAGATGTGAAGGTGTGAAGATCTAGATCTGCAGGTGTGAGGGTGTGAAGATGTAGATCTGCAGATGTGAGGGTGTGAAGATGTAGATCAGCAGATGTGAGGGTGTGAAGATTTAGATCAGCAGATGTGTAGATCAGCAGGTGTCAAGGTGTGAAGATGTAGTATGACGGCTGCTTTTTTACGAAGAACCCTTCGCAGGCGCTCTCGGGAAAAACGACTAAAACAAAAAAATTGAAAAATCAACAAAAATGTGAACGTAGATCTCCACGGCCCGAAGAAAATCGTGTAATTGGCTTAATCTTCCATCCCATACTCATAGTGATTATGGAAGAACATGGGAAAAATCACTCCTCTCACGTGCTTGCAATGCAAACCGATGTTTTCGAACTCCTTGGTGCATGTGGACGAAGGAAGTCAAACTTCCGACAATATGGACAGATGAAAAGCAGAGTAGGGAAGAGGCAGAGAGAAGAGAAAGATCAGAAGAGAGAAGGGAGAAGAGAAAGAGTAAGAGGAAAGAAGATGGAGATGCGCGAAAAGGTAGGAAAGTCGCGAAACACTGTGTTTTTCCGATGATTTGTGGCTCTGGAGGGTCGAAAAGTAGGCTCGCTAAAGCGGCGGGTGCGGAGCCAGCTGGCGAGAGGAGAGATGAAAAATTGCACGCCGTTGTGGCGCGAAGCACATTTCCAAGTCAAAATGTACAAAACACCTGTGCTCGGAGCACTTTTGGAAGTTGAGATGTCGAAAAAGTGCACGCCGTTGTGGCGCGAAGCACATTTCGAAGTCAAAATGTACAAAACACACCAGGTCCGGACCACTTTGGCATTTGCGATTCGAAAAAGTGCACGCCGTTGTGGCGCGAAGCACATTTCCAAGTCAAAATGTACAAAACACCCCAGGTCCGGACCACTTTTGGCAGTTGAGATGTCGAAAAAGTGCACGCCGTTGTGGCGCGAAGCACATTTCCAAGTCAAAATGTACAAAACACACCCTTCTCGGACCACTTTTGGAGGTTCAGATGTCGCTTCGCGTGGCAGGAGCAGGGGATTGTGCACCTTGTCAAAAGTGAGCAAAACGTGAGTGTTTTGTGGCATTTTCAACTACAACCACCACTACACCACACTACACTCCAATACGCTACACTCAATTACACTCAATTACATTACACTACATTACACTACACTACACTACATTACACTACAACTACACTACCTTCCACTACACTACATTACACTACACTACACTACATTACACTACACTACACTACATTACACTACACTACACTACATTACACTACACTACACTACATTACACTACACTACACTCCAATACACTACACTACACTACACTCCAATACACTACACTACACTACACTACCTTCCACTACACTACACTACATTACACTACAACTACACTACCTTCCACTACACTACATTACACTACACTACATTACACTACACCACACTACACTACACTCCACAACACTACACTACACTACATTACACTACACGACAGTACCTGCCACTACACTACACTACATTACACTGAATGACACTGCACCACAGATAGACAGGTAGACAGATAGATAGATAGATAGATAGACAGATAGACAGATAAACAGGTAGACAGCTAGATAGATAGATAGATAGACAAATAGTTAGAAAACTAGACAGCTAGAAAACTAGACAGCTAGATAGATAGATAGATAGATAGGGAGATAGATAGATAGACAGACAGACAGATAGATAGTTAGACAGATAGATCAGTAGGTAGGTAGGTAGATAATCAGAGAAAGATAGAGAAACAGAGTGAAAAAGAGAGAAAGAGAGAGAAAGAGAGGAGACCTCAACCCCCTTTCGGTCCATCAGTGGCTTCGCTCTGCCATCCCTGATTCACAACAACCAAACTCTCCTATAGGTTTCCTGTTTTTGAAACTTCCGCCACCGCCTTGTGCGGTACTACTGGAATATGTGACATTATTCATGCCTAATTGCCCAAATGGAAAACAACATAGCAAAAAAAAAAAACGTGCGTGATTTGTGAATTGGGTGAAGCAAACACACCTATGGATTGGGCGGAACCTTGGCGCTTTTGTCTGTGGAAACGAGAATGTATTTCTTAAATCCGCCCGCACCGAAGGTGCTGGGGCGTGATCTTCCGGATGGCACTCGTAAAAGGTTACAGGTTTACCTGGGGGGGGGGGCATTTTTCGGCCAAAACCTCCTGTTTTTGATAGGTCGCGACGCTCGCCTTCACAAAACACTGTAAAAAACAGTGCGGAAGACACCTGTTCGTGAACGCGCCCGTCCAAAATCGGCAAGCGAAAAGTGAAAAAACCTCGTGTTTTTCAACTTTTTGACCTCAATTTTTTGGTTTGCAACATCTTTTTTTGCGGTTCCGCAGGTGGCCGGGCCCGGAGGCGGATTTTTGAGTTTTTGGACCCGTTTTCGGACTGATTTTTGTCGTTTTGTGATAGCAGAAACACTGGTTTTTACAGTGTTTTTCTGTTTTCTGCATGCTTGACGGCTAGCTTCAAAACTTCCAAAAACCTCGTAAATTATGCTGTTTTATGTTACGGTGTGAATGAAAACATCGTAAATACCAGTGTTTTTTGACGTTGGTTAAAAAAACACTGTAAATTACAGTGTTTTTGGCCACCTGACCCTCAAAAACCATGGTATTTGCAGTGGTTTCTGCTTCTCACCGCGCAAAAACACTGTAAATAACAGCAATTTCGCCGTTTTTTCATTTTTTCGTTATTTTTTGAATTGCGTTGGTCCGCTATACATGGCTATCAAATTCTTCGCGTTTTTTTCCCGACAATCAGTACTTTCGGATGTTTTTGGTCTCAATGGCCGACATCATTGGCAGTTACGAGCGGCTGCCCAACGATGCGGTGCGGGCGGTTGCCGTCGCGAAGCGACGTGAATAAACCGAATTTACAAAAATTATTTCCTAAATAGATCCAAGTTTGATAATTTTTTGCTTAACAAAATTTACTTATTTTTAAAAAACATGTAATGCAAGTTAGGTTTCTAGGGATTGGTTTGGAACGGTTTCGGACTACTACCTAGTAGGTAGCATGAAAGGGTTTGAAACGGTTTCCAACTCTTTGCTAATTAGCCATGCTGAAAAACTATGTAATACTATTTGAAATTACCTGACGCTGACTGAAACTATTTGAAACTATTTAGGTTTCTTCGAGGGCAAAGTAGCAAGTAGCCAGAAACGGTTTGAAACGGTTTGTGTGATACCCTTATCCCGCTTTCAATCATCATCCAACAAGATGAAAAAACATACGAGCAATGATGAGTAAAATTCCAGCTCACAAATATATTCATAAACTATGACATCATTTGAAGACTGTTTCCAACTTGAATAGTAAGAAAATAAAAATGCTTGATTTTGAGATGAAAAGTCACTGAACATAGAACGAAAAAGAATGACGAACGCCTGCACCAACAGTCTGGCAGCCGGTCTTTCTTGGTGAGACCTTGGCTCACTTGTGTGGTGCAATCTCTGTCTTCAAATGATCGACTGCTATCCTTGTCCAATGGTTGGGATTCGTAAAAGCAAACTGATTTTGAAAATGGTTTGCTGGTTTGCGGCCCAGATTTAAAAATCGTTCTTGGGACATCATTTCCTAGATTTTAAGAAAATTGTTACTTCTATTTTTGCAGAAAAAATCCAAGGATTAGGCCTTTTTTTTTCATATTTGCATTTTGGAAGGGTCAAGCTGTAGGCTCCCGAAGAAACCGGGCTCCCCAGGCTCCCCCGACAGACCCGGACAAATAGAGACAAAATTCAAGCACACACCAGTTCCGGCTTTTGGCGGAAATCCCTCCCTGACTTGGGTAACCTACAATCAAAAATGCGATGTAACAAAAGGGTACGATTTGTTTTTTTTTTTTTGGTCGTCCAGGCTCCCTTCCTTGGTTTTTGCAACTAAAATCTCTCATTTATCTCTCATTTGCTGCATTTTGTCGCTAAAATCTCTCATTCGCACTGTTCATCAATTTTTCGATTAGTTTCAGTTTTTTTCAATTGTTTTTATCGAGTTTTCCATCGTTTTCATTTGTTTCTCATGATCTGCTTCAATTTTTCCATAATTTGCTTCAATTTTCCATTGTTTTCTGCAAATTTTCCATGGTTTTCTTCAATTTTTCGATGGTTTTCGTCAATTGCTCCATGGTTTTCTTGATTTTTGCAATTGTTTTCTTCAATTTTCCATGCTTTTCATCAATGTTTCCATTGTTTTCTTCCAATGTTCCATTGTTTTCTGCAATTTTTCCATTGTTTTCTGCATTTTTTCCATGGTTGTCTTCAATTTTTCGATTGTTTTCTTCAATTGCTCCATGGCTTTCTTGAATTTTTCCATTGTTTTCTTCAATTTTCCATGTTTTTCAATGTTTCCATTGTTTTCTTCCAATTTTCCATGGTTCTCTGCAATTTTCCATGGTTTTCTGCAATTGTTCCATTGTTTTCTACAATTTTTCCATTGTTTTCTTCAATTGTTCCATAGTTCTCTTCAATTGTTCTATTGTTTTCTTCAATATTCCATAATTTTCTCCAATTGTTCTATGGTTTTCTTTGATTGTTCCATGTTTTTCTTCCATTTTTGAATTGTTTTATGCATTTTTCCATGTTTTTCTTCAATTTGTGCATGGTTTTCATTCAGTTTTCACTTGTTTTCATTCATAGTTTTTTCCGAAGTTTTCACTTATTATTGGAAATGCACGATGTGCAAACTATATATGCATGACTAATCATGATTTTATGTATATGTAGATCAGTGTATTTACACGTGTAATTTATGCAGGGTTTGGTTTAAAGTTTCTTCAGGGTTAGTTTAATGGTTTCTTCTCGATTTGTTTGGGGTCTATTTAGGGTTGGTTTAAGGTTTCTTTGGGGTTGGCTTAGGGTCTGCTCAGGGTTTGTTTAGGGTTGGATAAGGGGTTATTTAAGGATACAACATGTACATACAAATAGCTATAATTACGTGGATGCATATCCATGCGCATGATTATTTCTAGTTTATTTTGGGATCAAAGCTGTGTATAATATATAAACAACAACAAATATGTCATATATATATATATCTATCTATCTATCTATCTATCTATATGTCCGTATATTTATGAAAAAATATGTATGTGCAAATACAGAACGTCCTCAAACCTGGCATCCAGGTACACCTTTGTCTTTTTGTAGACATGCTCGGATTCATCTTTCCACGATTTCACTGCCACCAGGTTGTTCACAATTTGATTCCCAGCCTTCTCCCCAATGGCGACTTTCAAGTTGATCCTCACGCATTTGGCATTGTAGAAGGACTTGATCATCCTGAACACGGATTTCTTTTTCAGCTTGAACTCCTTGATAACATGGTGCAAGAGGTTTTTCTTGTTGCTCACTTTGAACATCTTCCTGAAGTCCTCCCTCATAGCGTTTTGTAACAAAGAGGTTCTTAAGGCTGGCTTAACCAGTGCCTTGATTATCATTTTCTCCGTGGCGAACCTCTCCCCGGACTTCACGATGATGTTCCTGTACCTCATGAACTCGGATGATCTCGTTTGAGTATTGTACTTCTCCTGGAACATGGCCTCCGCCTTTGTCACCGTCAGGACGGTATCAATCAGCATTTCGTGTACAGGCCCCATGAACATCTTAAGCTCGATCCCCTCCGCCATCTCAATGACGGTCTTGAAGATATCTGTCGCCCTTGCTGACCTGCTTCGTCAAGCCGCCCCATTTCACCTTAAACCCGTTGTCCTTGGTCCAGATGGATTTCACCAAACTGTCCAGGTACATCATCTCGCTGGTCTCATAGACCTTTGATATGTCCAGCAGCTGTTCCATGTGGTTTCTAATCCTCTCCGTCTCCACGATGTCAGAGCTACTGGACAACAGTTGCAGGTCTTTGGGCAACTTAAAGGACTTCGAGATCTCTGTCTTCAAGGCCTTGACTTCGGACGACATGTGCTCCGTCCTGAACAGGTTTGGCAAACTTGTGGAAGCGAAGTTTTCCTTCTCGTCCGTGACGTCGTCCAATATCACCGCTTTCTTGTTGTTATCTGTAATCGGGAACTCTAGCAACGCATCTCTGTACCTCATGAACAACTCGGAACCGTCTTCCCAAAATAGTAGGAACTCGGGCCCGAACATCATCTGGTACAAGACATACTCGTCCTCAATGATACCGAAGTCGTGGGTAATCATGTCTCTCCCCAACAGTTTTTTCAAGTTATCGATGTCGGACATATCCCACATCAGCAGCCTGAGCATGTCGAAGTTCATGATGTCGACCATCACTTGGATCTTGTCGATCGTCATCCCTCTGATGAAGAGGTCTTTAAAAAAAAGAAGAAAAAGAAAAAATATTAAAAAATGGAAAAAAGAAGTCGCAGCATCCCTGCTCAACCAGTCAGCCGACAGCGCTCTCAGTGGCGATGGTGTCCTCCCACCCCTCGGGCAACTTCTCACCCAAGCACCATCCACCCCCACTTCCCCCAGTCGACTTCCAGGGCGGTGAGGGGGGCTCATCGGCCGTGGATTTCGCCCTTTTGGACTATGCACATCTGGAGACTGGCCAGTATAAAAACAGTCCATAAACCCTTAAAACTCACTTGGGGGACCACTGGATGACTGGCGCGGCAAAAAGGTGTGTTGGGAACAAAAAATATATACTTACAGATACATACTAATATATATATATACATATATTTATATTTATATGTATTTATATATATATTATATATATATGTATGTATTTACAAGTGTGTGTATATATATATATATTATATGTATGTATGTATTTACAAGTATATATATGTGTGTATTATATGTATGTATTTACAAGTATATATATATAATATGTATATATATATAATATGTATATATAATATGTATATATATGCATATATATATAAATGTAAATATATATATATAAATGTAAATATAAGTGCAAATATATGTGTTTTTGAATATATATATATATAGAGAAATATAAATATCAATGTAGTCGAAACAAACTAGTGTATTGAAAAGTGTGCAAGTTTGAATTTAAATATAAAAAAACAGGGGTGGATTGGGGGGGAACAAGGGCGCAGCGCCTCCCCCTCAAAGCAAATGGGAAACACCTATTTTCACATGCAAGGTGCTGGGTTGAATGTGATACTCAAGGTGTATGAACTACACGACATGCACCCTGGAAACATGTGGCATACAGGACAAGGCACAACGATGCACAATAGTTTCATTGGATGTTATCATCGTGTTGGTTTAAGATCTCTTTGAATAAGGTTGGTGTACTGCAAATTCTGCTTTGGTTCAGGGTTGCCTTGGGCATGGAACATCACCTCGATGATAATGCAAACCTTTTAGACAGATAGCTAGATAGATAGATAGATAGATCGATAGATAAATAGATAGATAAATAGCTAGATAGATAGATAGATAAATAGATAGATAGATAGATAGATGGATAGATAGATAAATAGCTAGATAGATAGATACATAGATAGATAAATAGATAGATAGATAGATGGATAGATAAATAGATAGATAGATGGATAGGTAGAGACATGGACGTAGACGTAGACGTAGACGTAGATGCAGATGTAGATGTAGATATAGATACATTTAAATACATATAGATAGATATAAACATAGATATAGACATAAATATAGACATAGACAAGACATCGAATAGATATAGACAGACTTTTAGACATAGATAGACATCGATAGATACAGATAAGTATTAATAGAATTAGATAAATATAAATATAGATAGGGATAGAGATAGAGATAGAGAGTGGGATAGAGATAGAATACATGGATGTGTATCTAATGTAATGCACAACATGCACCTGGTGAACATGTTTCACTGATAGATTGATCGATGGATGATAGATGAATCATAGGAGCCAGGAGCCATAGAAGCCATAAAAGCCGCAGAAGCCGCAGAAGCCACAGAAGCCACCAAGAGCCACTAGGGGCCACCAGGAGCCACCAAGAGGGAGCCAGGACAAAAAAAAAAATGTTAAAAAAAAACCTCCGTAACAAAACCTGGCTAACAAACAACATCCGTCAATTCACCCGCAAGGGCTGTCAACCACATGGGGCCTGTTTGATGAAGATGCCCTTGTCGACTTGGATCCCGCACTGTTGTTTGGCGCATGTAGCACAAGCTGCATTGGGCACAGGGCATGCCACGCTTTTGTTCCTGTCTGACACACCTTGTCCTGGATTGAACAAGCGGCGTGATGGCACTCCCAATTGGATTCTGGATGGTTGCGAGTTTCAATCGTCAACAGTTTCAGTGGTGAACCACGGGTGAAGGAGGCGCTCGTACAATTGAACCGGCATGTGGGGTAAGGACATCCGTTTTTTCACCACCAACTATTATTAGCAAATCATTATTCCAAAATTTAACAAGTTGACCCTGATAACATCGTCAACAACCACCTTTGCTTGCAACTATTACCATTTGAAAGGGACGGTCCCCCATAAATCGCTATGATGTAACAAATTGTTTCTACATTGCCTACTTTGCTGAACAATTGGTTTCACATATTTTATTTATCCGGAAAATAATTTCCACTATTGTGCAAATTGTTCCTAGCAATTAGCAAAAGATTTTCAATATTCAGAACATTTTTGCCACCTGTGCGAGAAAAACATTCTGGATTTTTTTCAACATGGCAAATAAGGAAGCCAACGCACTTCACAATATATGGACATCAATTTTGTATGCATTTATGCCCTTGTCAGGGGAGGGAACTTGAACGTGCCATTGCGGCTAGAGGATCAAAAAAAACAAATAAGGATCAAAAAAAAACAAAAAATAAGGGATCAAAAAAAAAACAAATAAGGATCAAAAAGAAAACAAAAAATGTAGTTGTAGTAGAAGTAGTAGTAGTAGTAGTACTAGTAGTACTAGTAGTACTAGTAGTACTAGTAGTACTAGTAGTACTAGTAGTACTAGTAGTAGTAGAAGTAGAAGTAGTAGTAGTACTAGTACTAGTACTAGTAGTAGTAGTAGGTAGTAGTAGTAGTAGGTAGTGGTAGTAGTATAGTACTAGTAGTAGTAGTAGCAGCAGCAGCAGCAGTAGTACTAGTAGTAGTAGGACTAGTAGTACTAGTAGTACTAGTAGTAGTAGTAGTAGCAGCAAGAATGAAAATATTGATTATATAAAAAATAAATCCAAATAAACGATGCTTGCGGAAAAAAAAAAAAGAGTAGGTAGCAAGGAAAGCTGATTAAAAAATAAAAGCGGGTG